>CAUOFW020000903.1:354275-625927 GCA_963454935.2 Ilex paraguariensis
AGTAGAGCAACAAATTAAAAGCAAAGGGAAAGAAGGAGAGCTATAAGCAGTAAATTAAAGATACAAAATGCTACAATTCTGAAATTTTCGTTTCAAAATGTTACAATTCTGAGATAATTAGCCCAAAGTTACAAATCCTAAGTTTTTGAAGGGAGAGTAGATGAAGGGCCCTGCAGTGTAGTAGTTGATGTCTCAGCACGAAGAATTGAAGAAGGGCTCTCCAGCTTAGCAGGTGACCTCTCTGGCACAACAACAGTTGAAGTTTCATGAGGGCCAAGAGCAGGCAAAAAGGCAGGGACCTCAGATTCAACCAAGGCTCTTGTGGCCAGCGCAGCAGGGAGGGAAGAAGTAGGCTCAGCAGCCAGAGGAGTAAAGATGTCTAAGGAGGCAGAAGCATCTTGAGCTGAAGTCCCACCTAGAGGAATGAGCCCTCCAGAATCTATGGGCACATCTTTAGAAACAGGAGGAGCAGGAGCATCATCCTCTTCTTCATCAGACCCCTTGGCCTCTTTCTTAGGGGGAATTGAAAAGTCAAAGTTCAGTTCAGGATAAGTCCTTTCAGCTATATCCTGGAAAGCGATCCACCCTTTTGCCCACCTGGTGAGAAAATCATCCTCTAGCTGGGCAATCAACTCATCTTTTTTTTGGATGGTAGTGTCTCGCACCTCTAGCGCCTCCCTGACAACCCCTAACTTCTCCCTGACAGCATCATTGGCCTCTGTTAGCACCTTGTACTCCTTCTTCATGTTCCTGAAGGAAGCCAAAGCATTAAGGAACTTCCGGCTCTCCTCGATCCAGTCATCGATTTTTAATCGAAGGTCTTCTTTAGTCTTACTGAGCTCCTCTTGTCTGGACTTGGCAAGGGAAGACTACTGCTCTACTTTCTCTTGCAACTCCTTTACCTGGACCCTAAGGTCATTATTCTCAAAGGCCAGATTGACACACTTCAGCTCAAAAGCTTTGGAAGCATTGGCCGACCCCTCAAGGGCTTGGATTCGCTTTAACAAGCTGCTTATTTGAATGGCGGTCTAAAGACAAGCATGAAAGATTAGTGTAAAGGGAAGAGCGCAGGACAACCAAAAAAAAAAAAAAGAGGAGAATTTGACAAATTAGAATCTCACCGAGGTACAGCCATACAGCGTAGTGAAAACACAGGTTCCCAGGGGTACAGAAATGGCCGCATCAATGTCAAACTCTGGGATAATGGAGGCAATGACCTCTGCAGCATGTTTCACATTGGTAATAAGAGAATTCTCAGACTTCGAGAAGACCCCTTTGCCAGTCATGAGAGGTTGGGAGGTCTCCTTGGTTGATGTAGAAGCAGCACGACCAGGGAAAATGCGAGTAGTCTCCAGGGCCCTCTCAACTTCAGATGGAGAAGGGGAGGACTGGTCTCGCCCAAGAGCATCTTCAATGGCAGGTCGGGTCCCTTGGGAGAGAGGAAGTCCTGAGGTTGGTGAAGCATGTAGGGGGGATGATGGAGCCTTTTGGATAGAGGCAGAGGCAGAGGAAGTACCCATTTTCTAAACTTTAGCTCGAGTAACTAGGCTCTCACTAGAACTGCCCTCAGCCTTACGTTTGGTACCACCCTTGTTTTTCTTCTTCAATAGCTCTACCTTAGCATGGAGCATCTCAGGGGTAGGCTTCATTGTAGAGGACCCTGGGAGATTTGGCTTGAGATGGTTAATCAAAAGGAAAAAGAAAGGGAGGAAAGCAATGAAACCAAATAAGGGAAAGAGCATTATCTTCTATGTCCTCAGGTCGGATAAAGGAAAGTGAGATTGGAGGAGGGCCGAATCCCTTCCTTTCTAATTCCTAGGGCTTAAGGAGCTCAGAGTACCTCTCTGGATTACACTTAGTCAACTTCAGTTTCACCCGCTTGTCCTCGGCGCTGAGTTCAGGTCGAATGCCTAAGAAAGGAGGAACACCAAAAATGCAGAGGTCGGGAAAACAACTCATAAATCTTCAAACCGCAGTTCGGTCAGGCAAGAACTCACCTAAGTTATCTGGGACTGACCAGGCTCTGAGAATCCCAAGAGTGTCTGTTTTATCAGCAAGGTTGTATTCCCAGTTGACACCCCCAACGAAAAAGAAATTCTTTTTTCAGCCTTTATGAGAACTCGGGAGATGTGTGATGATCTGCCTGGACAAGGTCCGCCTAGAAACATATAGAAAGCCCTCAGTTGAGGTAAGCTTGACATTGAAAAGGTCCATAAGCAGAGAAATGGTGGGAGTCCCAAGCCCATGCTTCTTAAAAAAAACTAAAAAACCCACTAAAACACCCCAGAAGTTAGGAGAAAGCTGAGCAGGGCAGACTTTGAGGTGCTGCAGAACATTTTTAATGAAGGGGTGCATAGGGAAACGAAGGCCATTCTCGAAAACGGCCACAAAGAAACAAACTCTTTTGTGCACTTGGGCAACGTATGGGGTGAGTTTATCCGGGCACCAGGGCTGAACACCAGGGGGGAAACCAAAACGAGCACTAAGAGCTTCCATGAGAATAGGATCCACCCCATGGGACCCACGAGCTCAGCATGCCTGAAGGCAGCCCCCATACCCGCTGTACTATCAAGAATCCCAACCTCGCTCACCTTGCCCTTACCCTTGTCAGCACTAGGAGGTACATGAGAGGAAAATGAGGGGAGTTCCTTGGAGTTCACCTCGGTATCGACAATCTAAACACCGGGAAAGTTGTCAATCTCATCACTTACATCCCCTAAATCAGAATCTCTCTCTGCAGACCTGTCGCCTAGGAGGGAAACAGAGGAGGGAGTTGCTCCAGAGAAGACAGACATGATTGGCAAAGAGAAAGGCAAATCGAAAGAATTATAAAAAGAAGAAATACTAAATAAACACCCCCTGATAATCCTAAGGTCAGCACTGTACCTCCCGACAGTAAGAATTCGCACAGTGGAGTTCCAATCCACAAAGTGGGGAAGAGGAGATAGGCAACGATCGCGATTCCAAAAGAAAAAGAATCGAAAAACCCAGAAAAACAATGGCCACCTCGAAGTCGAGGGATCCAGAGTGAGGAAAGGCAAGAGAAAGAAAAAGGGGCGGAAGGAAGCGTACCTAGACAGGGAAGAGAGTAACAAACAGCTGCCAAAGAACAAAATTGGAGGAGAAGAGCAAAACAGGACTTCGAGTCGAACCCAGAAAGCACAGTTTTGAGAAGAGAATAAGAGAATCGCGTGGAGGAAAACCCAGAAATCGCAGAGAGAAAGAGCCGGAGACAAAGGTGAATAACGTAGAAGATGAACAGGGAGTTTTGAGCTGTTTTTTGAGCAGTCGATTGAGCATTTAAAGCTTGAGTGACGTGGGCTGAAACATGCGCGGGAATCGAGAAAGCCATGATTGTTGTAAACCGTCAAAGAGCCCCCCACGTGCATCTCACATGCGGACTAAGGTCAGCTAGGTGCAGGCCTAGTCCAATGCGAAAGCAGCTCAGCCCATGCCCAAGCTCACTTGGGCCAAGGGCTGGGGGGCAACTGATGATGCCTAAAGTAAATTCCAAGTGTTACTCAAGAGGTCAGCTCAGCCCAGGAGGTCAGCTCAGACCGGGAGGTCAGCCATATTAACTGAGGTCAGAAGGCAAGGGCTGAATGTCTCTTGAGGCAAGGCAACGGCTGAATAACCACAAGGGGTTCCTAAAGCGTTAGGAAGCTATAATCAAGACACCTAATCTTGACCAACTAAGATCTTCTCGTATAATCTAGGAGAACTCCACGAAATAAGGGTAAGAATCTCGGCCAAGATCCCACTGAATAGGGAACAGTCCTATAAATACTATGTAACGCCTCCAAGGAAATGGGGGGACCTTAGAGGCAAAAATTAGTCATTGTACTCTTGCAATCATCATTATTGAAAGACAAGGAGCAAGAGTCTCCATTAAATAGTGGATTAACCGAGCTTCCGAGCTGGTGAATCACTATACTTCTTCTATGTTAATCCTCCCAGCCCCTAGAAAAACATTTCTTTCATTATCACAACATCATCACTGAAAAGCATAATCACGATTCATTACTCATACAATTCGGGTTACGCCATCACATATCCTTTGACATTTGTTTTTAATCAGCTCAAAGGGAAGTCCACAACGATAAAAACATACTGCCATTGTGGATATGAATACTCCATCTGACTCATCCTTTTATTAACTTTCATCTCGATTTTGATCTTTCTGTACTTCCAGATTTACATGATAGAAATGTTTTTGCTTATTGAATTGTCTTTCTTGGATTTGTCTCTTACAAAGAGGTAAATGCTAATGAAATGTTTTGTTGGAGGTGATAAAACTTAATTTATCTCATGGTGTTGTGTCATATGTATAAAAGTTCTCTCTCTCTCTCTCTCTCCCTCCCTCCTTGATTGATAATGTGTGCCCGCAACCACTACTCCTTTGCTGCCTCTCAAGTTTTTTTGTCGAGTTTTAAATACTTATCAGTTTTGCAGGAACTCTAATCAGAATGATTCAAAATGTCACTAATCTGGTCTCTATCTATTGTATGAAAAAAAAAGCTTATTTATTTTTATTTGAGGGCCTTAAGGAAGTCAGACATATGGGTCAATCTGAAATAGTAGAAAAACGCACTTTTTTGTGTGCATTTGTACTAGGTTCATGGGAGGTTTCTGATTCTGATTCTGATTCTGATTCTATCAAACTAGAGAGAGAGAGAGAGAGAGAGATTTGATCCATGACTCCGTATGTGTATGTGTATGTGTGTGTGCATATTATACATCCACAGACACACAAACACAGACACATACATCGCACACACACGCACACACATGTGGGTGCAATTGATTTTAATGTATTAGGCAGACCACTTGAATATACTACGCTGAATGTTTGGTGCCATATGCATGTATTTATAAAACTCTTTGAAAGTTAAATTAGCAGGATGAACTATGATGTTGCAGACAAGATATAACTTTTTTTATCAGAAAAAAATTATTTATATCGATATGACGCAACCAATTCTCTCTTGTATGTTGATATTTCTTCTCTTCTAATTAGAATACTCCGAAGATGGCGGGAACTGTCAACTGGGGTACAGCAACAGTGATTGGAATGTTTGCTGGCATGTTATACGGGGGGAGCAAAGAGGCATCTGCTTCTGTTGTAAGTATGCATTCTTAAAATATCCTCCAACTTGTGAGATTTTTCTGAGTTAAATTAGCATGAAGGCAAGAGGAGGAAGACAAAAACTGTGGGGGAAACGATTGCACGTGGACATTGAAATTGTTAGGGTCCCCAGTCAGAGGATAAGAAAGTGCATAATTGCAAAGCAGAACTATTGGTTTGACTAATTTTAACAGAAATGCAGAATTGTGTATTGACATAGTATGACTCGCCCTTCTTTCTACCCACATAAACTTGCATATATGCAAAAGGTAAAAACAAAGTTGGACATATTTAATTAGTTATGCCAGTGGCAGGTCCATATTATATTACTGTGGCAAACCAAAGTGGTGTTTTCAACTTGTATAAATGTGGTGGAGTTGGTGCCAACTCTTAAGATCTAACTTGATCCTGCTCTAGGGAACATGAAAAGTAGACACCAAATATATTTCAATAAATTTGTTTATCTGATGATCTATGTATGTGAAGGGATTATTGATGGGCTCGATGATGATCATGAGAACTTTGTCATGTATTGCCAGAGTAAGGATGCAGAAGTAATGTTGAAGCTTGGCAGCACACAGGACAAACGTGAGCAGCATCGACTAATGAGAGATGCAATGGAAAAAAGATTTATCCGAGTCACTCGGGGCTCAATAGTTGGTGGAGTGCGCCTT
The DNA here is from genome assembly GCA_963454935.2 of Ilex paraguariensis. Classification (NCBI taxonomy): domain Eukaryota; kingdom Viridiplantae; phylum Streptophyta; class Magnoliopsida; order Aquifoliales; family Aquifoliaceae; genus Ilex; species Ilex paraguariensis. Next base: position 360,075 of record CAUOFW020000903.1, read on the forward strand.
GGAATGTTTACTGCTGCATTTTGCTGTTTGCAGAATCTGCTTGCTGAAAAACGAGGGGTGCATGATGTTTATAATGTGGTTGGAGCTGGTTCTGCTACTGCTGCAACATTTGGTCTAATTTGTAAGAAGTTGATTTTCAAGCATCATGTTTTTTTGGGAAATGCTCATTTCTCTCTTCCAACCTTTGTTTCACTTTGGCTTTATTAGTGCCAGGGTCATTCCGTTGGCGTGCAAGGAATGTGTTATTGGGCTCGGTTTTGGGTGCAGCATTTTGCTTCCCTCTTGGTAATAGATTCGCACCTGTACATGTATTACTATAGTTACCTAGTGGTTAATGTGTTGTAACACAATGAGTTTGCATTACTTCTTTTTTAGAAAATTGTTGACCTTTAAGGATTTTCTGACAAGCGTCAAACCCCATTGACGATTTACAGGTGCTGCTATTAACCCATGAAAACTTTCATCTGAAATTATCCTGTTATTTTTTCAATGATCCTTCCATTATATTTTTCTTGGTTCCAGGAAGTATTAATACTATGTTTTACCCTACAATGTTTGAGAATAGCAGAAAAAGTTGAGTACTAGCTGATGTAATTAAACATGACAAGATTCCTACTGTGATGATGGACATTACCCATTACCTCTAGGCTTGCTGACTGCTGTAACATGCCCCATTTGCCTATTTCTTTTTTCGGAAAGTAGTTGAGAAGTTCATTCCCATATACCTATATCACTGTGAAGTGTGAAATAGATTTTTGTACGATTGTATGAAAGCTTTAATTTTTTCTGCTGTTCTTTAAAGTAAGCTTTCATTCTTCACAAGTGCATGGCCATATTTTCTGGTTTGTTAGAGAGCTCTCTTTGCTTCTCATAATTTACGCAAGCAATTTTTAACAGGTTGGCTTCAGTTGAAGCTTGTAGAGAAAGCAAATGAAGGGAGGTTGGCTGCTGCTTCCGACACAAACGGAAGTAAAGAAGCAGAGAGTGGGGTTGGTGCTGCAATTGAGAGGCTAGAAGGGCACTTGAACAAATAGAGGAGTGTTATCTTATTTGCTAGGGCCAAAACTTCACTTGTTCTCTGGCCATTGTAATATGGGAAAAGGGAGCCAGAGAAGACAATTCGGCCATCTTCAACACCTGTTGCATTTCTTTCTTCTTGGTGTAATTGTTGAGGTATAGAAATGCCTCTCTCTGTGGGAGAAAAAGAGTTAAAAGAGAAAATCTTTTTGAGGGCTAATTTGTCTAGCACTTTTTAAGATCCAAGAAACATATTGATGATTTCATGGGGGTACGTGGTCTTTCTTTTTCTTTTCTTTTTTTTTTTTGGAAATTATTAATTGCAGCCTCAGTTTTTTATGTATATATATATATATTTTTTTGCAACTGAAGCTTCCTGGGGATAATGTGACGTTGAAGTGCGACTTTTTTTTATCAGTTGTGACTTAATCGACTCGATGAACAACACTGCTACACTTTCCAAATTACATCTGAAATATCCCCAGAGGATGTATACCCCTACCCCCTCCCCTCCCCTCCCCCGGCCGGGCGCGGGCGGCGCGGCCAAAATGCCTTGGACATTGTTATGATAACATGAAAGTTTATTCCAGTGTAAAAAAATTCACTTTAAGACATAGAAATACTTTTATTGTAAATAAGTTTTTTAAAAAAAGATTTTAGACAAAAACTCTATATTTATATATATGAGTTATAATAAAACAAAAATTTAAAATTTTAGAAAATTAAAACTCATCATAATAAATACTCTCCATTTTTTTAGAGATATGTTTTAAAGTTTTTACGAAATTTTTGAAATTTGACAATTAAAATTAAGGAAGTTTAATTATCTTATCTTAGATCCTAGTTTCTATTACTCCTACATTATTTTATATTAATACACTTTAATTTTATAAACACTTTAAAATGTATCAAAATAGTATAGGAGTAATAGAAATTAGGTTTTATAGTATGATTTCGTAATATTATATATATATGCTAGCAATATCTTGTGACTAAAGTCACTATACACTGAATTATAACACCGTGCATGCATTAGAATGTGTGTGTATATGCAGCTGTGTGTTATCGAATTATCGAAGGGTGTGTTAGGTTTTTGAAATTTGGGAGAAAAAAGTGTGTTGGATGTATGATTTATTATATATATATACGTGATCAAATTAAATCTAAAATCAAAACTTTTTAATTTTAGTACTTTCAAATATAAGATAATTAATTTTTCTCAATTTTAGTTGTCAAATTTCAAAATTTTACAAAAACTTTGAAATATATCCCTAAAAAATGGAAAAAATTTATTATAAATTTTGATTTTTTAAAAATTTTATATTTTTGTTTTATTAGAACTCTTATATATGACGACAAATATGTTAAAAGAAAATCACAAAAAATTAAATTGTATACTTGAACACAATTAAGTTTTAAAAAAAAAAAATTTAAAGACGTAACATTAAGATCTGTATACTTTTTAACAATTAAATTTAATTTTATATACTTCCTTACAATTTTCCCTTAAAAAAGCAGGTTAGCCCAGTCGGGAAAAAAAAAACCTGGCCCACTAGGCCACCAAAAATTGGTTACAATCAGAAATTACGTATTTATACTTGTATTTTCTCTCTTAAGCCAACAAACTGATGAAGCCATGGATGGGTTGATGATGCAAGGAGATGAGGATAGAGATCTTAAACCCGATGGGTATTTGAACAGGAACGGGGGGCTAAGATTAAAATTTTGTTTTAAAACGTTCGAAACGTTTTTATTGCAAATGAGATCGAAACGAATTAATAATAAAATCGAAAGTTTAATACTTCGAAGCGTTTTGTAATGTTTCAATACATTTGTAAAATTGTTTTGAAATGTTTTAAGCATTAATAATGTGATAGTTATATTTTAATAAATATAATTTTTTTTTTGAATTATGTTTTTTAAAATTAAAGTAAATAAGGAAAAAATAAGATAAAGGTGGGGAGAGAGAAGAGATATGTAAGTTTAAATTAATAGAGTTATTTGATATTAGAAAGTATTTTCGTTGAGTTGTTTGACACCGGAGTCATGCAGATAAAATGAATTTTTTTGAATGAAAAAATAAATTAATTTTAATTATTATTATGTTTTTTTAAGTTGATAATTCAATTTTATAGCTGTGATATTAATTTGATGGGAATACAAATATTATTATTATTTTTGTCAAAATCAGAAAATACGATTCTACTAGCAGACAGCATACGACGATGACATCATTTTTTTGGACCCAAAAAACTTGAAGAACTTCGAGACTCGAGAGAACACTTGCCTTGTTTCCCCCCGCCCCCCCCTCTTCTCTCTCTCTCTCTGTTTCTGTCTCACATGCAAACGCAACTCGATGTGGAGGTCAGCTCTTAACTTTTCTGTCTTTATCGTGTTCCAATTCAATGTTCTTAGTTTTGTTTTCGTATGATTAGACTTATTTCACATGCTAATTCGTGTTAAAAAGCTGTGAAACCACACCAAAACCCCTTAAAAAATCCTCATCGGTTCCGCTCAAAATCGCTTCTTGAATTGGTAAATTCTTTTTCTGCAATCTGATCTTGTTATTTATCAATTGTTGTATGATCTATCCGTTGAATAACAATGGTTTAAGTGAAGAATCTGTTTATTCTGGAGTTAATTATATTTGGTTATTGGAATTTGTTGAATTTTGAGACGTTGGATTGGATAATTTCTTAACTATCAAATGATAAAAGGAGAGGGGAATCGTGAGATATCTTCTGAAGTTGCCTCACCGGATAAATCCGATGAGTTTCTGCCTTGGCAAGGTGACAAATCCTACAGTGGCGATGGGTCACCAGTCTCATCACAGTACTCGTCCTGTGGAGAATCGGAGTTCGATAGATATTGTAGTGCAACATCAGTTATGGGGACACCGAGTTTGTGTAGTTCAGTAGGAACATTTCAGGAGTGTGTGGATGCCGAGCTTGGGTCTTTGAAGAATTTCAGGCTTGAAAATGATGGTGGTTCAGAGAATTTCACTTTGGGAGAGAGATTCAATAGACACTCTGAATATAAGAAAGTATTGGGTTTTTCTCAGAGAATTGAATGTTGTGATGGAAAGAGCGATGCAGAGCTGAAAAATAAAGTAGAATCGGGACAAAGAGTGGTGGAAATGAAGAATGGGCTAAATTCGTATGATAATGTGGAAAATTCTTCATCACATGAGTTCGATAGTCATAGTACTGATAATGGTAATTTGATGCCTTCCAAGGCTGAGACTCTATCGGATTTAAATATTGAATTGGACGAGGAGCTTTTTGGTGAAGATGATTTTGGCAGTGTTGTGCCGTGGAGAGACGGCAAGGAGTTGGGGTCTGCACGAAGTTCTCAAAATGATCATTATGGAGATGATGCAAGTGCAGAAGCCATCGAGGGAATTATGTTGAATTTAGGACCTGCTGACAGCTTCCATTCCTCTGCAATTGCGAAAGAAAGTTCTCAGTCTTACGTAGGTATTGAACAAGTGGACAGTTGCATAGAGGGGTCAAAAATGCAGTCTGATTTGGGATCTTATAGAAATGAGGCTGGAAGAGGTTCGGATGAAGGTGAAAGTTCATCCAGATATGAACATTCAGATGATGAAGATTCGATGTTTGGCACAGATGATGAAAAGAAAATTGATTTGTATTACGGGAAAAACATAACACGCCATCAGGAATCAAATCGTAAGAATGAAAATTTATTGCTTATGACTTCATCCATAGCATTTGGTTCAGATGATTGGGATGATTTTATGCAAGAAACAGAGGAAAATGCTATGGCTTCTATGGTTCCTGAGGGACATAAGGGACAGAAACCACATAGTGCTGCAATTGAATTAGATAATATGAATCCCACTACGACAGATACTGTTGAGTTTTCAAGTATTGCTTTGCCAGAGCAACAAGCAGGTATGAGAGAAATTTCTGTGGCTCAAGTCCAAGGTAATGATAATATAGTGGAATTTGGTGACGTAGAGCAAGGAGAAGTTGCAAAAGATGAGCTTGTTGAGAGCAATCTGCTAGGTGTTACTAAATCAGCAGATTACCTTGAAACCTCTTCAGTTAGCGTCAATACATTGGAAAAAGAGCACGATCTACTAACAGAAGCCCCATTGAAAAAGGAATTGAACATCAGGGATGGTGGATTGAAAAGCGACCATCAATATACAAGCACTGAGGATGTGACTGGCATGGATGATGGTCATGTTTCAGAAAGTATTGAGCTGGAGAAAATAAAACTGCAGTTGGACCCACTTTCTGATGTTACATTCTACCAACATTGTTCAGCTTCACAGGTTGACGCTGAAGATAGACGAGGCGAATCCTTTGGAGAAAATAAATCTAGTTCAACACCGCCACTTATTGAAAACAGTGAAAAGATAGTAATGGAGGATTCTCATGTTTCACCCAAGCTATCTGAAGACCATCTTACATCAGTCAAGGTCAGTTTGTAGTTTCAAAGTTTATAACGATAACAATTTTCTATTTATTTTCATTTTCTGCAGTATCAATTTGTCAGCGTGTTAGCTGATGGTGCTACTGTTAATTTTTGCTGGGGTCAACCTAATGAACAAATAAATATTCATACATATACGTGGATGAAGTGAAGCTATTGGTTCAATGCTTGAAGTTCAACCAATAATCTTTAGTTCATTGGTTTGCGCAAATACTATTAAGCCAGTCTATCCCCCCTAGATCCACATTTAATGGGGACTAAACTGAGCATTATTATTTTACATGGAGGCATATCTACCCCATGGACTGAATTTCAAGAGGGCAGTTCGAAATAAAATGATATTTTTTTTTGCATTCATTTAAGTAAATAAACACGTGTATATTTAATTATTAGTAACAGATAAAAACACTTGAACCACACCACTCAATGTTTTGGATGTATGTCCGGCCTTTATATATGTCGAGGATTTCTTTGTAGTCTTTTTCTCTTGCCTATTGGACTTCAATCTTGCAAGTATATGTTATTTATGATAACTGATATGAAATTGCTACTCAAGCACCATATTGTCCTAGGAGGAAGCTTTCTTGGCAATACCTTTTAATCTATTTGCTGCATAAAGTCTACGCGCAAAGCCTTACAATGTGGTGTCTGCACTGTGATGCTCCCAGGCAGTCACACACATGCATTCACATATACAATAGTGTATACTTGTCAGTTAATTTAGTATATCAACCATGCGAGATACTGGGCCCATATTTGTCAGCCACAAACATCATAGATAACGAGTTGTAGTTTTAGGGGGGGCTGTTGTCATCTCTTGCTAGAAACGTGTGGGAACTACTTTTTTTTTTTTTAAAATGTTTGGCTGTTCGAAGGGAGCAAATTACACTTGTTTAAAATGTATGCTAAAAATTATATCTGGCAAAAACTGGTAGAGAAGCAAAATGTGGAGAAAATTAAGAAATGGAGTAAATGAAGAGGGGTATGTTGTTCATACAAAGCAACTAAAGTATAGGAAAAATATACATTAGAGGACTCTCTATTTTCTTTTCTTTTTGGTTCATGTACATGGTTGCATCTAATGGAATAGATACTTGTATGACGACCTATTTTAGGTATTACTTCAAATATATTCATGCAAAGGCATAGGAAAAACATGTGAAAAAGTGAATGTTAGATATCTGGTTTACAAACTCTAATCCCAGCATCTGGTCCATCTATCATGGGAAAGGTAGGAATAGTTGAGCATTCATGGTACTTCCATGTTTTGTTGGTAACATTTGGTGCAGTAATGCTTGCCATTGGGTAACATTATCTGTTTTCTTGGCTCTTCATTTTCCTTGCCTTGTGTTTTTTTTCCCTCTATTTTTTTTTTGTTTTGGACTCTTTCTTTTAAGGTGTTACGTTTTTGGGGTGGGGGTAAGAATTTTCATCTCTTCGGTACTACTAGGTTTGTAGGTAATCGCCACCATCAATTTCACTTGCCTGCTCTATTTTCACCAAAAAAGATTTCTTTGTGAATTGACTATTTTGAGTCACAGATGGATGCCCCTTGCACTAATATTTTATGTTTTCCTACCTTGCAGACTGAGAATCTTGAGTCAAATGAATTCTTCAATGATTTTGTGCACGAAATGGAAGAAATATTACTTGATTCTGGCAACACTCCTTGGGCTAGGTTCACCCGGGGTAGTAGGACGTATCCACCCCTGATGACCCGGCCATTACGAGATGGTGGATCTACTGCTTCCACTTCTGCTATGGATGATACTCACTTGGTGATCCACCACCCTGTGAGAATTGATGGGGTCGAAGTAGTAGGTGCAAGGCAGAAGAGGGGAGATGTTTCACTTAGCGAAAGACTGGTCGGAGTGAAGGAATACACTGTTTATAGGATAAGAGTGTGGAGCGGTGAGAATCATTGGGAGGTTGAACGGAGATACCGTGATTTCTGTACTCTCTATCGTTGTTTGAACAAATTATTTGTCGATCAAGGCTGCACTCTACCTTCTCCATGGTCTTTCGTTGAACGAGAATCAAGAAAGATTTTTGGGAATGCTTCTCCTGATGTAATTGCAGAGAGAAGTGTTCTTATTCAGGAGTGTTTAGGATCCATTTTGCACTCTAAGTTTTCGTCCAGTCTCCCCAATGCTCTCATTTGGTTCTTGTCCCCACCAAAAGAGGTTCCTAGTTCTCCTACATCTGATACACACATGCCTCAGTCACCATATTCTACCAGAAGCACAGATACTGAGGATGTTTCAACCTTGGGGAAGACTATATCCCTTGTCATTCAAACACGGCCCTACAAATCTACAAAACAGATGCTAGACGCCCAGCATTATACTTGTGCGGGATGCCACAAACATTTTGATGATGCAAAATCTCTGATGCGGGAAGTTGTATGGACTCTTGGGTGGGGCAAGCCTCGTCTTTGTGAATACAGTGGTCAGCTGTTCTGTCCTTCATGTCATTCAAATGAAACTGCTGTCTTGCCAGCCAGAGTTCTCCATTATTGGGATTTTACTCAATATCCTGTATCTCAATTGGCTAAATCATATCTTGATTCAATTCATGACCAGGTAATGACTCCACCATATTTTGGTGGGTGGGGATTTTTTTTTTTTTGAATTTAATCCTTCAGATTAAGAATGTCACGGAAGTTAGCGCAGTTGAATAAAGACATGGAATCTGGACTGCTATGTTTAGATGACATATAAAAAAAATCATTATGTTTTAATACTCCATAACTTTGGAGTATATTTTTAGATGTAAGTCCTGCTTAACTTTCTGAGATTAATTTTCTTTAATGGGTTATTCTTCTTGCAGCCTATGCTTTGTGTCAGTGCTGTTAATCCTTTTTTATTCTCAAGAGTCCCAGCGCTGCAACAGGTTATGAATTTAAGAAAACAAATAGGAGCTATGCTGGCGTATGCTCGTTGCCCATTTCGTAGGTCCATCTACAAAGGCCTTGGATCGCGGAGATATCTTCTTAAAAGCAATGATTTTTTTGCACTCAGAGACCTCGTTGATCTGTCCAAAGGCATGTTTGCAGGTTTGCTTTCTATAACAAGTTCATTATTGTTTTTGACTTTTTGGAAAGGCAGAATATTATGGGGCATGCTGTCATTTAAAAATGCATTCAATTCTAGAATGGTTTCACATATATAACTTCTAAATTTTGTTTTTTTTAAAGCTTTCCACCTAGAGCGAATTGTGTAATTAATCGACAGTAATAATTTATAGACCACAGAACGAAAGCACCAGTGATTTATTTTCAGGTGTGATATGACTCAACCCAACTCAATAAAACCTTAGGCTCTTAGTACTTGGAGTTGTTACATGACTTTTTCTTCACCTTTTAGCTCTACCTAGGGCCATATCCTCATCTGGTTCACAGGGTATCATGTAGGCAATTTTCCTTCGATGATCGTCGATGAGGTTTTTATTTAACAGAGGATGTTAGTCAAACAACATGCTGAAAAACTAAGTGTGGTGGAAATGAGGATGTGAAGATGAATATGTGGTAATTTTAAAAAAGAAAGAACTAAGAATATGTAAGTGAAACATCATAAGTAGCACTTATAAAGGGTAAATTAAGAGAGAATGTAATACTTATCAATAGTAATTCGAAAAGTAGATGTAGACCGAAGTTAACTTTAAAAGAGATAGAAAAAAAGAATATGATAATCTGTGATGTTAACTAATGTATGGCCGTTGATATAACACATTGGGGAACAAGATTTGTATAGCCGACCCAAAAATAATTAGGATAAAGTTTAGTTGAGATAAGTTGAGTATGATCATCAATGAGGTTTTTATGAGTGCTGTTTTCACTTTTCTTGTCACACCATCAATTTCTTCATTCAGGGACATGGCTTGTGTTGTAAAGCATGACTAGTTTGGTGGTTGTTTTCTTGAAACTCATTGCTGGGCGTGTTCTTGACGTTTTCCATTTCTCTTTCAGCCCTGCCGCAGATGATGGAGAATGTCTCGAGGAAAATCCTGGAACATATAACCGAGCAGTGCCTCATATGCTGTGATTTGGGTATCCCTTGTAATGCTCGACAAGAGTGTGAAGACCTAACTTCTCTCATTTTCCCTTTTCAGGTGCGCATCTGCTTATGTTGTGCATTGCTGAACTTATATTTTGCCCATGTTGGCATGCACCACAAACACTTTATCACTTTCCATTATATTCTCTATGAACAAATCCTGGTAACTGTTCTTTTGCAATCTGAATGAGTGAATGTATGAAAGTGCTAAATCTGATACCATGGCCATAATATATCTTTTGCTGGGTCTGTTCTTGAAATGCCCAAGCTAACAAGCATGTGTGCCTGAAAAGACTCAGAGGCTCCCTAGCATTATTAACAACATCCGATAATGGTGCCTTCAGCGAACCCATTTCCTTTTTCTTGCTTGCCTAGGAGACCTGAAATGTGCAAAGAGTGTTGCTGAATAACTATGATTGCCATGCCCTAGACAGAAAGGAAAATGAACAATTATAATCGATGATTAACACTATTAACTGACAGGAAGGAGAGGTTGAAAGGTGCAAATCTTGTGAATCAGTTTTCCACAAGCCATGTTTCAAAAAGATATCAAGTTGTCCTTGTGGTGCATATCTTAAGTTGGATGAGGCCAATGGAGGCACAATTAAGAGAAGCCTTGGCGTCGGTACTGAGGTGGGTAGCACAGTGGACTCATTGGGCAGGAAGGGGGATTCTAGGTCACCATTGGGATTCCTCTCCGGAATGTTCTCTAAGGCGAGGCAAGCGAAGCCTAGAGACAGCAATACTGTTATCTTAGTGGGTTCTTTACCAAACATCTCCCTCTGAATACTCACATTGTTACTGTTGCTTGTATTTTTGGCTTTGAAACCTGAAAATTGTGGGAGCTTATTTGTTCTTCCTTGAGGGTAGTCGACAGAATAATCAAATGCATTCCCCTTTGTTATAACCCAGGCTCTGAAGGGCTACGAGGCTTTTTCTTTTCGTATTCTTTGTACCATAAGTTCATGTAAAGAGATTTAATTTGTTTTCTTCCCATTTGCACTGCATGTTCTCTCTTTATTTTTCCCTTTTGTTAGAGGAGGAACACAGTTGCAGTAACCATTATTTAATGCAAATGAACATAATGGCCCACCAGTCCACCACCATCACAGGAATATCAAAGTCCCGAGCGCCGTAGTAAGACACATGTTCGAAAAAAGTGGAATCGTGGTGTAGAAAGATAATTAACCCTTATGTGCAGAAATAATGTTAAGGAGCCTAGCAATTTCAGTCTTCAATGCCTAATGGAACTCAAATATGGTATGCAAATCACTTGTTAGAGACCAAGAAAAGCCTTGGACGCTAGTCCAATTACTTACGTTCTCTTTTAAAGGATTTTGTTATATATTCTTTTCGGATTTTTCTTCACTCCTATTGTTATAAAGTTACAATAGTTGATTCTTTTTTGTAATAATATCGACCAATTTATATGGAAAAAAAAAATGGTCAATATTTTCTCGTTTTGGGAAAAAGGTGTCGGGGGGGGGGGGGGGGGGGTGTTTGTTGGTCTTTCTCCAATGTAGAAGAATAAAAAAGTGAACAGATGTCATTACCCAATATTTTCTCGTTTTGGGTGGGGGTTGGGGGTGTGTTTGGTTGCTCTTACTCCAATGTAGATGCATAAAAAAGTGAAAAGATGTCATTATCCTGTACCAAATTTGACTAGTTCCTTTTTGACAATATCATGACTCAGTAGAATTAAATATAAGCTGGTCCATGAAGATCACTTTATTAATTTGCATTGTCGGCAAGGTTTTTTTAATACTATAATTGGAAACAGGTGGTTTTGTTGGTTAGAATGCACTTTCTTCTAATTGGCAAGAAAAGCCATTTTTGGCTCTCAAAGAGAGCATCAATGGCAACCCAATGTGCTTCCAGATGACAAACTGCCATTGTTCAACGAAGTTCAAATTCAAGCTATTGAACCATATGAGTTGGTTAAGTAGGCGAACAAGAACAAAAGAAGATGTGTAAGTCTATACTTTTTTGAGTTCGAGTTTTCTCGAAAGTGTAAATAACAGTCTAATTAATGCGTGTGATTCATAGGTTATTTGTCCAAGATTTATTTTATAATAATGAGGTCTAAGAATTGTAAGAGATAGACCACATGGTAATAGGAACGAGATATAAACTCAAATGTCATGAGTTTGAATTTTGACAATTTTTTAAAGTTAGACCATGAGAAAGTTGTTTCTCATGAATAAATACTCTAGTCCCGATGTGAATGACATATCTTTGACTGGACGAGGAGAGAATTAATATACATGGGGGTAAGTTAGTTTAACTACCCTTGACCGTTGAATCAAAAAAAAAAAAAAAATAGTTCGAAAGGCACGTGGTTTGGACAATTCTCCGTATCGAAGAAAAAAATAAAACTCAGGCTTTTAGCATTATAACCAAAATGCCTTCCCAGGTACACTGGTTAATCATCAGTCCACAGTACTAGAAGTGGAATGATAAACAAAGGCTTATGCCAAGTTAAGCCCCCCAGTGCCCAACAACAAGAAACAGAAACTTGCAAACAGTTTACATTTTAGCCCCACAAATTTGCAAAATAATGCTCCATGTTCAGGCAGCTGGATTTTCAAGTCACAAATAGAAATTCTGCAGTAATGTCTTAGCTAAGATGTTCCTGTATGACGATATTTTAGGAAAACTTGGCGACCATGGATGAGGTATAATCAAGAAATAAGCACAAGAATGCATACAAAATTATACAAAAATGATATTAGACAGTGAAGATATGGAATTTCTCTTTGAATACTTTTGATATCTGTTTGTAATTACAACTATGCTCCACATAAGGGACAGGTTTACATAAACAAATTAAAAAAGTGTTGCTTTCTGTTGTTCAATCAGTTGTATATCAAAACTTACTACATTTTCTCTGTGAAAACATGTCGAAACGTGGACAATGTTTGTTCTTGGCTATCTCTGGACATCTTTCAGCATATAGTATACCATGGCTCTGCCTCTTCGAGGAAGAAAACTCAGTTTTTTTTATTAGCACCAGAGAGATAGCTTCAGAATAGTTTTCAGCATGAGTTACCGATGACACTGATAGGATTCAGGAAACCATTTTAACAACAGAAAGTGTTTCAACTTCATTACTAGACCAAAAACGCCATAGCACGGTATGTGCATAACAGCCACTGAGGAGTACCTGTGATTTTCAATTGCAGCAGAGAAAATGGTCAGCCTTTTAACCTGGATAACATTAAGATACATGCTATGCTTGACTGAAATTAGGAGAGAGAGAATGGTTTTGAATTAGATTTGTTAAGCACTACAAAAAAAAAAAAAAACTGTAATTCTATGACATTAGTGGCATCTGGACATCAGGGGTGCTGGAAAAATTTGGCAGCAAATTTATAGATGTAGGATTTGTTTTCTAACACCCGAAAAGTGATGCTAAAATTACATACCATAGTGGAGCAAATGGAGAGGACAGATCAAGAAATGGATAAGGCCACCTGGTTCAAAGAACAGCAATGTTACAAAAGAACGACGTAGATATGTTTCTAGTTAACAACATGAAGGATACAATAATACTTTACCAAAGTGAGACACACGCATGGACAATCCATTGAAAAATGACGTAAACAGCTGTCCATAGAATGAAGTATGCCATTCGGAACCAAGGGAACCTCTGAAATAAAGGTATCACGATTCAAAATTAATTCATTAAAAAGAAAGAAGCTCGAAAAACAGATATGGGTTGAAAGTTGAAATCAATAATAAAGTGCTGCAAACTTACCAAGCAATTCATTGCAGTGTCACCAAGCAGAAAAACAGCATTGATTGTGTGCATGTTTATAATCAACTGCAATGTAAATGATTTCACACATCATTCAGGAATACAAAGAAGAGAGCTTCTTAAACATTGGAAATAAAAAGAACTATCAGGTTTTGTGATTGAAGCAATCAAGAAATGAAGCAGAAGTTTGTCTTTGGTAAGCAGCCTATGATGTGGCACAGAAGTAAGGTTGCAGACACAGACAATGTATAGAAAACTCATATTGAAACTGCCAAGTAAAATTTGATATTAGACAGTGAGATACTCCCTAGACTCTTTTTCATTATTTGGTTTCTCAATATATTTTTTCCAACAGTTTAAGAATATACTGATACACGAATTGGGCTACCTAGACTTTTCTTTTCTTTTTTTGTTAAGAATTTTCAATACTTTGAAAATGTGTTTTATTGTAGCCAAGGATTCAATTAATTATCAATCTACCAGACTGTAGGTCAGTACAAAATAGGTTCTGGATTTTCTAATTTGTACATGTATAAGCCTCTGCACTAATGTTGTATTCTCAAGCAGCTGAGTGACCCAAACTTTGATTGAAGAGAGGATCGTTCCACGTGATCATATCCACTTATTACGACTGAGCTTAATACTACTTGGATTATAGGCAATATGCAAGCCTCCTTCACATGATGAAAGAATAAAATTTTGTATATATCATCACACCTACTTGTAGAAAAACTTAACTTGCCGCAACATAGGATACTTACAAAATTCAGGTTGTAATCTTTAATTTCAAGGAAGGGTACGATTATGAACCAAAAGACACAGTCTGTCAGCATCACAGCACCTGCATTTATCTGTTCACAGAAAATATGGAAAAAAATCAAGCTAGTGCACTGAAGTAAATGGAGATATTGCAGTCTTTTATTTGACAAATGATTTCTCTTTCTTTGAGGCAAAACTTGGCTCCACTCTGTTTAGTTCCTCTAGGATGCCTCATCGAAAGGCGTGTTTTCAATGGATCAAACAGTAAGGAACTAAATGGAGAGGAGCTAAATTCTCTCAACAGTATTTAATCCTGGGAGTAGATCAATTTTTCTAGCTGCATTAGAACAAAAATCATTTTCAGGCTGCATCAGGGGTAGAGAATTATGTGGGCGTAAGCAAATGCTCATACAATTGCAAGAGAAACAGAAACTTCCATAATTGTGTCATTGCTTTAGGAGATTAACCTGGAAAATTATTTGAAAAGCGTAACCCCAGAAGCCTGCAATTTGGCGAACAGGGCGTTCCTCATTGGGGCCCAAGCTTTTCACAACGTTGGACATGTTAGAATTTTCTGCATCTCTAGGTGCCCCAGAAGTGCCTTGCTCAGCATCAAACTCCTCATGATCAATTCTAGCACCACCAACTTTATTGTGATATTGGTAACATCCATACATGGACAGCAAAGATCCGAGCTACAAATAGAAGTCAGGATCATAACCAAAAGAAGATATATAAAAGAACCTATCTATTCAAGCGTAGTAAGGTTACCGATGACATACCCCAAAATAGATGGTTATTAACACAAAAGTCCATCTGTCCACAACCCAATCACAAGTTAAAAACTAGAAATAAATAATGATCACGGAAAAATGATGACATCAAGCGTAGTATTATGATTAGAATTGTGCCATGTGAGATTGCATAGTTAAGCTTATTGAAGTCTACTTTGCCTTCCAAAAAGCTCTTTCAAGTCTAAATGCATATAGGAAAATCTACAACAGAAAAGGAAGGAAATCCCAATGTTGCAGGTAGAGATCGAAGCAAATTTATGTGAAAAATGCCCATGAGAATTATAAAATTGTCCTGGCAACCCATTCATGAGCAAAAGCTGCCACCTTTATAATATGAAAAATTACTTGTTGGTTTCATCACAATGATACTCAAACAAAATAAGCCTTTCAAAATAATTTTCTTTAACTCAAAGAATCCAGAAATGTGTGACGAAGAACAAAGTTCTGACAAAATATAAATTGTATATTAAAAAGGAGATAGTTTTATATAACAAGATTCTCCATATCGTGTGAAAAAAGGATAAACTTACTGTGTATAGAAGTAAAAAATGCCACCTCCATCAACTGCAACATTCAGGGCCAGCATTAACAAAAGCACAATGAAAGCGACAACCCGGAATGCCAGCAGCCAAGCTGGATGTATTCCTCTCACAGAAGGCCTCCAAACTTCATCTTCATACAATAGTCCTGCTGGTTCCTGCCGAGTTTCTCTGCTTCCATGTTTCAATTTGCGCGGGCCTTCATATTTTGAGATGAGAATGGATGCAAGAAACAATGAAATTAAGACCCATATTGTGCAAATCAAGACCCTCCAGTTCATCCAGTAACTTGTGGTGGTTGTATCGGCAGTCATGACTGGCTGCCAAGAATTTTTCGGGGAACCTGTTAAGAAACCCATGTTGTAACTTCAACTTCTCTGATTGTTCCCAATCAATCAATCTGGAGGTTTAATGTTTGATTTAATTTCCAAATGGGAAAATCAATATGGGATCCTAAACATTTATAAAGGGAAGATTTTCGAAACACGAAAAACTCTTACTTAGGAAGAAACTGAATGAGATGAAGATTAATTGAATCAATTGTCTTAAAAAAATGATAAGAATATCTTGCACTATTGTGATTCTGAAAACAACATAAAACCCAGCAATTGTAATTAAGGAATCTGCTGTACTACAACAAATGAAATCCTGGAAAATCTGAAACCTTAAGATGAGAAAAGCAAGAGGAAGAATCAATACTAGAAATCAGAGCTTCAAATATGTTCTGTAGCATGCCCATTATGTACTGGAAAAGGCTGAAAAGCTAAAATTCTGAAACCAAGAACCAAACCGTACATAAACCCATGATTGAGTTTTCATCAAAACCCAAAATTCATGAAAAACTAAACAAGATTGTCCAGTGACCAAAACCCAAAGCTAGAATCACCACTTCTGGGATGACTAAATGAGTATTTCCCAAACTGCAGCTAGTTAGTTATAGAACAATGGCCTCAAGACAACAACAAAAGAATGAATTTGATGCTCATTAATGGCAGAAAAGTGAGCAGAGATTCCAAGCTTTCAGAGAGTATTTGCAGTTTTGCACAGAAGAATATATATATATATATATATATTATATATATATAATAAACAATGTTAATTTGTGAATTGAAAAAGAAGGGAAGTTCTTAATTGTAAGCAAAGGAAAGGAGATATACTTACAGGGGAAAGCATGAGAGAAATGAAATGCGGTGTAAGAAGAGATGCTTTGCTTCGTTGCTTTGGAGAGAAAACTAATAAAAGACAAGAGAGATGGTAAAAGGGTAGTATGCTTTGGCTATAAGCTTCTCTCTTTTTCTTATCCCTACGGAATAATCTCTTGACATAGACCAGTCTATAATCTAATGTAACTATCTCTCTATCTATCTATATAGGGTCATTCAAAATAGAAAAATCCTTGGGACATGGAGGGTTTTCCCACCTTTTTTCTTACAGAACATCAGCCTTGTTTGAGTTTTTCTAGTTTTTGGTATTCCAGAGAGAGAGAGAGAGAGAGAGAGAGAGAGAGAGGGGGTGGGGACCCATAACTGTTTTCTGTGTGGATTTTGTGTTGGACTGTTGGAAGATGCTTTTTTGAACAGAAAAATGGCTTGCGTTTGTTGTGAGCTCCCCACCAACCCAAAGCCCAAGCAACTGCATGGAACTGATATGGTATACTCTGAAGTAGTGTAGATTGGTGTTATGATGATTTTGAGCAGTGATCTAGGCCGTTGATCGATTGCCCATAATCTGAAAATTTTTGTTGCTTTTTCCTCTGTTGGGTACCGACATAAAAAATGGGACCCAGTCATATATATAGATTCATGTCGTGGATTTAGGCTACTAGGGCCCACATCTTTGACCTCTGTCAAGACCTCTCAAACAAGGCAAGGGCCTTTTCTTTTTCTTTCTATTTTTAACAGTTAAAAACCGACCTAACTACATATCTTCGGATATATATCAACAACCATTAATCATTTCGTGCCCAAAAAATATTCTATAATACTAAAAATTAAATATTAATTATGTGATATTATATTTTAAATAATATTTTTTTTAATTTTATAATTTAAAATTAAAATAAATAAATAAAATAAGATAAAGATATGAGAGAAAGAACACAGAGATCGGTGTAGAATAATAGAGTTATTTGATAACACAATACTATTGGAATTAATTTATTGACCTAATTCATTATAACCTTTAGATTGACTGTGGGCTCCATCAAACATCAGAACTTGGTGTTGATCCAATAGTTCTATTGAAGCCACATCATTATGTTAGCAAATTAAGTTAGATTTTTATATCTAAATAGAATTACTCTATTTTAATATTAGGGAGTATGTTGGTTATGTGACATTGAGAACTGTGCAAAAAATATGCTATTTTTTTAGAGAAAAAATAAATTTGGAGATAAAGTTTGTCCCAATGGAATTGTTCATCATCGGGGGTTATGCAATGAAAAAAATATTTTTGAATGAGAAAATAAATTTGGGGATGAATTTTATACTATTAAATAAAAATAAATAAATATTAAATTAATTTTAATTGTTATTGTATTTTTATAAGTAGATAACCTTCCCCTTAGCTATAGAAATTGTTGGAAGAAGTTTCCCAAGGATCCTTCATGTGTCAATGGATGACTTACGAAAGGGTCCACAGGTGAACCTTCCTGTGCAAATGGAACACAAGTCACATCTTTAGATTGAAACATCCAAAAAGAGTTCCAAGAATTAGGAAAAAAATATCTTCTAAGATCCAAAATTATAGAGTAGAGCTTCCGAAAAAGTTCAAAAGACTAAATCCTGTTATTTTTGAGATATTCAAATATAATTATCGTAAATATTTGGATTAATTATCTCAATTAACTCTTAGATTATCGCTTGAAACACTCTCTTTTCACGTTACTTCAATACATGTATATCATATATAATATTAATGCATTTTCTTATTTATGTGGCGATCAAAAATCATCCCACTCATCTACAAATCAGGGACGTATTGAATAAACTAAGACGTCTCTAATGATATTCAAAATTATGAATTTTAAAATATTAATTAAAGACTTAACCACGAAATCCTACAACGCAATCCAATCTATCTTGGCGGGTTTTAGGCATGTTGTTGGACAAGTTTTTTGTCCAAATGCGTCAAAACTGTGTCTGGTCATTGTCACATAACAAAGCAAACTTCATGGGTGGTTAGGTTAGGTGTTAGTCTTACGCAACAAACTGTTACTGAAATTTAATACCCGTGATTATAGGGGCAGCCAGCCACCAGGCCATGTAACATCACTCTATGTGGGAGCACAACATGGGCTTAGGTAGGAAGAATATCAAAGAAAAATTATATTATTATTTAATTATTGAGTTATCATTGAACGGTTATACTATATGACAAAATTGATGTAATGTAACTGTTGCACTCAATATTTACTCGGTGTATATGTATACCGAAGAAAAGTGTAATTCATTCCAAAGTTGGAACCTATAATCCTCTATAAAAAGTCTTACCACTTGGTATTTTTTGAGTAATTACAAATTACCTCAAGCATGTGTAACTTCACATTTTAAAAATATAACTTGACTTTAAAAATTATAATTTTACGGTACCAAAATATCTTTTTCAAGATTATCAAACTGGGTAGTAGAAAAACAATTAAAACAGTTACATATCAGCAATCACTCTTCCTACATGCATGTCTAAGCATATATATATATATATATATATATATATATATATATATATATATTCTCAAGATTGCAGAGATATGTTAAATTGGAAAGATCTTTAATCAGATGCGGATACCCCCATCAATGGATCTTTGGTCCAATGATACTCTTTACCTTGTGAAAGTTTTACCTTCTTGAGATCAAGGGTTCAAGTCATCCTCCCTCTCCCCCTCCCCCTCCCCCTCCAAAAAAAAAAAAAAAAAAGTTGCCGATACCCATGGCTTGATTGAGACAAGTAACTAATATGAAGGTTGGACTCAAACCATTTCCACATAACTCTCAGACATTGTGGAATCAATTTCACATAAAAACGTGGTTAGTAACCACGGTATAAAGAGAATAAAAATAAAAATAAACCAAGGTAATTTGGAAGGGGATAAAAAGGATTAATCTGAACCTTCTTTGATGCATACATTCTCTCTCCAATATTCCCTGACCAGCATTCTTCTTTGTGTAACTGCTAAAAATTTGTTTTGCAGCTGCCTCTTCTTCTTCTTCCGACTCTTTTTCGGGGTTTAAATAATGAGAAGCAAATATATATATATATATATATAAGATTGAAGGCCAACAGTGATAAACCATCTCCAAGTTATGGCAAATGAGGTATAAATGAATGCACACGTACAATGCATGTAGAATCTAAATTGGTAAGCACACACACAATCGACATGAGCACCCATACTATATCCAATTTTTTCACGATACACACTGATGGGTTAAGCCCAAATAGTCCAATTTATGTGTTAAAGTCCAACCCCAGTTGAGGAGCTCAACCTCATTGTGATTCTACCAAGCCCAAGACAGTCCAAGACCGGTTAGACCTCTTGCTTAGCACGTCACCAAGAGACCACCAAGACCAAGACGGTCCAAGGCCGGTTAGACTTTTTGCTTAGCACGTCACCAAGAGGAGAGCACGGGAAGTTTATCTGCACCGCCAAAGGAAACAGCCCAAGGCCGGTTAGACTTCTTGCTTAGCACGTCACCAAGAGGAAAGCACGGGAAGTTTATCCACACCACCGGAGGAAGAAAACGGTCCAATCATTGACCACGTTTCATGAAGAGCTCCCCAACCTCTTCCTTCCGTTGAGGATAAGTCGCGATCTCCACCAAAGATAATCTCTAAGCTGCGATAAAGAAGTCTTGAGGATATGTCATGATCTCCACAAGAATGATCTCTTAGCTACTATAAAATGGCTCTAATCTGGGAGAGGAGAGACACATGCTCCATCAGAGACTTACAGAAGACGAACCGACTACCGGAGATTACTATATTCTTTGATTCTCCATTCTCCCTCTCAAAGCTTGTATCTCCATTCTCCATACCTTTGAATCAATAAAATACTCGGCGACTGAAGCCATTGAAGAGTGGACGTAGGTCGAATTGACCGAACCACTATAAATTGTGTCTTCTCTAATTTTTTTCGTTGATTTCATTGCATTTATTATCTATACTTGACAGGTGGTGTGCAAAACCATTTTTGTGCATCATCAGTTTGGCGCCGTCTGTGGGAACCGACAAAATTCTCACTCCTGAACATTACGTCCATTAACTAATGGCGATCACTACTCGATCCATGAACCAACACGAAGACAATCCTCCACGAGAGGAAGAGGTTGCTCCCCCGCCTATCAACCCTGTTCCGGATACTCTAGCCCCGAATCCCCAACAAATATTGGAGACCATGCAGCAACTGGTTGCTCAAAACCAACAGTTACTGCAACTCATACTTGCTGGACAAGGAGGAGCACCACACGGAGGTGCACAACATGGAGGACCCCAAGGTGGAGCACCACACGGAGGTGCACAACGTGGAGCACCACATGGAGGTGCACAACATGGAGGGCCCCACGGAGGTGCACAACATAGAGCACCCCAAGGAGCTCCACATCCTGGACATCAAGAAGCACCACGCCCTGTTGCTCCACGCCCGGGTGCCCCATTGGGCACCCCACTTCGGAAAGCCCAACATGAGGGAGCTGCACCTCCCCCTCCCCTTGCTTTCCAGGGAGAGGACCCTTATCTCCAGGAGGATGAGGGTGAAAACCAAAGCATGGGGCATGGAAGCCACTTCCTTGATCATTCCAGAAAAGCGCCCAATCATTGGGACGAGAAGATAAAGGAGGTACAGAATCAACTCGGTGATGTCTTCAACGCCATGAAGGCACAAGGACCCGAGACTGTTGACCACCTGGTAAGGCGTACTGATACCCCTTTCAAACCCGATGTAGCAAACTACCCCCTCCCTCAGAAGTTCAAAATGCCATCTGTGGAGACCTTTGATGGAACAAGGGATCCACTGGACCACCTCGACACTTACAAGACCTTGATGCAATTGCACAACGTACCAGACGAAATCATGTGCAGGGCATTCCCAACCACATTAAAAGGGTCTGCCCGACAGTGGTTTGCTAAGCTCTCCCCCGCCTCTATTACCTCTTTTGCCGAGCTTAGCAGATCATTCGTCTCACACTTCATAGGAGGGCGTCGCCACCAGAAG
This sequence comes from Ilex paraguariensis, assembly GCA_963454935.2. Lineage (NCBI taxonomy): Eukaryota > Viridiplantae > Streptophyta > Magnoliopsida > Aquifoliales > Aquifoliaceae > Ilex > Ilex paraguariensis. The sequence continues at coordinate 381,665 of CAUOFW020000903.1, forward strand.
CCAGTTACGCATCTGCTTAGTATAAAGCAGGACCGCGAGGAGAGCCTGAGGAGTTATCTCACTCGTTTTAACGAGGAGGTACTCCAAGTTGATGAACCCGACGACAAGGTGACGATGACCGCCTTCTTGGGTGGCCTCCGTTCATCAAGTTTCCTTTTCTCAGTTCTGAAGCGCCCACCGAAGAGCATGCCAGAACTATTCACAAAAGCTCAAAGATATATGAATGCTGAGGAAATCAACAAGTTTAGGCAAGGTGAATCATCTCACAGATCACCAGAAACTTGACCTGCCTCTACACTGTTCTCAAACAGACAGCCTATCTCCAGTTTAGCGGCTCTCTCACGGGTCGCCAAAAAACTTGGCCTCTGCGCTGTTCTCAAACAGGCAGCCTATCTCCAGTTTAGCGGCTCTCTCACGGATCGCCCAAAAACTTGACCTCTGCACTGTTCTCAAACAGGCAGCCTATCTCCAACTTAGCGGCTCTCTCACGGGTCACCAAAAAAACTTAGCCTCTGCACTGTTCTCAAACAGGCAGCCTATTTCCAGCTTGGCGGCTCTCTCACGGGTCGCCAAAAAGCTTGGCCTCTGCACTGTTCTCAAACAAGAAACTTATACCTCAAGCTTAAAGACTCCCTCATGGGTCGCCAAAAGCTAGGTCTCAAAAAGTGTAGCTCTCTGACGAGCAGTTCTCCAACTTTGTCTTTGCTCTCGCGCAAGCAGCCTACTTCTCTCTCTCCAGATAATTATGTGAGATATTTTAATATTTGGAATAACATTATTTTTGTCATCACAAGCAGGCTCTCCCGAGGTAGCCCCAGGGTCACCCAAGGCGCCCAGCACCTGGAGAAGGGCTTGATCATCAAGAGCAGCACCCAAAGCTTCCTTACTACTTGCAATGTCTAGCCTAACGCCTAGAAATGTGTCTGACTGCTGTTGCTCGTCAAAACAAAGTTGCCCAGTAGCTTGAAGGGTGTCTGGCCCTTCAAAATTGCGCAAAGCAGAATTTTCGGCGCATAAATCAGCACCTAAGGGGCCCAAATCAGCGCCTCGAGTGAGAATCGGATCAGCCTGTGCTCCCAGGCCACTGCCTAGCTCTCCCTGACGAACCTCGGACTGATTTTCAGCGCCCCTTGATGAAAAAATGCTGCTGCCCAGCGTTCCAAAGCCGCCCAGCGCACTTGGGCTGTCCAGGACAGCAAGGCCAGCGCCTAGGCAGCTGCCCAGCGTGCCTGGGCTGTCCAGGATGCGAGGAGCAGAGCCTAGGAAGCCGCCCAGGCCCCCAGCGCCTAAGCCCCCAGCGCGCCTGCCCTGCCCTGCTGCGCGCGCGCGCTGCGCAGCCGCGCGCCCAGCGCGCCTGCGCTGCCCAGCCGCGCGCCCAGCGCGCCTGCGCTGCCCAATCGCGCGCCTAGCCGTCTCCCTTTCTTCAACCTCCACCACTCCCTCTTCAAAATCAAATGGGAAAGATTTGAAGTTTAAAAAAAAAAAAATGTAATCAATGTCTCCTTCTCCAAGTCTCCTTGGACATGGGACATTGGGGGGCAAATGATGGGTTAAGCCCAAATAGTCCAATTTATGTGTTAAAGTCCAACCCCAATTGAGGAGCCCAACCTTATTGTGATTCTACCAAGCCCAAGACAATCCAAGACCGGTTAGACCTCTTGCTTAGCACGTCACCAAGAGACCATCAAGACCAAGGCCGGTTAGACTTCTTGCTTAGCACGTCACCAAGAGGAGAGCACGAGAAGTTTATCTGCACCGCCAAAGGAAACAGCCCAAGGCCGGTTAGACTTCTTGCTTAGCACGTCACCAAGAGGAGAGCACGGGAAGTTTATCTGCACCGCCAAAGGAAACAGCCCAAGGCCGGTTAGACTTCTTGCTTAGCACGTCACCAAGAGGAAAGCACGGGAAGTTTATCCACACCACCGGAGGAAGAAAACGGTCCAATCATTGACCACGTTTCATGAAGAGCTCCCCAACCTCTTCCTTCCGTTGAGGATAAGTCGCGATCTCCACCAAAGATAATCTCTAAGCTGCGATAAAGAAGTCTTGAGGATATGTCATGATCTCCACAAGAATGATCTCTTAGCTACTATAAAATGGCTCTAATCTGGGAGAGGAGAGACACATGCTCCATCAGAGACTTACAGAAGACGAACCGACTACCGGAGATTACTATATTCTTTGATTCTCCATTCTCCCTCTCAAAGCTTGTATCTCCATTCTCCATACCTTTGAATCAATAAAATACCCGGCGACTGAAGCCATTGAAGAGTGGACGTAGGTCGAATTGACCGAACCACTATAAATTGTGTCTTCTCTAATTTTTTCGTTGATTTCATTGCATTTATTATCTATACTTGACAGGTGGTGTGCAAAACCATTTTTGTGCATCATCACACACAAACATCCTAATTCCGAACTGAGAGAGAGAGAGAGAGAGAGATGTGGCAGAAGCCATACCTTTCATTGGAATCACTTGAGACTACAAGTGCAATCAAGCTTAGCTCCTCAAATTTCAAGAAATGCAAGAGGAAGAAGCACTGAACTGTATGCCAGCGGCAAATTGCAACATAACAAGTTTATAAGCAAGGGCTGCATGTTAGTAAGCAGTTTATTCAGGTAACTAACACTAGAATTGCCAAACAGCAACGTCACTTGAGTCATTCGTTCTGTACAGTATTTCAGGCTTAACAAAGAGAGAGATTCAAATGGAGAACTTGAAAGACAGTCTGCCACAACTCAAGAGACACCATATTGGCATGAAGCAACCAAAGACGCTTCTAATTTAATTATGTCCCTGCTTATAAACCTAGGCTCTCTAGCAACTCTTTTGATTTCTGAAAACATGCAGCAAAGTTTATGCTCAGAAAGGCATTAAGAAACGTATGATTTAATTCACTGCTAATATGAACCTGCCTGCTGCTTTCAATTCTAGAATGTTCCTAAGAACATAAAATTTGACAAAAAAATCAATTTTCACAAACAATAAAAGCCCTTACCAAATGTATTTGGTGATTCCCAAATATAAAATCAGGAAAAAAAGTTAATTCTCCAGTTGGGAGTTTCAAATCAAACTTCCACTACATATAGTCACACGATTTTTACATTCATATCTCACAGTTGATCTTTCCATTCATATCTCACAGTAGAAATTTGCCAACGGGATGATAATGAAATTCTTAAACTTGCCACAGCAACACATGTTGGCTTTAATGTGTACTTCTCCAAAACGGTAGCGTAGCACTCTGGCCCATCAATTCCATGGAATACAGCACATTTGAATCATATGTTAGTGTCTCCTAAATAGTTCCACCGTTTATAACTCAAAAAGTATCAGTACCATCCCCAAATGTGGAGAGAGAAAAGGGAGCAATAGCCACGTTGAATGTCCGTGAGCCTACTTTATCAATATGCTTCATCTCAAAGTCACCCTCCTGCAAGGTAGCATAACTATATAAGTAAGAATTTACGAGAAACTACAGAGAAAACAGAACGAAAAAGTAATGTGAATGCTCACAAAAATGACCATTCTGGGACCAGAACTAATCAATTATACTTGCACGGAGATACATGTGCAAGAGTTTTGCAAAGGCAGACCCTATTAGGAACTGCAGTTCATCTCAGTGAGTTAAGTGGGTGTGGCCAAAGCACCACTTCCAGGGGACCAATAGTTTATTAGTTCTTTGTACAGGAAAGCAGGAAAAAATCTTCAAGAACTATGCAACCTCTTGGGAGAATTTGGTCATAGACTCATATGCACTACCAGTTTGCTACAGTTATTAAGTTTGTGTATGTACGATGGTAAGTGGCACCTATCATTACAACTCTTTGCCATCACAATGATATACATCATTCACGCAACACGTGTTACTCATCTCTAGGTCATCTTAAGCAAGGCTAAAAGGTTGGCTTCATCAATTTGTTTGGGAAAAAAATATCCAATTTAGTTTCAAGGAACAAACACAGAAATAAAAGTCACCCAGCATACCATTCTCCCACTAGGAGTGCTTAATGGACATGCAGATGAATACTCAAAACCAGTATTGGGAAGTATAACTGGCTGTTCACCAATAACTCCAATTCCCCTGTGACAAGGAAACGTAAATGCCAAAATAAATAAACAAGAAAAAGGACACAAGATAATAGCTTAAGGTAAGTAGTAACTGCATCCAGACTCATGACATCAAATTCAGTCATTTGAAAGAGCAACTCACCAAAAATTGTCAATTTTCCCATTGGCATCGGTGATGATCCAGTGCCTTCTGAGAAGCTGAACTGGGCGGTCTGAAGTATTGGTGATTCTTATTCTATATGCAAAAAAGTACTGGCCTTTCGAGGGCTGACTTCGGCCTTCAATGTAGACACTCCTAACTTGAACCCTGATGCCCTGAAAAAGCGAAGATTTAAATATACCCCCATATTGCAAAATTTCAGGCAAAAGCTTTATCAAAAGTGAGATAGAACTTTGGATTTGAGGTTCAGATATGAAGGATGCAACAAAGTAGTTACACCTTCACCTAGCCAATCTGAGCTCCTATGATAATGTCTATATTGTCAACCAACCTCTGGCAGTGACGCAATACCCATACACATTCATCCAAGAAGCCATAAACTAAGAATTTGCATGGATTTTCCTCGGTTCCCCTTTTTGCATAAAATTATGCAGGTATATATTACGCTCAAATTAGAGAAAATAATTGCGGTGGACATTGAGAGTTCTGATAACCAACAGAGACATCAAAGAAAACATTATGTTCTAATGCAATCTTTCTCACTGAATAAGTTCACTTTACTAGTTGCTGAAAACCCCCTTAGTTCAAACAAATAAACCTAGAATCCCACATCCAGAGCAGTTTAACGCCAGAGTTGCTGATTAACATCAGAATTCTCGCCTCAGATTCCAACCAGGACGGACTATCAAATCAAGTCGAACACAATGAGCGAATCAGCTTTTACTAACTATCTCTATGCTCTCAACAGAAATGATACTACCAAATATATGCATAAAATGATGACATTTCTCAAAATCATCTTAGACATAACATCGCCAAAAAAAAAAATTAACATGTGACAAATGTTTGAGAGCCAAATCAGAATAAATGGAAAATAAGAAGGGCTATAGTCAATTTGATGGAACACCAATTCATCTCCTAAAGAACCTCAAGTTAGAACACTAAAAAGAAAAGGGACATCAATACATGTTTCTGGAGAAAAAAAACCCATGTTATTCCATAAATATGCACATTCCTTTAAGTAACGTCGTGGTAGAATTAAGAAAGCATAACATTTTGAACATTCAAGGCAAGAAGTATAGAGCAACATCCGGGTTTCCTTTCTCATTTTTAATTCTCAAATTTGTTTTATGCTTCCTCCTACAGGTGTCCAAGATTGGTTTGTAAACCGGCTCGTTCAAAACTCAGCTCTACAAACTGATATTTAACTTCAGATGGATACCTATTTGGCAATGGAAGTTACATGATAGAATGGCCCAGCATAATTAGCACACGCAATGTTTAGAAGTCAAAACAATGCCTAATAGCAGTTACAAAAGTCAAATGCTAATTTTGTAATGCAGATCTGCTCCCCAAAAGACTCAACGAGCCGGATGTTGATCATACCAAGGTGGTTGCATCACTTGAACATGTCAAGAGAGAGTGGGGAGCAATTTCCTTTAGCTCATTACGGTACCTTGCTGCATCCTGGAGGAGAAGAAGAACAATAAAAAAAGATAGGACAATAGACCATTGGAAAGTTAACAGATACAAGTGAACCATATGAAAATTCACAGATTACCAGCCATAGTCTAGAATAGATTCTCGGTGCCAATCAAAACATGGAATAAAGAATTCTTCATGCATTTGAATCAGATTTTGAACGAAGAGTTTATTTCCTGTAGCATAAAATGTAGCCATTTCTACAGAATCTACATTCAGATAAGCATCCTTTTTAGCAATGTACAGTCAGATAAGCATATTTTTCGGTTCCCAGTCTCATTATGAATAAATACTCAGCTCTCGATGCATTTGTAATGCTTGATAAAAACAATAGCAGACTGGGGTATATGCAAAAGATCCATACACCCAAATAGAGCTAGTGATCCCAATTATTGAATAAGTTGGCATGGTCAAGCCAGCAATCCATGTGCAACACTCCTTCATTGCGAGGACAAAAACACAAAACATGAATAAGGGACATGTTTAATGATGTCTAGCTTCAGAGGTTACAAAAAACGAATGAGCAGGGACTGGCTGAAAATAGTTTTCATAAAGCCAATGCAAATAATTTAAAGCTTATTGATGAGAGTTCTACTGGAAAAATAGCTTTGCATATCAGACTTTGCCTTGTCAAAGAAAAGACTAGCCCATGATACAGTTCATTTTAATCACAGGGATCACTGCCTAAGGTTGAACCGAAACTAGCTTGATTCTTCATCTAAATGATTTTCATCATTTAGTTTTGCGTTACATGTACTCTATCTTTACTACAATTTTTTTTTTCTTTTGAGGGATTGGGTAGCTTTCCTTTCCCAGATTCTGAAAGCATATGCCATATGCTATGAACCCACCATTCCAATATCTCATATTCACATATTACAAGCTGAAAAATACACATCGAAATTGGAAAGCCCAATCTATAGAAGCAACATGTACCTCAAACCTCTCATCTGCAATGGCCTGTTTCAACAATCTCCGTAGACGCAAAATTGGCTCCTCTTCCTCAAACAATTTCAATGAATCTCGCAGCCTCGCTGCTTCTTTATAATCCTGCATTCAAATCGTTCTTAATACTAAACAATACTTATACAATTTCATCAAACATAGACACCAACTATAAATCAACCGAAAATTCAAAATCGATAAAATAATATACAGATATTATGTACACATGTAAACATATATGCATGCATAAATAAGTCTGAACTGACCTCGGATTTCGCAGCAACTTCCATTTGCTGTTTCAACAGAGCATAAGTTTGACTCCGCGAAAGAAAGGAACTCGAACTACCACCCCGACTCCCACTCTCTCCACCACCACCACCGCCAATATTTCTCTCCGGCGTACAGGCTACGATTTTACATATTCTCATATGATATCTGCAATTCAACCATTGCCTTCTCGTCCCCGATTCGAGCTCGGCGACTCCGCTGCTGAGTCGACTCAACCATGAACTTTTCGTCCCCGCATTGAAATCAGAGATTACCTTGGGACTTAATGAATGCATTTTCCTTCAAAATTTTCCCAGAAAAAATTTTCGACAAAATTTTGATAGTTATGATTGTTTAAGTGATCCAACAAGTGTTCTGAAAATCAGGAATTTTTGAAGTGACGAAGACACTGGCAGCTGTGAAATCCCGCATGTTTATTTACGGGATGTACCATTTATCTATGCTGGCCGTGAAGTTACCGAAATAGACATGAAGAGATTTTCAGCCGACACGGTAACACAACCTATTACCAATTTTTTTTTATTATTATTATTTTTTACGATTAGGATATGTAGATTAATTTACGTATAATTCGATTAATTTTTTTCTTAATTTGGTCAAAGTAGGTCATCTTACCGCATCAATCGTATTAGATGAGATTGACTCGTGTTAGATTTTAGCAAGTTTGTGTCAAAAATTACTTCGCTAATACGTACTTCATGTATTGTGTATGACTCCTATATAACTGAGTCTGTCATGTATTTTTTTTAATTGATTTTATCCATATCCGATTGGTTTATTAAGCTTTCCGTATTAGATTCACTCTTTTACGAAATAGATGGTTTAAGAAAATTCAAACTCTCTAATTTTGTTTCGTGTTTGTATCGTGTTAACGAATCATGTTATGTTTTGACACTCTTAGATCATTTATGTCGGGACTAAAGAATTCATGAGAAACAAAAATCTTTCATAAACTAACTTCAAACTATCTGTCAAATTTTGAATTTAAAATGTCTAAATTTATAATTCATATATGTTTCCGTTGTGCTACCAATTAACTTCATACCAAATTCATGGCAACTAATTACAATACAATTAATTGACATAAATGATAAAATTAATGATGATAGTATTATCTATAAATAATTTGATTTTAACATGATAAATGTGTTTTTCTATTATAGCATGCAATTTTTTTTTTTACAATTTTCATTTTGTTTAGTTTACTAATCTAGTTTCAGATAAGTTCTTATAAAATTACTCCTACGAGTAGTTCAGAGTTATAAAATTAAATGATCTAAATTCAAATTTTAATAATTTAAAAAATTAATCGAGCAGAGCAGGAGTTTTGAGGGTATTTTGGAGATAATAAAATGGAATTTGTATTTTATGTTGATCTGTACAGATCTGATTTCTGGTGAGACATAAGCCTAAATTTCAATGAAAGATTTTTTTGCGGTTTATGGAAGAACATATGTACGCGTGGCGTCGTGTGAGCTAATGGAAGATAGACCATATATACGTGGCGGGAGCCACATGGTTGTGATCACGTGTTACGCGCCACTCGGAAGTGCTCTGTGGAGGCTCAACGTTAATATCCAGTGTCCACTTTTTTTTTTTTTTTCTTGAAAATATATATGCTATACATCATTTCATTTATTCGTTAAAAAAAAAATTATTTTCACACCTTATTTATGTAATAAAGTAAATTACAATTTAAATCTCAAAAGATAAACAAAATAATTTTATTTTTCACAGTTCAGATCACTTTAAATTTTATTTTAAAATTAATTTAATCGTTAATATTAACACCCTCAATTTAATAAGAAAAAAATAGTCCTTAAATGTGTGTTTAGAAAGACTTTGTAAAAGTATTTATAAAAATTATTTCTTTTAAGTACTTTTAAAAAAAATAGTGTTTGAAACCGCCCCACCACTACCCCTACTCTCACCACCACTATCTCTACCACCACTGTCGCCATCGCCACCGCCACCATCAACGCCACCATGGTCATTGTCACCAATCACAACCATCACCGTCTCTTACCGTCACCTCTCACTCTCACTATAATCGATATTTAAATTCATTTATCTTTCTTCTATGTTTGTAATTTAATTTTGAATATAAATACAAATATATTTATTGTTTCTCATTTTTTATTACTCTGTGTTTTCAGATACAAATAATAACTAGTAATTAATATGGGATTCTACTATGATATCAAAATTTACTATACATTTACTCTTCATTTAATAGAAATGTATAACGTGTAACTTTTTTTATTAAATTTTCTTTTTTTTTTCTTCATGTTTTTTAATCAATAGTTGGATTGGGGATCAATATTTTGTCACGCTTTGCATCCTTAGTACCTAGGATTGTTGATAGATCGAAATTTGATTCAAATTCGACCTAAAATTTATATTTTATATTTTACATATTTGAATTTGGATATACTTATATTCATTTCAATTATGATTTGATTTGAAATATGTATATATTTTTATATAAATTTTAAATAAATTAAGTAATTATTTGAAAAATTTTAGATATAATTTGTTAAATTTTAGTTAAATTAAGGAATTCAAATCGGATTAAATTTTGAATTGTTATCAATTTTGAATATGGATTATAAAAATAAAATTTGTTGAATAATCAGATTGAATTTAAATTAAACTTTTAATCTTTTAGAATCAAATTTGAATTAATTAAAATACGATTCAAATCCGATCAGCTGATACACATATTAGTACCGTATGCTTATCTATAAATTTGAAGGATTGCACATGTAGAGAGATATATTACAAATAGAGAGGTATATTACAAAACTTGTATCTGCTATGCTTTGCTAGGCTCTCTTTTATAGACAAGCCTAGCTCATCCATAATGACTTGCATTAACAATCCAGCTCATTAAGACAACAATTGTTCAAATTAACATGGCCCATAAATATAAGTCAAATCAAAATTAATGAAAAATTTTAAAGTTCGTCTCGTTATACAAACTTTTTTGTATTTAAGTTTGCCAAAAAAATTTATTTACTATGAAGTCTTTTTTTTTATCAATTTTATCAAAATATTCATTTCCTTCATTTCCTTTAAAAATCAAATAAATTAAAAACTAAAATTTTTTAAATTTTAAGAGTTTGACTAATATTAAAAAATTTATTCTCTCGTATTTATCTATATTCATATATAAGTTAGGATTATATCTCATATATAAGTAGGATTATATCTCATATATATATACTAGCGATACTCGTGACTAAAGTCATTGTACACTGAATTATTACATTATACATGCATTGGAATGTGTGTATATATGTACAGCTGTGTGTTGTAAAATGTGTGTTAAGTTTTTGAAATTTATGGAAAAAATATGTAAATTTAGGAGAAAAATATGCCCTACATAAGTTCAATCTCTCATATGCTTTATTATATATATATATATATATATATATATATATATATATATATATAAAGTAGTTTACAATTCAAATCTCAAAAGATAAATAAAATGATTTTTGCTATTTGCGGTTGAGATCGTTTTAAATTTTACTTTAAAGTTAATCTAACGGCTAATATTAATACCTTAAATTTAATAGAAAAAATAAGTCTCTAAGTGTGTGTTTGAAGTGACTTCTTAAAAGTACTTCTAGAAATTATTTCTTATAAATACTTTAAAAAAAAATTAGTGTTTGAAATCGTCTCACCATTATCTCTACTACCGCCACCACCACCGTCACCGCTACCACCACTGTCATTGCCGTCACCACCATCGCCGTTATTGCCACCACTGTCGTCGTCGTCGCCACCGCACCACCACCACCTCGAGGATCATTGTCATCCACCACAACCATCACCGTCTCCTACCACCACCATTGTCACCCACCACCTCTCACCCTTACTACAAACCGATGCTTAAATTTTTTATCTATTCTCTATTGTGATTTGATTTTAGATATGAATACAAATATGTTTATTATTTATCATTTTTTATTTCTCTGTACCTTCAGACATAGACAATAATAATATATATATAGTAACATTAAAAATAAAAAATAATAACATTCAAATACAAAAAAAAAAAGTATTATTTAAACACAAAAAATAGTATTATTCAAAAATAAAAAATAGTAATATTTTATATTAAAATTTGAAAAAATAACCGTAGTAACATACTCAATAAAAAATAGTAACATTCAATATTGATATTTCAGAAAAATAGTATTTTTTAATATTAAAATTTAAACACAAAAACATAGTAACATTCAAAAATAAAAAATAGTATTATTGTATATTAATATTTGAAAAAAAATAGTAACATTGAATATTTGTATTTTTAAAAAAATAGTAACATTTAATATTAACAGTAACATGCTTACCAAAAAAAATAGTAACATACTCAATAAAAAATAGTAACATGAAAAAAAGTAATAACATGCACAAGTACAACAAAACATAAATAGTAATATGAAAAAAAAATTGTAATGGTACAATATCGTATTCTTCACAAAAATAAACAACTAACTCATTCGAGACCTAACAAATAATACAATAACAATAGTCTTAACAAACAACAATAACAGGACAACGCGCCACGATCCACGTGTACAAATGTAAACATATCCACTATGTTCGAGGTGGTTGAATCTGAGTTAGTGTACAATTCTACTTGGCATTTTGACAAAATCTGAGGGCAATTTGGGTGGAATCAAAACTCTGCTTGTGGTGGGCGCATATTAATGGAATCAAGAGTGTTTTTGGTGGTGAGCTTTTGCGACAACATCTTTGTTCATGGTGGAAAAAAAAAAAACTCAGAATTGATGGGGAATAATTAGAATAATGTGGATCATGAATCTAAATTTTAGATTTTATGGTCAAATTTTATGAGCATGAATTAAGAGTAGAATTAAGGAATAAAGAATCTGAGTGTAAATGAATAATGAAAAAAAAAAGAATTTGAGTGTTTCCCAATTAAAAATCAGAATTAATGTTTGATACTATTGAAACATTTTAAGAAATACATTTTGGAGGTTTAAAAAATTAGTGGACTTAACTATTTATTATTAAGATAAAAAAAATAGATTTATTACCAAATAAATTTCTTTGACGGACTCAAGTCATTATAAGTCTCATAAAGAGGACTCAGTCTCAATTTTCACAAATTTAATTAACCCAATATAATTGACAAATAATAAAAAAATAAAAAAATTAGTTGTTCATTGAAATGTAAGTCTGAACTCAACAATATTTCCGTTTGAGTATCCATATTTATGCCAATTTAGTGGAGGTAAACTAATTCTTCAACATTCAAAGCACAATGTAATTCCTTAAGGGCTTGTTTGAATAAATTTTCAGGGATGGTTTGAATTGATTCCCTTAAATTCTTCCAAACTCATACTCTTTTTGATAAAGAGGAGATTCAATATTGAATCCAGTATATACCAATGTTTGTTATACAACACATACACATGTAAGATTCACAAATATATCACAATTATTAATAACTATTTTTTCTATAAATAATTATTTTATCCTTAATCAATCTAATTCATATCCATGTTAAGGGGTACAATTATCTTTTGTATCTTTAACTCCTTAACTCATTTTTTAAAACCCATGATCATGGGTTTAATATCTGCCCAGTTGCAGACTGGATTCAATGACCCAGCATTGAAATTTTAGCACAAGTATGAAATTTGAGGACCTTTAAACTATTTTTCCTAAACTTTGGACACCAATTCCCCAAACCCACAAAACAAACATGCCTTAACTTTGTATGATAAGGTCTCCTTCGTAAAACAGTGTGATAAAATATATGTTTAAATGACAAGATACGATAAATATAAAATGCAAGCTTTAAAAAATTGATCTCATTATATTAAATAATAAATTTTTATTTCTTTCAAAATTTATTTTTTCCAATTATTTTCTTAAAAAATATTGACAATTTTTTTTTAAAATACGTAATTTGATAAAATTTTATTAATATATATATACTATCGTGTATGAATATTATATAAAATAAAAATTATATTAAACTAAAAATTAATCAAATATCTATATAATAAAACAGTTCATACTTTGAATTTTATCTCAGTCATATTTTCCCCTTCAAAACCTTCACCAATTGCTTACCTCACTCATCATTCCTCTATCAGACTCAAACGTCAAGTCGCATCACTTATTTTTATTACATATTTAATTATTTATATATTTCCTTCTTAAAAATATCACATAACTCATTTCTATCATATATTTAATTATTTAATATTTAATTAATTTGAAGTTAATATAATTTTTATTTCAAATATTATTCATATATAATAATATACACATATTAAAAAGATTTAATATAGTGAGATTAATTTTTTGGGCTATCAAATTTTATATTTTATCGTGCCTTCAGACACGGGTTATGACTAGTTAAATAATATAATATGTGATAAAAATGAGTAATGTGATGATTTTAAAAAAAAATGTATAAGAGATAAAATTCGAATTTCTTGTTTATTTTATTATATATATTTTCAGTCCAAAACAAAAATAAAAACAAAATATATATATATAAAAAAAAAAAGGAAACAGATGGTGTGGGACCGACACGAAAGGTCAGTGATTAGAGTACGACAAAGAAGAAGAGGAGGAGAGTAGTCAGCAGCAGTCATAGTTGGGGTTGGGGCCGTCTCTGATGTTGTTGTCACGTGTGGTCTGTGTTTTGTTTGGGCACTTAAATTTCTTCATCGTGATTCTTCACGCCTTCTTTTTTTGGCCTTACTCTTTCTTTATTTATACTTTTGAATTTTGATTTCACTCGTCTTGGACCCACATCACCACCGGCGAACATGAAGCGGAGGGGAAATTAATAAGGCACATTGTGTAAGTACACAAATGCCCCCATTATCTAATTATTACAAACTTTTGCACAATTTTATTTAAATTATAGGTGAAATTTGTCCCTGTGATATGTGAAAAACATATTCATTTGTTTTTTTTTTTGGGTACATCAAAAAATTTAAAACAAACAATCTAAATAGAATTTCGAGAAAACGAAAAACACTAGTCAGATCAACCATTAAACAACTTACAACCTGAGATAAAGAATCATTTAGTTCATTATCCTCAAGTAAGGATGCTTTTACTTAAAAGTGTTAATTAATTATATTGATTTTAAAGATTCAATTCAGATACTCACAACACTACATTATGATTATGAGAACAAGAAGATTGATTTAACAAAAAATGCTAATTGAAATTTAAGATACCCATAAAACATACATGTCAATAACTCATAAGTTCACTACGCTTGGTCTTAAAAATATCATATGTTACCGTTGAACTTATAAAATAAAATCCTTCTATATGCAATTGTCTAAAATTTTTGTAACACTTTTAGAATTTATAGGTGGACTTTTTCAATTTCTAACAAACTCGAAATTTTATTTTAATTTTTTCTTTGCTTTGATGAACCAAAATCTCAATTGAATTTCATTATTTAGATCATAATGATAAAATATAAGGTTTTTTTCAAGAAGTCATTAATTAAATTAAGTTTTAGGGCAAATCTCCACTTGTACTCAAAAGATCATTCAAATTTTAATTTGTATATTTAAAGTTTAAAAATATCAATTTACACATTAATAGACATAAATTCGTATTAATATACACATGAAACTAACTCAGTTCATTTTGCCGTTAAAAAAATTTGTATTAATTATAAATTTTACCCTTAAAAGTTTAAATATTTCATATTTATGACCCAAAAATAATTTAATCTATTAATGCTTGTTAAATAGCTTTCTATTATATCGTGTCATAATATCTTCATATTGTATTCGAGTCAATAAAAAAATATTTTAAAAAAAATTTACAAAATTCTTATTTTTCACGTACAATTCTCGGTAAATAGTTATTTTATGTTTATAGTTAGACACAAATATTATGATTTAGACACAAATATTTTGATTGTTTAATCAAATTAAAGTTAGATACGAATAACACAACTGTAAATAAAAAATAGTTATTTAACAAATATTATAGTGAAAAAATAGGTATATTTTAAGTTTTAAAAAATATTAAATAGTATTATACGAATTGCCGTAAATGTGAAATATATAATTCAATGCGATTGACTAGACACGAAAATATTTTTTGTGTTAAAAATATTTTTTTATTGACTCGAACACCATTTAAAAATATTAAGACACCATATAATTAAGAGTTATTTAATGAACATTAATAGATGAAATTCTTTTTGGATGATAAATGTAAAATATTTAAAATTTAAGGAGTATAATTTATAATTAATCCAAACTTTTATAACGAAAAAATAGACAACAGTTAGTCACAGACATATATTGATAACTATTTATGTCTTTTAGGGTATAAATTAATATTTTTAAATTTTGACGGTGTAAATTATGATTTGAGTGATCTTTCGGTGAGCAAGTTGAAATTAACCCTAAGTTTTAATTAAGTTGACACGAGTATACATGATTTGAACTCGATCATATATAATCAAAATTAATAATGTGAAAGTCAGGGTAGTATGGTAAATTCGCATACCCATTACGTAACTGAAATAATTAAAGAAATCAAATTACTGGTGGGAAAACGAAAAGAAAGCTGCCAACAGACAGAGTAAGAGAGAGACAGAGAGAGCAATGAAGAAGAAGAAGAAGATTTCTTCAACGATTCCTCTTATACCAACACCACAAAAACCAACGAATGGAATCGTTTTGCTTAACCGAAACCTTTCCAATAACACCTATTATTGCGACCCAGATCTTATCTCTCCCACTCATTATTACCCTTATTTTATCTTCATCCCATCTCTTTTAGCAGATCAACAAATAGACCCTCAATTCTACCGATTATCTCTCCGAATCTGAGCATTTACAGGTACTTATTTGAATAGTTCGCGTAGATTTACCGGACTAGAGGGTCCTTTTTTTGGATTATTCTGTTGCTTTTTTGTTATTGCTCTGGAATTTTTGTTTTTTTAATCTAGAACTTTTCTTTTGTAGGGGATCAGGAATATGTCTGGTGAGTGTGGTAATGGCAATTATATATGCCCTGTTTTCCTGGAGGAAAATCGTTCCCAGTACAACATGAATGCCTTGCCTCAGCTGCAGTTATTTGGCGATTGTGAGTTTCACCCAGTAAATCATTGCTTGTTTCTAGGATTTTTTATCATTTCTTAATGGGTTAATTGTTTGAATCGTTTAACTCTGATTGCTCGATTTGTCATGGTGTTTTCTTGGGTTTTTTTGTTTTCATTTCAAATTTTGATTTCTGGGTTTATTCTACTTTGTCTGAGAACGTTTCTAGGCGTCTTTGATTTGTAGGTTTGCTAGTTTGGTAGGCAAGTGCAAAGTTTCTAACTTGCATTATGCATTTAGGATAAATGTTCAAATTTATGGTTGAGGAAAGATTTAGTTGTTAATGCTTTGCCATCCTTGCAACAAATTATGCAAATGCTTTCTCTCTCTCTCTCTCTCTAATCCGGGAGAGATTCTTATTTTGTGTTGCTATCTCATGAAATGTATTTTTTGTAACAGAAAATGCAGAAAACTTCAATTTTACCTCTTTATACGTTATGAAAGCACTCTGAATTTTACTTCTGTATATGCCAAAAGAAAATTGATCTGTTTATTAATTTACTTGCAAAATTTCTTACTTTTGCTACAAAGAGTGTTAGTTCTGTTACGAAGAGTTGGAGGAATGAAGCCAAAAGAGGCGAAGCTAGAAATTCAAAATAAAGGGAGCCAACCAAGGTTGGAACAAAATAGAATTTAGGATCTAGAGGGATCACAGTGAAAATATTCATACTTTGTGGGGAAACTTTATAATTTCCTGAAAAGGGAAAAATAAAATAAAATCAAAGGGCAAAAATTTTTTTTGCAAACCTCACAATCCACCCGGGGGTGTTTCTTACTGCCGTTTTACCAATGTCTATAAAGAAAGATGTTAACACGTGTTTTGCTCATGAATCCCTTATTGTGGTGGTTCATTGTATAAAACATGCATTACCTTACATGTAATGAACTAATGAATTCATATCCTGAACTTGTCATTCTTCTATATATGAACTTTTGACAATGAACTTTGCTTGCAAATGTGATTAGTATATTGCAAGACAACACCGCTTCATGACTCTTATCTGATTATCGTTAACTATGAAGCTAATATATTACATTATGCTCTGTGTAGTTTTTCCATAATGATGTAGAACATGTTGGCCTTTTGAATTGGTATTATGCTTTTCAGAGTGTACACTAATTCTAGCACTGTAGATCCATTTTGCACCATGTATCATGTAAGTGTATGGACACTAATTCATACATTTAGACGCTGGAGCCAAGTGAGCAACCAACCTTTCTATTAGCTATCTACTTTCATGTGGTTACTGTGTGAATGACTCACTCAACATTATTTATTAGGTTACGTGGTCTCCAAGGATGTTGGCTATGTACAGTGATGGAACCAGAATCTTCAAAGTGGGAGGATGTGTGCTAAATAGAATACGTCAAAACGCTAGGAAACAAATAAAAATCACATAAAATCAATGGTGAAAATTTTATATATTGAGATGTGATGGGCCATCACAAGTTGCGCCTTTGGCTATATACCTTGGTATTATTAGCATATTTTTTGCAATCGACCTATAGGTTGTTTGAAATGTGAGCCGTATATGTTTATTTGTCATAATGCTACGAGAAAACTAGGGTGTGCTACACATATACAAGTCCCTACTTTACATCTACCACCATGAACTTAACTGTTTGACAAGTTCCACAACATTAGTGAAATATAATTAGAAGGCAGTTAGAGATAATCACAAAATGGAGGTATTCAAAAGATTATTCTGCTTATGAAGTAATGTGATTTTTACTTATTGTGATGGCAATGGAAAGGAACATGTCACTGGATTGGGGTATGCTCACAGTGGGTTTGGTTGTCATATCAAACAAATTTTGTTTTATTGCTTATGTATACTATGCCAATTTTCATGTGGGCTCGTCGTGTTCAATTAACATGCTTCTAATAGGTAGCTTACTTTTCCATGATTAGGAAGCCAATTGGAATACATTAATTGTTGAGGGTTAGGTGTGCAACTTATTTTCAATATATCGCTAGCCCAGGGTCTTAAAAAAAAAATACTTATTTTCAATGCCTAGGCTTGGGTTATGTTTTTCTTTGGGGCAGGGGTTGGTTAATGACACACGAGAGAGAGAGAGACTCATCCCTCTCTTTCCTAGGCCTCAAGTTTGAAAAAAGATGTGGCTAGTAGTTGGACTATTCAATGTTGATTACGGGTTCTCAACAACTCCTTATATTATAGTCCGCTGCGTGGATGAGTGACACCTTGTCATCATTGTCAATGTGACTAGAGTCAGAAGAGCGATATGTATAAGTCAAAGAGATACAAACTAAGTGTAGAGCCCCCATATATATAGCCAATGAAAGTTACAATAAGGATAAAAAGGTAAAAAAAAAAAAACTTAATAAACCCTAATATACTAAGTTGCTATATCTCCAACACTCCCTCTCAAACTAGGCGCAAAAATGTCAACTAAGCCAAGTTTGACAATTGAGTCCCGAAGAATGGATAGAGTGACAGGTTTGGTGAAAACATCTGCAACCTGATCACTAGTCCCCACAAACAATGGAGTGACAATCCCACTGCTAACCTTCTCCCGAAAAAAGTGAATATCGATCTTTATATGTTTCGTCCTCTCGTGTAATACAGAGTCAGAAGCGAGCTGAATAGCAGATCGATTATCACAATATAATGTAGATGAAGAAGTCACTAGAAGTCCCAACTCGTCAAGAATCGATCGTAGCCAGATAATCTCATATGTGCCAAGTGCCAGTGTCCAACACTCTGCCTTGCTGACGAGCGAGAGACAACTGACTGCTTCTTACTCTTCCAAGAGATAAGATGAGTTTCTCGAAAAGCACAGAAGCCCGTAGTAGATCGACCGTCACATGTTCCCCCATAATCTGAATCTGAATAACAGGCTAGAGAACCAATCTGAGATCCTGATACATAGAACAACCCAAGTCCAGGACAAGACTTGAGGTACCGAAGAATATGATAAATTGCATCAAGATGAATCTGACATGGTCCGTGCATGAATTAACTAACTCGGCTGACAACGAATGAAATGTCTGGCCTAGTGTTGGCTAGGTAGATAAGTCTACCTACCAACCTCTGATAGACAGTCGGATCTCCCAACTCCTCACCTTCAGCAGTAAGTTTCGGCTTTGGAATCATAGGTGATGATGCCGGTTTGCATCCCAGCATCCCAATATCTGAGAGAAGATCCAGAACATACTTTCTCGGAGAAAGAACAATACCTCTGCTGCTACGGGCAACCTTAATCCTAAGAAAGTATCGCAAAAAATTCAAGATCTTTCACATCGAAGGCCATCTCAAGGTCTACCTTAACTTGCGCAGTCCCAAAAACATCATCTCCAGTAATAATAATATCATCAACATATACCAAAAGGATGACACACTGTCCGGAAGTATTCTGTCGAATGAAGCAGGTATGATCAGAATGACATCTGGTGAATCCTAAACGTACAACTACATCACTAAATCGAGAGAACCATGCTCGTGGTGACTGTTTCAGTCCATAAAGAGACTTACGCAGTCGACAAACCTTTTTTCTAGCATACTCCCCCTCACCACGAAATCTCGGTGGTGTATCCATATAAATAATCTCGTTCAGATTACCGTGAAGAAATTCATTTTTCACATCTAACTGATGAAGAAGCCAAGAGTATTCCGCAGCCAGAGAAATAATCAGTCGAACAGTAGTCAATTTTGCCACGGGAGCAAAGGTAGCACCAAAATCACGATCTGGTATCTGAGTAAAGCCCTTTGTCACAAGCTTAGCCTTGTGATGATCAATAGTACCATCCGCAAGAAACTTCAGGGTGTAAATCCAGCGACAGCCAACAGGCTTCACCCCTGAAGGTAAAGAGACAAGACCTCACGTATGATTACGCTGAAGAGCGTCCATCTCTGTCTGCATGACAAAAATTCATTGGGATTTTCGCATAGCCTTTGAAACAGAGCGAGGAACCGGCGTATCTGATAAGACCATACTATAAGCTCGAAATGTAGGAGACAGATCACCATAAGAAACATAAGCAGAGATTGGATATAAAATCCTAGCGGTCCAACCATAACGAACAACTGGATGACGATTACGTCGCAGATAACGACGCCCTAAATCATCCTCCTCCACTGATAATGTCTCATCAGATAAAACAACTGGGTCAGTGCCTGCAATCTCATCAGTACTAACAACAGGTGCATCAATATGCTTAACAAACTGAGAAGTATTATCTGCATTGCCTGAGGTAGAAGGGACATCAGCATGGAGATGAGAGCGAGGACGACGAACATAAACCTGTAAAGGAAGAGAAACTGGTGATTCTGTACTGACAGGGATGAGTGGCTTTGGAGGAGGAGAGACCGATGACTCTGTAGTAATAGTGACCAATGGCTCTGACTCCGGTGGTAATGGAAAATCAAAGGGAGTATCATCAATTGGAAGGGCAGACACAGGACTGGAAGAAAAATAAGGAATATGCTCAAGGAAGGTAACATCTAGACTGTGATACATACGTCGCCTGACAAGATCATAACACCGATACCCCTTAGACTAATGATAATAGCCCACAAAGACACAACGAATCGCTTTATTATCGAGCTTATGACGAGTAGGAGACCGATCCTAAACAAAACATGTGTAGCCAAAAACACGAGGGGGGACCGAAAAAAGTGTCCGCTCGGAGAATAAGACCTGTAAGGGAGCCCTATGCTGAAGAACACGACTCGGTGTACGATTGCACAAAAAAGTAGAAGTCAAAACAACAAAATGTCAATAAGATTTTGGTACTCCCATACTTCTAAGCATACAACGTACCATCCCTATCAGACTCCTATTTTTTCTTTCAGCAACTCCATTTTGCTCAGGAGTATATGGACAAGTGAGCTGCTGTAGGATACCTTGAGAAGAAAGGTGAGACACTAAGGCATCAGGCACATATTCTTTGGCATTATCTGAACGAAGAGTACGAACAATGACATCGAACTGTGTTTTAATCATCTGAAGAAATTGAGTAATGACAGGGAGTACATCAGACTTCTTATGTAAAAGGTAGACCCAAGTATAACGGGTATGGTCATCTATAAATGTCACATAGTATCGGGCACCTGACAGAGCTGTAATAGGAGAAGGTCTCCAAATATCCGAGTGTATTAGGTCAAATGGTTTGGGTGACTGGTGCATGTGAGGAATATAACTGGTCCGAACATGTTTTGATAGGGAACATATAACACAGTCAAGTTTATCATTAACACAAGCTTTGCTCAAAACAGGAAATAACATATATAAATATTTAAAATTTGTATGTCCAAAACAATCATGCCACAACTGCACGGTTTGTGATGAAAAATCATAACGACAAGTATTAGGTAAAATACTAGCATGTAAGTTAGGAACAGATAAAGACAAAACAGGTGATTGAGGTGGAGGTGGAGAAACTGGTGAAACGGGAGGAGGATCGCCTAAATAATACAATTCATCTCTCTCATGTCCCTTGATAATAATTCTCTTGGTATTTAGGTCTTGCAAATAATACGAATCAAATACGAACACAACTGCATAGTGAAAATCTCTGGCTAACTGATGTACAGATAATAGATTCATGACAAGTTTTGGTGCATGAAACACCGAACGTAATGTAAAGCTATCTGGGAGGCGAACTGTACCCCTACTAACAATAGGGGCATGTGTACTATCTGTTAACTGAACTTGAGAATGTAACTGCTCGTCAAAAGAGGTGAAATGATGGGCCTCATCTGTCATATGAACATTAGCACCCGAGTCCAGCATCCAAAGAAGAGACGAACTGGCGCAAGTATGAAAGACACGAGGTATACCTTTAGTAATGACAGTAGTAGTAGTCGAACCTTGAGAAGTCAAGGCTGACATAAGTATATCCAAGCGAGAAGTGATAGGATCCTTATCACTCTGTCAAGGAGGAGCAGTAGCAGTAGTAGCAGGAGCAATGACTGTAGGTGGTGGTGCCTTAGCAATGGTAGTTGTATGGCTGCGAGGAGGTGGCTTAAGCTCTGGATGGAGCTTCCAACAAGTAGCCCTGAGATGTCCTAGTTAGCTACAATAATCACACTGACGAGAATCTCCATATCTACATTGATGTGGGGTACCCTGACGGCGTTGGGCCGAGTGCTGTCGACCCCTATACCCGGTGGAAGTACTAACAAATGTCTCAACAGTAGGGATCTCAACTCCCTCAGTAGTAGTCATATCATCAATAATACTAGAGCACTCGTGACAGAAAAACAACTCTAAGATAAATAGATGGATAAAATAAGGAAGAACATATACCTCCAGTCGAACAGTAGTGACAGGTAAAAAAGGTCCATAAAGCTCCCAAATAATCAGGACACGGTGCCTAGAAATCCAATAAATATAAATAAATGATCTACTGCATCAAGAGCAGATCAACGAAGAAGAGAAATTAACCCCTCTTAAAAGGTCATATGGTCCCGAATAATCAGGCGCACGAAGGCATAACTTGAAACTGTGAACACGACTCAGCAGTAGGCTGGTCCACTAGAGTGGGTACTGTGTTGGGTTTGGACTGGGTTTAGGACTGGACTGGACTATGTTTGGGACTGGACAGGGTTTGGGACTGGACTGGACTGGGTTTGGTACTGGACTGGGTTTGGTACTGGACTGGACTGGATTATGTAGGTACTGGACTGGACTGGATTATATAGGTACTGGACTGAACTGGATTATGTAGGTACTGGGTTTGGTTGGCTTGAGAGGCAGAGAGGCAGTCGGTGCTTTATGACGGCAGTCGGTGCTTTGTGGTTTTTTTTTTTTTGGCTGGGTTTGTTGATGATGTTTCTGGTTTGTGACCGACAATGGAATGTAACTGGGGGACTGGATGGCTGGTGGTAGGGAAGGTGATGAAGGCTAGGGTTAAGGTTAGGATTAGGGTTAGAGATGGAGGTTAGGCTCTGATACCAAGAAGAGAGATATGTATGAGTCAAAAGGATACAAACTAAGTGTAGAGCCCCCGTATATATAGCCAATGAAAGTTACAATAAGGTAATAAAAAGGTAAAAAAGGGAAAACTTAATAAACCCTAATAAACTAAGCTGCTATATCTCCAACAGAGTCAAACCCCGCTGTTAACCAGGAAAAACAAAGGTACGATAATAAGCACAGTTAAGGGAAGGAGATAGACCTTTGCACAAAGAAAGAGAGAGAGAGAGAAAGAGATTCCATCCCCACTATGTATAGCATTTTAAAAAGACATGACATAGTTTTCTTAATTGTGGACAGTTACCTCACATAAGCATGGTTACACCAAAATAATTGCGAGAAGCTTTGTTGAGATGCGTTCAGTCCGCTTATATAAGTTAGTGGACACACGATGGGTGATGGGAGAACCCTTGAAATTCACATCAGGTATGATCCATTCTTAGGATAATCATGTGGCAGTGCCTATACCTGTATTTTCACCACTCGTTCCCCTTATTGCCCTCCCTGTAAGATTAACTTATTGAATCACAATCATTCTATCAATGTTTGATGATCTTATTTAGTTGGTATGATTGGTCAAACATTCTAATCTCTTGAAAGAAATTTTGGCGTTGCATACTGCAGTTCCAATTAGTTGTGGCTACATGGGTAGTGAGCATGCAACTCCTACAAATTGTCGTACCAAAAGAGGCAGGGAGCCAGTAACTGTATATGGACAGCAGAAGCTGCACATGTCTATAAATAATAACGTTTGTCAAGATGAACCTGGTGGGCTAATTGGAAGCATTTTGAACCCAAATCCTGTATCAACTGGATTGAGACTTTCATACGAGGAAGATGAACGCAACTCTTCTGTTACTTCTGCTGGTGAAAACCTGAAAGCTGCTCTTCCTGGTATGTTGTCCCTCAGCAATGGTGTTGGAGTTGATGTTGATTTGCCAAAAGCTGAATTTGACAATTATATCAGAGTTCAGGTAAATTGGGTTCTTTAGGAGTTAGTTTGTAATTAACAACTTTTCCATTGGGGATAAAATTTTGTCGTAGTGAGGCATTAACCCTTGGAAAATGTGGGGTACGCATTAAAATTTTGTGTCATAGTGAGGCATTAACTCTTGGAAAATGGGGGTTACGCGTTTTCTAGTTAGCTTGATTAAAATAAAAAGTATCTTTCCCTGAAGTCCCCCTCCCCAACTATTAGTAAACTTTTGGATATTGTTTTTGTTTGATAAAGTGACATGTTAAAATGGTGGTATTTCCATGGATTACAAATGAAGCCTATATGAAAAAACGGGTGAAAATTTTAGATGTTAGTGAAATTAAAAAAAGGGTTGGGGTTGGATCCTGACATGAAATGTGGACCAGAGGCTTTTAGTTTGTATTTTCTCTGTTGTTACTTTTGCTGCTGCTTATATTTGATCTCTCTCAAACAGGAAGAAAACATCACAAAGGGTTTAAGGGATCTGAATCAGAGACACACAGCTTCTTTATTAAATGCTTTAGAAAATGGAGTCAGCAGGAAATTATGCGAGAAAGAGCTTGAAATTGAGAACATGAACCACAAGAACAAGGAACTTGGGGAGAAAATAAAGAAGGTTGCAATGGATGCTCAGTCCTGGCACTACAGAGCCAAGTACAATGAGTCATTAGTCATTGCCCTTAAGGGCAATCTTCAGCAGGTCATTGCACAAGGTGCTGTACACGCGAGGGAAGGTTGGGGGGACAGTGAGTTAGATGATGCTGCCTCTTACACTAACCATCAGGGCTTTGCGGGTGGTTCTGGAAATGTAGTTTCCACAAAAAGACAGCTGAACTGCAAAGCTTGCAAGGTTAAAGAAGTCTCCTTCTTGTTATTTCCATGTCGACACTTGTGTCTGTGCAAGGAATGTGAAGGGTTTATTGATGTTTGCCCCGTGTGCCAGGCAATGAAGACTGCAAGTGTGCAAGTATACATGTCGTAAAAGAAAGACATATCTGAACACTTGCAATCGTCATTGTCTCTTTTTTGAGTGAATATAAGTTATCAAATGTCTGCATGATATTTGTTATGCATATAAACAGGATGGGAGTTATGGTGGTCTTCTTCTCGTTTTGCCCTGATGGCTTCTCGTGCTGTCTTGCTTTGTACATTGAAATCTATACATAGCAAAAATAGCTCTAAACTTGCGATGAGTTTTCTCTACTGTGAATATATCAATATAAATCTTCAGTTCAAGGATTTACTTCCAAATCCTATTAAATTGTCAGTGATTGATGAATTGAGTGATGTCGTGTTTCACAAACCATTGTTAACCTGTCCACTTTGAGTTCTCCTTTTTCCGTCATAATCTTCCCTTTTTATCTTTTGGTTGCTTGTAATGGACAAACGCTAGAAATGTGATTTGGCTACATGGAAGGTTTGTAGCTACATAAATATGTAGCATTTGCTATAAATTCTGCATTTGTTTAGGCTTCCCTTTTGTTTGAAGATTATAATTGATATAAGAAATGCAAAGCGTGAGGTGTGCGCTTGAATTGAAGAGTTCAAGGCTTAAGAACAGTGACGTGTATATTAACAGTGTGTGAATGATCCGTATCTGATTGAGCTTGGTGGCTCTTTGAGAGATTTTATAGTGATGGGGGAATTGCAATTTGCCTCCTTTGGTGCCTTGTAAATGGGTAAATGCCCTTGTATTTATTCTCAGATACATGGGTGGTTCTCACGTCATCATTACATAATCTCTAATTTATTAGGAGAATATTTGATTATTAGAAACTATATTCCTTAGGTGTGACATGGTTTTCTAGAACATGGTAAGGTGGCATAGAGACCCCTCATTAAACCCAAATACAACGCGATCTTCTATTTTTATGAAAGGTCATCTAGTTGGGGTTGACGTCTTTTTCCTTCGGATAACTTGTGGATAAATGAGTTTGTTCTGTCTTAGTGAGTCAGAAATACTGTATCTTTTCATGATGTAATATGTACAACTTGAGTATCTATATTTGAAGTCGTTCGTGGAGGATTTGAATATCTTCGTTTGAGGTCGTACGTGAATGACCTAGATACTTTTACCGGAGGTTATGTTTACAACTGAAAGACGAGAGACAGATTTTGTCCATTAACTCTCGACACAAATCAGTTACGGAAAAATCATCCTACTTATTTCTGATATCATTTTTGGGTATAATAAAGAATTATATATATATATGATAGCTTTAGTGCTTTGTGTTAGGTGAGGAAAGATCAACACACGAAATAAAAAAATTACGACCAAATAAAGGGGGGCGGCTTGACATATACACAGTGCTGCCAAAATGATAGAATGGCCTATATTAGCTAAGTGGGCCATGCATAGGTCATTAATATGCATCCAAACTGAAGCTGAGATTTTTTTTTCCCCGCTTTCTCCGATGAAAGCAACTGCGATGTGTTCACGTTGGTACTCTTTTTTTTTTTTAATTTATAAAAATAATAAATAATTTGAGCAAGACTACGCGAGTAAACTCCGAATTTTTGTAATTATTAGTAAATCATAGGTATTAGTTAAGTCTAGAAAACAATAGCGTGAATCAGCTTGAATTTACGTTTAGTCTTGATTCAATTCCATACTCTTGAACTAGCTGTGAGGGTTGACAATTTTGTTTTTGCTACAAGAGTAGCTAAGCTGTTGGTCAATTATTTCTCTACCTAAATCCCCATCTTAAAGGTGGATTTGTAGTTGGTGAGAAATATGATTTCTAAAAACACAATCAATTCTATTTTCCCGCATATCTATTTTTTTTTTATTTTTTACCATAAAAAATGGATTGGTATTTTTATCGACTATAAGTAAGTTATAAATATATTGATATTCAATAAAATAAAGATTCAATCTAAATTATATACGAATTAAAATATATATTGGCGTAATTAATGGCGTAGAATATTTGTAATTTGCCTAATATTACTTAATTTCCTACTGAAGATTAGTCCTCATTCATTGTACCAAACAATTATACGTCCAAATCAAAGGGACGTCTTTTATTATTGTGAAGACAACCATTGATACACATCTCTACTCTTCTTATGGGATTGTGTTATTTGTTTTACTTATCACTATATGATAAAAATTAAATTAAAATTCATATAAAACCACTAAAATTTAATCTCTTCGAGCTATTCAGGTCGAATTATATGAAAATTTCAATTTTTTAATTTTAATGATTTCAGTTATTATTGTAGAAATAAAACTCCTTATATGTCCAATTTAGATTTTTTTTTGTTACAGATTATCTAGACTTGCACTGACTACTCCCTTGAGTTTGACTACTCCCTTGAGTTTGAACACTGACTATCATAGTCCGAACGAGTTTAGAACATCTCCTTGATGAATAAGGATGACTTACTCTTATGGGCTATAAAAAATATTGATGTTGAGACACTCTAAGTTATCAGATGCTACGCTCAGTCACTAAACCACTCATAAGGCTCCATTTGAATGTCAATAATCTTAGTTAGAAATGATAATCTCATTCTTAAATCCATGAATTACCATGTGTTGGGTGGTTAATGAGTCAATAATTTATATCATCAACAATAAGATCACTATTGGAATTAAATTCTCAATGATAATGAGAATCTCAAACCCACTATCAATGGTGGTAATCTCGTAGCCAATTTAATTGTGTATTTTAAAAAAAGAAAAAATATTCAAATTCAAAGTTCTTTCAAAAATTTAGTTTATTGCTAAAACTAAGATATCTTCCTAAAATCATGTTTATTCCTAAAATAAAATTCATTATTAAAAATAATAAAAAAATAGATATTCATTCATTTATTAGATTATTAAAGATATTTATGGGTCAAGTCCAAATGACCAAATCCATAGGAAAAAGCCCAAGCTTATAGAAGACCAAGCAAGCCTTATGAGGTCCAAGACAATCAAGCCCATCAAGGAGCTACAACAGCATCCAGGAGCTATACCCTTATCCGTTGAGGAAGAGGAGAGGTCTCCAGGGAGAGAAGAGGTCATCAACTATTAAGTTGCTTTCGGTCCGTTATAACCGTCAAGCTACTCAATTACTATGCATGTTTCTATAAATTGTCAGCTCCCCCAACACTTTGGGGCATCTCAACAAAATCAAGCTCATCTCCCTCTCTCTTGTAATTCTTACTCTCCCAACGCATCGAAGTCAATAAAATTTTTGGCCAACCTAGCCATTGAAAGTGGATGTAGGTCTCATTGACCGAACCACTATAAACCTTGTTTTCTCTCTCCCTCTACTTACTACATTTTATATTGCTTAATTGAAGGGTGGTGTGCAAATCGATTTGGTGCATCATTAGTTTGGTGCCGTCTATGGGAAACAACAAAATTCTCACTTAAACACTTTCTTTGTTGAATCTATCGTCGTCACCATCAGATCGATGAATCCCCCTGAAGACAATCCACCACGAGAGGAGGAGATTGCTCCTCCGCCTGCCAATCCCATCCCAAATGCACAGCAGATGTTGGAGACCATGCAGCAGCTCGTGGCCTAGAATCAATAAATTCTACAGTTAATGCTCGGGCAACAAGGAGGGGCGCAACCTAGACCTCAAGCCAAGGGAGCTCCATTCCCTGGTCATCAAGGAGCTCCTCACCAAGGCGCTCCCCATCCAAGCACCCCCTTGGGCGCCCCACCTTTTGGAACTCCCTTGGGTGCTGCACATGGGGAGGCCCACCATGAGGGACCTCCTCCTCCAGCCCCTGCTCATGCTCCCCATGCTAGAGACCCTCATCTCCAAGAGGATGAGGGTGAAAACCAAAGCATGGAGTATCAGAGTCATTTTCGTGGTACTTCCAAAGGACCTCCTCCCAATAAATGGGACAAAAAAATTAGGGAGGTGTAAAATCAGTTGGGTGACGTCTTCAACGCCATGAAGGCATAGGGCCCCGAGACAGTAGACTACCTCGTAAGTCAAATCGACACACCTTTTCAAGCTGATGTGGCGAACTACCCACTCCCCCAAAAATTCAAAATGTCATCTGTTGAGATCTTTGACGGTTCGAAGGATCTGCTGGACCACCTTGAAACTTTTAAAACCTTAATGCAATTACACAACGTCCCCGATGAAATCATGTGCAGAGCATTCCCAACCACCTTAAAGGGACCCGCTTGGCAATGGTTCGCCAAACTCTCCTCAGCCTCTATTGGCACATTTGCTGAGCTGAGCAGGTCTTTCATGTCACACTTCATTGGAGGATGTCGCCACCAGAAGCCTGCCACCCACCTGCTCAGCATAAAGTAGGACCGAGATGAAATCCTGAGGAGCTACCTTACTCGTTTTAACGAGGAGGTCATTTAGGTCGAGGAGTCCGATGATAAGGTGCGCATGACCGCCTTCCTAGGGGGCCTTCAGTCGTCAAGTTTTCTTTTCTCTGTAATGAAGCGCCCACCGAAGAGCATGTCAAAGTTGTTGGCGAAGGCCCAGAAACACATGAATATCGAGGACATTACAAGGGCCAGACGAGGGGAGTCATCTAGAGTTAGAGAGAATAGAAAAGAAAAAGATAGAGACGATAAGAAGGAGAATAATAACAAGCGTAGCAAGATGGAGAGAGTGTCTGCCAAAGATCGGCTCGGTCCTGCTCCCCAGAGAGATCAACAAGTCTTCACTCCCCTCAATGCCACTGTCGAGCACATCCTATTACAGATCCAGGATGACCCTACAATAAAGTGGCCTGGGAGAATAAAGTTTTCCCCAAATCGAAGGAACCCAAACAAGTATTGTCGCTTCCATCGCGACCATGACCATCACACCAATGATTGCTATAACCCCAAAAGGCAGATTGAGGAGCTCATCCAACAGAGTCACTTACACCAGTATGTTGTCCGTAGGGGACAGGCGCCAGAACCACCCCGTAATCAGGAAGACCAATAGCTTATCGGAGAAATTCACACCATCTCCGGAAGGCTTGCAGGGGGAAGAGAATTTCTCTCCACTATGAAGGCTCATGCTAAAAAAGTTAAGCACCCCGAGGAATTGTGTCCATCCAAGGCTCCCAGGTATGACCATAGCGAGGTCATATCCTTCTCAAACAAAGACTTGGAAGGGATCCAGCACCCCCATGACGACCCTCTGGTGCTCACCATGACCGTCGCCAACTTCCAAGTATGAAGGATTCTCGTGGACAGCAGAAGCTTTGCAGATATGCTATTCCCAGAGGCATATAACAAACTCAACTTGGGCAGAGAAAGATTACAGCCCATCAGGTCGCCCTTTATTGGGTTCTCAGGGGAGAAGGTGTATCCCTTAGGGTCCATCGCCTTACCTGTTACTACTAGAGTGACACCCCGTAGCTCCACGATCATGGTCAACTACCTAGTGATAGATTGTCCTTCTGCCTACAACATTATCCTAAGGCGACCAACTCTCAACACCCTAAGAGCTGTGCCCTCCACTTACCATCTTATCCTTTGATTCCCAACGTCAAACGTAGTCGGAGAGATCCGAGGAGATCCAGTAGCTACAAGAGAGTGCTACGTCTCCAAACCAGAAAACCACAAGAAGCATTGTAAGTGGAGGTCCTTGACCTCCGAAATAATGCCAAGTTGGAAAGAGGAGAACCAGTAGAAGAGCTTAGATCAGTGATCCTAGATGAGGAATATTCGGACTAAAAGGTATACATCGGCTCTTCTCTTTCTGAGGATTTGGTCCACCAGCTAATGGACTTTTTAAGGCTCAACATGGACATCTTTGCATGGTTACATGCAGACCTCGACGGTATTGACCCTGAGGTCGCCACATACCACCTTAATGTCGATCTTCACCACAAGCCTATTCGTCAAAAGCTAAGGGGTGCCTCCACTGAAAGGGCCCAAGCGATGGAAAAAGAGGTGGGAAAGTTGATAGAGAACAGAGCAGCCAGAGAAGTAGCCTATCCTGAGTGGCTCTCAAATGTGGTGATGGTGACTAAAGCTAATGGAAAGTGGCGTCTCTGTGTCGACTTTACTGAGCTCAACAAGACGTGCCCAAAAGACAACTACCCATTACCACGAATTGATCTCCTCATCAACACCACCGCGGGACATGAGCTACTTACATTCTTGAATGCATATTTCGGGTATAACCAGATTAGCATGCACCCTCCAGACTAGGGAAAGACATCGTTCATTACACCAAAGGGGACCTACTGCTATAGGGTCATGCTCTTCGGGTAAAAGAATGCTGGAACGACTTATCAACGGTTGGTAAACAAGATGTTTCAGGTGCAGATCGGAAAAACAATGGAGGTATATGTGGACGACATGCTAGTGAAGAGTCTCGCCGCCGTAGACCACATTGACCACCTCCAGGAAACCTTAAATGTTCTCAGATTATACCGCATGAAGCTAAATCTCGAGAAGTACGTTTTTGGCATTGGATCGGGAAAGCTCCTGGGTTTTATGGTCAACCAAAAGGGAATTGAGGCAAACCCCGACAAAATCAAGGTCATTCTCGACATGAAAACACCTTTCTCGACCAAGGAGCTCCAGCGCCTCAATGGGAGAATTACAGCACTAAATAGGTTCGTCTCCAAGTTTGTAGACAAATGTTTGCCTTTTTTCAAAATTCTCCGAAAAGCATTTGAGTGGGGACCTGAGGTAGAGGAAGTCTTTCAAAAGTTTAAGGCCTACCTGGCTACACCTTTTTTCCTCTCACATGCTACACCAGACGAGACATTATATTTGTACCTCTCTACTTCCGTATTGGCAGTGAGCTCCGTCCTTATCCGAAACCATGATGTAGTACAAAAGCCTATTTATTATGTGAGCAAAGCCTATCGAGGAACAAAAATCAAGTATTCAGGGCTAGAGAAGCTAGCACTCGCCCTCATCACAACAGCTAAGCATTTACAACATTATTTTCAGAGTCACATCGTTGTCGTGATCACATATCAGCCTCTAAAAAGAGTTTTAGGAAACCAGATGTATCTGGGAGACTCCTCAAGTAGGCAATGGAACTTGGGGAGTTCGACATTCAATACCAACCAAGGGCGGCCATCAAAGCACAAGCATTAGTAGATTTTATTGCCGAGCTTACACTAGCAGAAGAAAGAGAATAATGAGGCATCCAAACTAAGCACCCAAGACAGCACAGGTGCCCAGACGCCCAGGGCAGGCGCCCAGGCCCCTCCTAAAGACCAGATCTCCTCTCCAGGTGCCCAGCTCTCTCCTCTAGGTGCCCTGCTCTCCTCCTTAAGCTTCCAAACACTCCCAAGCGCCCAGATCTCCTCTCCAGGCACCTAGCTCTCCACCTCAGGCGCCCAGGTATTCTCAGGGGCTCAGTTTAGCGTCCAGGCTCCTAGTGTAATCTCTGAGCCTTCTTCTCTACCACTTTGGAAGCTCTATGTAGATAGCTCCTTGACTAGCGAATGAGGAGGAGCAGGCCTGATCTTGATCAGCCCAGACGGTACTCCCTTCAATTATGCAGTGAAGCTTAACTTTACTGCTTTCAATAATGAGGTAGAATACGAAGCCCTGCTCTCTGGATTAAGATTGACGGCTAAAATAGAAGTCCACCACCTCACCACCTATAGTGACTCTTAACTGATCGTTAATCAAGTAAAGGGCGAGTTCGAAGCAAAAGGAACCAGAATGCAGGAATACCTCAGCATGGTGAAAAGCTTGATCACAAAGTTCCAATACTTTCAGTGTCACATCCCAAGAGAAGACAACATAGCCACTGATGCACTTGCTAGACTCGTCTCATCCTTGGAAGCCCCACCAAGAGAACCAACATTCATTGGTCACCAGTTCGGACCAAGCAAGTTAGATATGGAAGCTATAAACATCAATTGTGCATCCGCTGAGTCAAACTGGATGACCCCGATAAGTGCATACCTCCAGGAAGGTGTGTTGTCAGAGGACCCTCTAAAAGCCAGGAAGCTCAAGATGAGAGCCTCCAAGTTTATTGTTCTACAAGACATCCTGTACAAGAAATGCTACTTCTTACCATTACTGCGATGCCTCTCCCCTGAAGAAGCTGACTATGCCATACGGGAGATCCATGAAGGAGGTTGTGAAAATCACTCTGGAGGGCGCTCCCTTGCCCACAAGGCACTCAGACAAGGTTACTTTTAGCCTACCATGATGAGGGATGCCTAGAAATTCGCCAAAAGTGTGACAAGTGTCAGTGCTTCGCCACTGTGCCCAGACAACCACTAGAGAAACTCACGGTCATTACAAGTCCATGACCCTTCTCCAAATGGGACATCGACATCTTGGGCCCTCTACCTCTCAGTAGAGGACAATGTAAGTTTGTGGTGGTAGCGGTGGACTACTTCACTAAATAGGCGAAGGCAGAACCCTTAGCAAAGATAACAGATGCAAAAGTAAAAGATTCATTTGAAAAAACTTGGTCTGTCACTTCGGGATACCCCACGCCATCATTAGTGATAATGCTAAATAGTTTGACAACAAGCTCCTGAACTCCTTCTGCTCTGACCTTCAAATAAAGTAGCCTCATTCGAGCCCAGCGCACCCGCAGGTGAACGGACAAACGGAAGTTATGGTGAGAACGGTGCTACGCAACCTAAAGATCAGGCTTGAAAAGGCGAAGAATCTTTGGGTTGACGAGCTCTCAGGTGTTTTATGGGTCTACCGCACCACACCAAGAGCTCCAACTAGAGAAACTCCATTCTCCCTTGCTTTTGGAACTGAGGCAGTCATCCATGTGGAAATCGAGGGTGCACTCTCTAAAGGTCCAACACCACGATCCCGTCACAAATGAGGAAGGACTCCGCATTAACCTTGACTTGGTAGAGGAGGCAAGGGAGATGGCTATGGTCTGTAATGTGGAGTACAAGCGTTGCATGGTAAAATACTACAACTCGAGGGTAAAGCCTCGTTCCTTTCAACCAGGAGACTGGGTCCTTAAGAAAGTGATACTCGCCACAAAAGATTCATGCGAAGGAAAGCTGAGATCAAATTGGAAAGGACCATACCTCATAACAGAAGTGGTGAGGCCAGACACTTATAAGATCCAAAATTCTGAGGGTAAGGTCTTACCCCATCCATGGAACTTGGAGCACTTGAAGAGGTACTATCAATGACACCTTGAGAGAGTAGAAAAATTGGGGACTTGATTTTATTTTTTACTCTTTTGTGGGGCTATTACCCAATATTGCTTTATATGAGCAGAAAAATGAATAAAATTTCTAGATTTACTTCAAAAAGATCTTTGCATTTTCATATTCAACTTCTTAGCTTCAAAGTAGCATTAGTGACAAAAATCACTTTTATAAAAGTATGGCTGCAAATTACCTTTTCAAAAAATAAAAAATAAATAAATAAAACAAAAAACCAAAAAGTCTCTAGCACGCTAACTACTCATGGTCGTCATCCTCCTCCTCATCGTCATCCTCAGCATCGTCAGAATATCCACCATTGTCATCAGGTGCCTCAGTTGGCAAGAAGCCTAAGACATTAATATCGGGAAAAGTAGTGAAAATCTTTCTCCGAAGCTCCTCATAACCGTCAATAAAAGGCGTCTGCAAGGCCACTCTCAAAGTCCCTCTCAACTATTACAACCCACTCCTCATCCTGGGAAGCCCTCTCATGAGCTGCCTTCACCTCTGCCTCTGCGGCAGCCTCTTTGAGCATGGCCCTCTCACGGGCCTCCGTAAGTTCAGCCTCGAGCTTGGCCGCCCTCCCATGGGTCGTCGAAAGCTCAACCTCACTGAGCATGGTCCTCTCACAGACCTCAACAAGCTCAGCCTCGAGCCCGAACACCCTCCTATGGGTTGTCAAAAGCTCGATCTCAATACTAGTCGCCCTCTCGCGGGTTGCCACAAGGTCAGCATCAGAAGCCTTGCCAGTAGCTTCAAGCTCGGTGATCTTCCTCTGACCAACAAGAAGCTCATTTTGCACCATTTCGTGATCATGTTTTAGCTTGTGATAAATAAGGGTTCTTGAAAATAAACACATAGCTACAGTGGAGGCCTAAAAAGAAACATGAGGTAAAAGAATGTTAGAAACTTATGGAAGGAAGGGAGAAAGGGAGGGAGAACAAACCCTTACATGAGCCTAGCCTTCTAGGAAAGAGTTGAGGATCCCCTCGGTGCCCAAGACACTAATCCCATTCACATTGTTGGTGAACAAAAACTTTCCAATATGATCCTTAATGACTTGCGCATTACCTAGCATGGAGTTAATCTGAGAAGGTGCCTTAGAAGAAGTTCCCACAGGAGGAATGAATGAATGAGGAGCATAAGGTGTGGCCAATAAACGAGACTCTAGACGAGATTCTGGGGTAGGAGGTGCAGCTATGGGAGCATCTAACCGAGGAGGCACCCCTAGATTGGTCACTTGATGGGAGGACGCTCGAGGTGCCAGAGGGGTTGACTAAGGAGAGCTCATCTCGGGCAGCATTGTTGGAAAGGTCGCCTGGGAGGCATCCTCTGTCCTCACCACCTTAGAAAGAGGAGGATTCCTACTCGAAAGGCGAGACCCAATCATCTCCCTACCTACTGCTCCAAAAAAAATAAAGTATTACTCACATGAAAAACACCAAGTAAAAAAAGAAGGTACAAAAGAATCAACTCACCATTCCTCTTCGAAGAGGAGTCACCAGACTTCAGGGAGGGAGTAATGTTCCTAGCATCCTTGGGCAAAAGGACTCCCAAGTCCTTGTTAGGATGAGCCCTCACGGCTTGTAATTTCCACTCTTGGTCTTTGGAGAGCATAGGAGGATCTGTAAGAGGAATGATGAGTTAAAAAAAAAAAAAGAGCAGAAGAGAGAAAACAAATATGTGACATACCAAGTTTCTTAGGGACATCCCATCCTCTCGGTACCAAAGCCTGATTGGCCTCTGCAGCCCACTCTCCGTCGACAAATATAAAGTGAGATTTTCAACTATGGCAATTGGACCGCAGACTGGTAATCAACTTGTCTCTCGTGGTGAAGTAATACCAACCTCAATTGGGAGCGGGGGTCTCGCTCAAAGTATAAGCTCCATGAAACTCCTCAGGAGAGACATCCTCATGGTGCACTTTCCTCCACAATACAAGAAAATCCAACAGGATTCTCCAACCATTGGGTGACAATCGCCCCGGGGTGAGGGAAAAATAATGAAGAATACTGCAAATGGAAGGAGATATAGGGAACCTAAGCCCAGCCTCTAGAATTTTCTCATAGATGACAATGTCACCAGAGGAATCATCAAAGGTAGGCTCATTCATCTCGACTCGACGGCACAGCACAGTCAGAGGGATGTGGTAGGCGGAGATAATTCGCAAAATATCGGCATTCGTATCTAAAGTGCTAGATATGGTATTTACTTTGGACCCATCATCAACTACTTTGCTTCGTTGTTTTTTTCTTGTGAGAGCGCAAAGTGTGGCCGGTGCCATTCCGAGGGAGGCCTTGAGAAGTCGGGGCGCCTAAGGCAGCCTCAGGCTCGCCTAAAGAATCCCCATGCTCGCCCAACTCCTGAGCGACACGCGCAGCTGTCCTGTGCGTGGAAGCAACGCCCAAGGGCTCCTCCTTCCTCTCTTTTCCTTTGCCTAATGGGCTGCCCAGCACACCAGAAGCCAGAACCTTCCTCTGCCCACACCTTTGCCCTATCACACGGACATTGTGCTCACCCAGACCAATCAGTGTAGTGCCTAGATAGCTGTCCAGTCCAGCGCCTAAAGTGGCGCTCAGATTTTTATTTGAATCAGCACCCAAAGCACCCAACTTTTTATCCTGCTCGCTTGCCACTTGAGTTGCACGCCCCTTGCGCGACTCGTAGCGGCGCCCAGCGCCTGCTTGCCCGATGCAGTGGGCTCCCTCGTTCTCTCCTTCGTCCTGCCTTGCTCGCCCAACACATCAGCTGGTTGCCTATTGCAGAGGGCTAATCACCCATCATGAACCATAACAACTTGCTCCTCCGCCATAGCCGCCCCCACATCGGATAACACCATGGATGCGCAAGCAGTGACAACGGATGTCCCAAGCATCTCCACGCTGGCGTCTACCTCATCCTCCATCTCTCCTTGGATCACAACAACAACCCCATGATTACTTCCTTCATTCGCCATGGATTCCTGACACAATATCTTGAAGGAGTCTTGGAAATAAAAACCCTTTTTCACTTTCTCAAGTTTCAATAGAATGAGTAAAGTGGAGAGAGCTACTATTTATACCTAGGATTTTTTGAAAACAAGGAAAAGGCAAAAAGGCCCAATTCAAAACCAAAGGCTTTTCTAGAATTCAAAAGGGGGAATAAAAGGAAGAGTTTATGTAGCTGGAGGAGTCCTACAAAGCTAAAATATATATCAGAAAAGAAGGAGGAGCCTTGGTATGTAATTCAAAAAATCGTTTTAAAGTCCGAGGGTGCTGCCCCCGAGCCCCCGCCACCTAACTGGGCAGGTGGAACCCCCCGACCTGTTCGGGCAGGTCGATCCTCGCTGTCATAGCGCAACATGAATGTAGCGGGTAAGGAGTATTCTTGGGTTATAATTCAAATTCAGTTGAATAACCACTTCTCCAAATTTCATTAGACATGGGGCATTGGGGGGCAAATGATCGGTCAAGCCAAAATGACCCAATCCATGGGAAAAAACCCAAGCTTATAGAAGACTAAACAAGCCCTATAAGGTCCAAGACGGTCAAGCCCATTAGGGAGCTACGGGAGCATTCAGGAGCTATACCTTTACCCATTGAGGAAGAGGAGAGGTCATCAGCTATTAAGTTGCCTCTGGTCCGTTATAACCGTCAAGCTATTCAATTACTACACAGACTTCTATAAATTGTAAGCTCCTCCAATACTTGGGGGGCATCTCAACAAAATCAAGCTCATCTCCTTCTCTCTTGTAATTTTTGCTCTCCCAACGTATCGGAGTCAATAAAATTTCTGGCCAACCTAGCCATTGAAAGTAGACATAGGTCTCATTGGGTGAATTATTATAAACCTTGTTTTCTCTCTCCCTCTACTTATTGCATTTTATATTACTCAATTGACAGGTGGTGTACAAATCAATTTTCTACATCATCAGATATCAAATACTAAATAAAAGATTATTATAATTTTTTAAAGTCAGATACCACTTTACATGCAATGAAATATCCATTTCTGGATTAGAATTACTAAACAGGCCTAAGGATTTCAATTCGGATTTAAATTGACCAAAATTCGATCAATTTGAGACCTATAATTATAGACAACCCACCTAATTTCTTTCCACCTTCCAACAACAAGGCCTACCAGCCATCTCATAATACCCCGAGAATTCAAATTATCGCTTTTTGAGATCCCAATCACGAGAATATCCTTCATTTCGGATTCCGCTACTCTTTCTTTCACCTAACTCTCCTTAGTCCTTTCTATGCTCCTGAAATCCACCTCGTTCAGCGACGGAGCCTTCAACGCTCTCTCTTTCTCTCTCTCACACACACAGACACACGCACTCACACATATCTGATCCGAATCTCGAAAATGCAGAGCTCTGCAATTTCATTTTCGCCGTCGATTTCTCTTACCAAGCCTAGAAAGCCTTCAAATTCAAACCACCCCAGCTCTTTCTATGGATTTAACCCTATATCTCAATTGTCGCCTTCGAGATCACTTGGTTTTGGCTCTGTAGCGCTGTCTCGTCGACTGCCTTCAATCAGTTGTTCGTCTTCGTCGAGACCGAATGATGGATGGATTTCGGCTCCTTCGCTTGTGCCGGAACGCGAATCGGAAGGTGTTGAGGTCAGGGCAACGTCGGTGCCTGAGAGCGCTGGAGAGGTTCCCAAGTCGAAAGCATTGCCTGATACATTGGTGCTCGGGTCGTTGTTTGGATTTTGGTACCTTTTCAACATCTACTTCAATATCTACAACAAGCAGGTACGCGTTTTTCTTCTTCAAGGCTTCTTGATTTGCTTTTATTGCTTGATCTGTTTATACTCGCACATGCACTTGTATCTATGCACTTATATGTTTGGTGTGCTTGCATGTCTGTATCTTGTAGATTTGTGGAACAATGTGCTTCATGGCATTATTAAGTGGAATCACATATACATATTTGTAACATAATTACTATAGGTTTTTTAAGATATTTTAGTCTGAGACTTTCTAAACTGTCATATACTTCAAATTTGGTTTTTCTTTTTCTTTGTTTGTTCTGTAAAATATATGAAATCAAGCTATATAAATTTAGAATACGGTAATGAACAAATTTTATCGTGCAATGGCTGTATGAGTAAGTTATGACTTATCCTATGCTGAGGTAATTGTTGTTGTGGTAACAATTGATGGGTTATAAATAGATTTTTTGCTTAATTAGCGCTGGTTTTCAAGTATACGAATCTCTGACCTAATGTGAAGAAGTTAATTTTGAAAACAGATCAAAAGCACGAAATGTTACAATATTAAAAATTGTTTGAATTAACATCAGTACTTGAGGAAATGTAGAAAGAAGTGTTCAATGTGCTGAAAACAGAGTAAATTGTGACTTTTAGTCATTATATCAATCATAATTCTGTCATTACATGACTTTAGAATCGACTTCTGTAAATTAAAAATTTTAGTGTTGAAGTTCCTGTTATAAGAAGGATAACATAATTGATGATGTTCATTGCTTACAGGTTCTGAAAGTCTTTCAATATCCAGTAACTGTCACTTTGGTTCAATTTGCTGTTGGGACTGTCCTTGTTACGTTGATGTGGATGTTTAATCTCTACAAACGGCCTAAGATCAGTGGTTCACAGGTACTTCAATAGGTGCTGAAACTGTCGTATTTTGTGTTCAGTTTATCTATTTTTGGTACTGGCTCTGCTTATGAATATCCATCTGGCAGCTTGCAGCTATCCTTCCATTGGCAGTGGTGCACACGTTAGGCAACCTTTTCACTAACATGAGTCTTGGAAAAGTTTCTGTTTCGTTCACTCACACGATTAAAGCTATGGAGCCCTTCTTCTCCGTTGTCCTCTCTGCTATGTTTCTTGGAGAGGTGCGCATTACATACGCTTTTCTGTATTTTTCTCACATTTGGGGTTCACTTCATCATTGCTTATACTGGAGTTTGAATTTCTGTTGCCAATTTGAATAACACTTGGATGGAAAAAGTTATTTTTCAAAATATTATGTGAAAATGATGGGCTTTACTGGCTTGATCATTGTTGCTGCCCATGGCACAACGCATAGAGGATGAATTGTTGATTTGAAGCTTTGATATTGTTCTCATCTGAGTTGCTCTGTTTTTCCACCTAACTGCTCTGCTTGAACAGTTTCCTACCCTCTGGGTAGTTTCTTCCCTTGTCCCAATTGTTGGTGGAGTGGCTTTGGCATCAATGACTGAGGCCTCTTTTAATTGGTGAGGATGCACATGCACTATACCCCCCCCCCCCCCCCCCGCAATCCATGCGTAATCAGTGCAGCTTTGCTTATTTTGATGTAACAATTAAGGGAATGATTATACTGGATTTTGATATGTGATCTCATTGTGTAAATGTAAACAGGGCTGGGTTTTGGAGTGCCATGGCTTCCAATTTGACGAATCAATCCCGCAATGTCCTCAGCAAAAAGTTCATGGTTAAGAAAGAGGTATTCTTCACTACTATTTGCATATGCCATAATCATGATGGCGTTAATTAGTGGAGTGCAAATATTTAGTGAGCACTGTTTATTTTCTTCATAGATTTTAGGTTCTCTTGAAATTAGTCGAAGACTTGAAGAAAATCATTTTGTCATGTGGTGTTTTCTTTTGGGTCTATTGTTACTCTTTTGCCTTTTAAGAAGATAATTTTTTGGTTTTAGTTTTGCTATTCTTTTTTTTTTTGGTTTGTACATAACCAGTAGTTTGTTCTTAACCAGGAATCGTTGGATAACATTACACTCTTCTCGATAATAACAATTATGTCCTTCATCTTGTTGGCACCTGCTGCCATTTTTATGGAAGGAGTCAAGTTCACTCCTGCATACCTGCAATCTGCTGTGAGTAAAATTTAAGAGCAGAAATTTCTACTGATTTGTTATATTTATACTTTGCAGTCATGGTATCTTTCATCTTGGTTTACTGATTTCTTTATTGTTGGCTTGTCAGGAATTGAATGTCAGACAGATATACACTAGGTCTCTCATTGCTGCTCTTTGCTTCCATGCATATCAGCAGGTAAGCATTTTAAGTGATGTATTTTTCCACTTCCTTTCTGTCACTTGTACGGAAATTTTTTTGTTTACTTTTCTAGCACACGTCCTAATTTTTATATCTGGTTCTGGTTGAATTCTGAAAATATGATACTCAGAACTTCCTGCTGATATTTGAATGCTGGAAATATGTAAAGTTAATAAGGTTTTTCCTGACGATTGATCTCATGCATTAAACCTATAGGACCACTTCTCATTCTCAGGACAGTATATCTTGTGTAAAGATGGGTGGAAATAAATGCTTATTTATCCATAACCAAGTGTTATATGCATTTCTGTTACAGCAATCACTCGAAAATCTACTCATTTGGCACCCACCATTTAAATTAGCTAACTGTGTATTTGTTCTCCTCTCTGTGTATATCTTTTGATAAATAGACGTTACTAGACGTAGCAAGTACTAGAATGGGGAAAATCAAACTATATGCGTAGTATGCATAACTCTGACTGAACTTAGATAACAACTCTGTATCCAACTTATCTACGTAATGCAAATAGACGTCCTTGCTTCATGATTTTGTTAGTCCCTTGATAGGGATTTCGTTGTCTTTTTCTTTTCATGGTGAACAAACTGATAGCACCCATGACTTGGCTTGAACAAATGGCTTTACAGTGAGCTTTTACAGCTTAGGCATAGGATGTACAACCTCAAGAGAATGAAAGTCTATTAAATTATTGAAAATGCCATACCATACATCTGGTGGGGTATACTAATTGTATTATCAGACTATCTTTACGTGTAGCAGAGCTACAGTATTTTATTGAAATTTGTGTTAATATAGGGGAAAGGAAAACAGTGTTTTGTGTTGTTAATACAGAGATGCAAATTGTGCATCTGGAAGAAAGCCACTAGCCGGACACAAGGCTTATAACACTGTTTCAAACTAAAGCAACATACAGTAGGTCCCATATAACATAAATTTTAGAGGCTGGATAACATAAATTTTAGAGCCTCCAGCCCCTCTTGTGGAGTCTAAACATTTTACTACTGTAGAAATTCTTCAAAACGTTCCATGAAGTTATATGCCAGATGAATGCCGAGAAGCTTACAATCTATTAGAAAGGCTGCCTGCCTTTTGACAACGCTGATTTGAGGTTGCTGGTGCAGGTTTCTTATATGATATTGCAGAGGGTATCTCCAGTTACCCATTCTGTGGGTAACTGTGTGAAGCGGGTGGTGGTGATCGTTACCTCCGTTCTCTTCTTCCGCACACCTGTTTCACCTATCAACTCTGTTGGTATAGTTTCTTTCATTTGATTCCCACAGAATAGCCAAAATCTTAAAAAAAAAAAAAAAAATTGAAAGAAATTGGGTGCCCGCTGTTTTAATATGACTGTTGGTTGTATGGCACAGGTACTGGAGTGGCCCTTGCTGGAGTGTTTCTTTATTCAAGGGTGAAGCGGATTAAGTCAAAGCCCAAGACAGCTTGAACTTCTTTAATTGAAAATTTTTTGCTGGTAACTTTATTGGTAGTTTTTCCTTTGAAGTAAACTTTGTTTTTTATTAAGATAATCAACATTGGCATATTTAGGATTTTAGTTGAATTTTCAGGCAGGGATCTCCACTAGACTTCCCTTTTTTCTTTTTGTTCCTTTTATTTGGGGGCGGTTTATTATTTTCTTGATCCCAATGATTATCGGCTAGAAATGCGATGATCTTGGATGACAATGATCCATGTCTGGTGTTAAAACTTGGTTAAATTGTATTTTCGAAAACACATAATGTATCGTCTACCGATTTTGGGGAATAATTTTGGACAAAATGGGGGGAAAATGGAAATGCAAGTGATTCATGGTAGCATGGTACATTGAGCTGTGCATAATCCTTTGCATATGTACATGTTGCTATCGGTGGATTGAGCTGGTCTAAAGTATGTCTCTAAAGGGACAAGGGTGATTAGTCCCTAGAGGTGCAAGAAGGGGTTGAACCTGAGATCTCTAAATTATTAAATGATTTATTCAATTATTGGATCACCTCTAAGAGTTATATATTCAAGTTCAATTGTATATATTACAATTTGACTTGAATCTTTTATCATGTTCAATTTTTTCAATTTAGCATGTCATATGAATCGTTGGATAACGTCAAGCAGTGATGGACTAATTCATTTCGGCGCCCTCTAATGGTAAATATCCCAATAATGGACCATGTACTAGCAAGAATACCAAAATTGATGCAGGATAGTGCTAAAAGAATTTTTAGGAGGGAATAATTTTAATTTCATTTTATTCTATATTGTTGGTATAGGGGTGTCAATTCCTCCATGTCATTTCGAATCATGTTATTTTAGCGTTCCTATTAGTAAAAATTATTTTAATTCTAAAACACCTCATATGGTAGCAAGTAAAAAAAATAAAAAAATATATAAAGTACTATTTTTTTTGGCCTGTAATATAAATCAATCGTATTATTTGCCTTTAATCTTAATCTCACATATTTTATTATTTGTATTTATTGGTCATATTATTTTCAATTTTGCATATCATGAACAAAATTGTCGTCATTATCGTACAAAAATTAATCACCATTGGAGATTTTAATTTGGATAATTTCTAATAATTGAATGAAAAAATAAAAATATTTTATAAATGTGTTATATTTTTATTAGATGAAAATTTAAAATATCATATAACTAAATTAATAATAACTCGTATCTGAAGATACGATACAATATAAAATTCGAATATCAAAAGATTGATATGTGTACACTATCGTATATGAGTAATATTCAAAATTAAAAATATATTGAGCTACAAAATAAAAAAAATAAAAAAATTTAAATAAAAAAATTTAATTTGTGATAGAAATAAGTGATATAATAGGAATGATCGAAAAAATGCGAGCATAAAATTCA
This sequence comes from Ilex paraguariensis, assembly GCA_963454935.2. Taxonomy (NCBI): domain Eukaryota; kingdom Viridiplantae; phylum Streptophyta; class Magnoliopsida; order Aquifoliales; family Aquifoliaceae; genus Ilex; species Ilex paraguariensis. Next base: position 425,647 of record CAUOFW020000903.1, read on the forward strand.
ATACTTATTGTTGTTTTGTTGATAGTTTAACGTCAAGGGTTTTTGGATTAGTTTACGCGTATTTTGATTAATCTCTTTTTTAATTTAGTAAAAGATAGATTATTTATGCTAAAATTAAAATTTTTATTATCAATTTGCGTGACGTGGGGTTATGCTTATTTTTGTTGATAAGTTGTAAATTTCTTTCCATTATAAAAGGTTGGGTAATATTACGCCACCTGTCTCTCCCAAAATATATATATTCTCCAACCTGCTTTCTCTCTCCACACGCACACATTTATCATATCACCACAAACCCTAACCTGCAAATCAAATCTATTTCATTTTCAATCAGCTCGAAAGAAATCACCCAAAATGTTGAGGCAATCCACCAGTAAACTTCTGGGTCTGGGCTTTCTCGGAGAGTCCCGATCACCGGCGGTGCAGGTTCTGCCGCGATTTTATCACGAGAGGGTGGTGGACCACTACAACAACCCACGAAACGTAGGCTCGTTCGACAAGACCGATCCAACGGTCGGAACTGGGCTCGTCGGTGCACCAGCGTGTGGCGATGTCATGAAGCTTCAGATTAAAGTCGATGACAAGACGGGGAAGATCGTCGATGCTTGCTTCAAGACCTTCGGTTGTGGTTCGGCCATCGCATCTGCATCTGTGGGTTAGTCTTTCGAAATTTGTTCGAAAATTCTTGTGTTTTCATTTATGTTTATAGGTGTATCAATTTGTTTTGCGGTATATAGTGGTCTGAGAGAGATTAATTTTCCAACAAGTCTGTTAATTGTGATGAGTTTCCAGTGTTTTGACTGGTAAATTTCTGAGCTGGGCTGGGCTAATTCCATTGTCTTTTGCTCCAAAATACTTTGACAGGAAATATTTCTTTGAAATTAATCAATTTTTTAGTATTTCGGAATGGGTTGCTTGGAAGGTGGAGTAGGATTGGTGATTGGTTAATGGTTTGTTTTAATTGAAATGCCTAATTGATAGCTTATTGTTTGTTTTGTTTGGGTTATCTGCTTTTTATTCTGTATTGTTCATAAATGTGCGTTTGAGCAAAAAATGCGTTATTTCATACTGTTGGGAAAAATTTGAGCCTAGTTTATTGCAAGAAAAGTGATCATCATTTTCTCTCTCCAGAGGTTTAAGCCCCTCTCACCCCCTTTCCCTCTTTTCCTACTTACAGTGGTTGGATGTAGGCTAATTAACATTGGGACCTGTATATGTGATTTTGGCATGGGTTGTTTTCCCATTTGAATCAAATAGCTGCAAATATATGGGGATTAGTCATGTTTCAATGATGGCAATGACAAATATGTTGTTCTTTTTTATGGATTTTGTGCCTTCATTTGACACAGTTCTAAGCTATTATATTTGGGGGCGGCAAATGAACTTACAGGACTTGTTCTAGAACTGTCTTGCTGAAAGCATTACTCTTGCAGTCAACTATCTCATAAAGGGCCACACTGATATTTTCGCTAATCATGTTCATGTGCTGTTGGATTCAGAGGGCTATTGGAAATTTCACATTTTATAATATGGTCTATCCCATATTAGAGGGTAGTTTGAGGTCTTAATTCAATTATATTTTGTTTCTGCAACCTGGCATGAAACTATTGCAACGGGAGCCACCCCATTTAGGTTGTTAAATGCTCTATTGCATACACTTTCTTTTCTGTATATCTGTTTGAAAATCTTCTACCTAAAAGTTAGTCTAGATCCTGTGCTTAACTGTTGTGGGGATTTAGGCACTTGGACATCGCTAACGACTAACTTTTTGTTTTCCGCTACTGAATGGGTGAACGGGAGACAAATGGAGGAAGTTCTGACAATCAAGAATACGTAAGTTCCAACTTTTAATTTTTTTCATCACACACACACACACACACACATGTATACTCGATTTAATTTTTCATATTGAAGTGTATGACATGGATCTTGCCATTAACCCTGATATATAGTTCAGGGGAAATGATCTAAATAGGATTTGCAGGAAATGGTATGAAAGGGGATAGAATAGCCAATGGTGGCAAGTTAATGAGCTGGTTTAATATGATGATTGCTGTAGGTGGGAAAGGAGGACAGGATGCCCTAATACTTGTCCTATGAAAACAAGGGAGGCAGATAACAATTTAGAAGGAAGCTTCTCTTGTGAAAGTCAATTTAATGAGCTGCTTTTAGTACAATTACAATTTTAGGTGGGAGGAATTGAAAGGGGGAAAGGGAACAGTAACTATTTGTGTCAAAAAACTGATTTGTAATGACTTGGCCAAATATAGCAGGACAGGATTTCCAATTTCCCTACTCCCTGGCCTCCCTATGTCCACATTTATCTCAGCTTGTATCGCTAACATTCAGATTTGTAAACCACCTAGGCTCTAGCCTCTCTCTTGCATCTTCCCTACCTGCAGTCAAAAAGAGAGAACATAATCCACTTTTTGGTATATCCTTAATCATTCATGTAATGGGGATATTTTTGTACATGGCAACCCCACCCCCCCCAAAAAAAAAAAAAAAAAGAAAGAACCATGAGTTTATCTCAGTGGCAACGTGCTACTTTTGATGATCTAGACAACCCAGGTCCCAATCCCTGCTCTCCTGTTGATGTACATCTCTTTCAACAGTCTTGTACCAAAACACGTTTGAGGTTGGCTACATTAAATCCTGTTTTGCCATTATGTTCCTATTGCTGTACATATTAAAACAAAAAAAATTGAGAGGCATATATATACTGGCGGTTGACATTTTGCAGCCAAATATTATCATACATAAATTAACAACTTTCTTAATTCTTATAAGGAAATTGAAATGAGAATATAAAACGGTTAAGTCTTCTTATGGGCATCTTGATTCGCATTCGGTGTATGTCATGCTATCGTAGTATTTGTATTTCTCCACCATTTGACATGGAAGAGGTTTCCTTCTTTATGAAATCAACGAATGCTTCATCATAGATGTTGCTTTGTCTTCCTTTTTGACTATTTATTTCCTCTCGAAGTGGCGATTTGTGAGATCTTTCATATTACTGCTGGCAAATTATGTCTCTAAGTGGTGTTATTTTCAATGACATTGCAGAGAAATTGCCAAGCATCTCTCTCTCCCACCAGTTAAACTCCACTGCAGCATGCTTGCTGAAGATGCGATAAAGGCAGCTGTTAAAGATTACGAGGCCAAGCGTGCAAGCGTGGGTGCAAGTGCAGAAGTTGCACCTGTGGAGAAGGCTGCTGATGCTTGAGAGGTGAGAAAAAAGGAAGAGAAAATCACAGTACTTGTACAAGGATGTGGTCTTTTAATCTTTTGGGGGTGTCTATGTAAAGGATTGTACTTAAAACTGCTTGTGAGACTAGTTTTTTTTTTTTTTTTGGAAAGTAAGTAATCTGGATAAGTATGTTTCTATTTGAATGTAAATTTGATAATAAAAAGTCTTATATGCCATAGATTTATGTGCGAAATCTCAAGGGTAGCTTAAGTGATAACAAGTACATACTGTAAATTCAAATGTTTTTAGTTCGTTCTTGGAATTCTTCATAAATATTCTAATTTCATATCCTAATTTTATATGGATGATATATTTTTGTCCGGACCAGAGAAGAGATTAATCAAGGTGTGTGTAAGTTGACTTAAACACCTCTAATTATTGAACTTAAAAAAAAAAAAAAAAAAAAAGAAGAAGATACATGTGTGGACTTACAACGTAGGAAAAGTCAATTGGCAAGTTACTTAGTGTGGTTAATTACAAAATACTCCCTCTATGTTTGGATCACATTACAATCAATTCTAAATTTAAGCAATTTGAATGGATTAAATTAACTTATAGAATGGATGGAAAATATAAAAGTCCTAAAATACCCTTCCAAACATTATGTTATTTTTTATTCCCTTTGTCCAACTCGGTGGCCATTGACGACAACACCAATACCACCCCTCATGGCCGTCGACGGCAAAAACCGACAGCACCCCATATCTCTGTCGACGTCGCGGCCACGCCCACCCACCCATCCAACCATCACCAAACACCAACGAACCCATAGAAAATGAGAGAATGAGAAAATGAGAAAAAATAGAATAAGACCATTGCAAATCCTCCAACCACAACCTAGCCGCTAATCACTACTACATATGTAGTAGCTTCACCACGAACAAAGATCCGATTCCACTTATTCGGCACCCAATGCTAAGCAGCGCTCAAATTGCAACTATTCCGTCGAATCCCCAAATAGGGTTGCGACTAACTTCGATTGAACCAAGAGGCTCCAACAAACAAAGCTTTGGCAGAGAGGTTGACAACGGATTTGTGTCATGGTGTGTGCGATCAGAATTTTTCATGTGTAGTAGGAGGGGTTTCAGGGACAGCAGCCGCAAAAGGACAAGTATGGGCTTAGGGATAATAATGGTGAGATAAAAGTGGTGGCGGTGATGAGTTACTGGTCAGCAGAGGATGCCGCTGATGGGACGGGTGGAATTTTTTGTCAAGGAGTGAGTGGGCTGGGGGACTACCCAGAGGTTGGTTGGGGCTACTACTTGCGGCGTCTACTGGTTGTAGGGGGTTGGGTGGGATTATGGTAGTGTGTTTGTGGGTGTTAGTTTTTCAAAGACAGAGATGAAAGGGTAAGTTTGATATTTTAATGAATTCAAGTCAGGTCATATTAACGTGGTAAACGTCTGTGAGCTTTTATAGGGTCAGATTTAATGGCAGTTCAATAATTAATGTAATGTCCAAACTTGAAGGGGCTAATTGCTTCTGTACCCCCCCCCCCCCCCACAAAAAAAGGGCTAATTGCTTAAATAAAAATCAGAGGGAGCAGATTGTAATGTGACGTAAACTTCGAGGGGGTATGTTATAATTAACCCTACTTTGTAGGAGTGTAGGACTAGACTTTTGGGGGCTTTTTGGATAATTTTTTGGGAGGAGTTGAATTAGTTTGTTCAAATCCTTCAAAATTCAAATTGCTCTTTCCAAATATAAGATTCAACATTTAATTTTGTCCATAATCATGTTTGGTATGTCCACGGATATATCACTATTATGATAATATATTTGTCTATAATTAACTATTGTACCCCTTTATCAATCTAATCCAAACTCATGTTTGTATACCTACATTTTCTTGTTCCTTATGATTTTCATATTTGATTATTTTTTCTTCCTACCTTATGAAAAAAAATATGAATGTTGATAAAATATAACTATTATTCATAACCATAATAAAAGCGCAATAAAACATTCATCCAAGAGATAATAATGATGTTTCTATAACTTGAGGGATCAAAATATAAATACACTAAACTTATGGGGTTGTAATGAAATTTGTTGTATGTCTTCTTTGTTTTCTCTTCTGGGCGACGGGAAGCCATTATTGACAAAACTTATTGTTAGCATTGCAGTGAATGGATCAGTTGCTACACCATTGAGCAGTGGAATCGGTAAAAACATTATTGAAAAAAAACATTATTAAGTGTTCATAATTAAAAAAAAAAAATATTTCATAACAATAATATTCACAAAATAATAACCCAAATTAAACAAAGTATATTAAACACCCAAATTAAAAACATAAACATAAAATTTCTGTGTGTGTAGTCTGTGTGCGTGTGTGGGGCTGCTCTGTGTGTGTTTGTTCGTGTTCTCTGTGTGTGTGGGGTTGCTTTGTGTGTGTGTGTGTTGCTGTTTGTTGTTTATGTGGGCTGCTGGGTCTGAGTGTGTGTGTGAGAGAGAGAGAAGGGTGTACCTGGGAGGAAGTTGTTGTTGCTGCTGGTTTAGCCACGGCGATGAGAAGTTTGTGAGGGGCAGATGAGCAGAGAGAGAGAGAGAGAGAAAGAAAGAAAGAGGGGGTGGCGTGTGCAAAGGTATAATTATCATTTTGTAGTCAATACTCGTTAACCTTCATACAAAAATCACCTCTATTGGTTTGATGAAACCCATGATCTAGGATTTAGATCTGAGCTTGTAATAAGCTTGGTAACCTAGACTCCAATTTGTTAATCAAAACATGAGTTTTGTTTGTGATTTGAACTATTTATCTCCGACCCATCTTTCAAAGCCTCCCAAACCCACACAAACGGTCCCTTGGAGACAAAACTTCTTGCAGGTACCTTTGGATTTTTACTTTTTACCATAATAAAGAAATAGTTTTTAGAAGAGAGAAAATTTAGTTTTAAAAAGAAATGGTTATTAAAGAGAGAGATTTGATGAGGTATTTAAGGACAGAAAAATAGATAAATAGAGTAAGATGGGTTATTTTTGGGGAAAAATATGATTTCTTTTTAATACATCAATCATGTATAAAAATTTCAAGGACCAAGCTAAAAATGGAGTTTTTCAAATCCAGCACCTTGAAGACAGCAGGAGTTGTTTGTAAGAATGAGAATGGGGCCCTTCTTGAAAGAATATCTAAACAAATGCTGGCTGTCTCTAACTCTTACTCAGAGGCTGCTGTTGTCCGGGAGGCTTGTCTTGTGGCTTCGTCTCTTGATCTCCAGCAAGCTATGATCAAGAGTGACTGCTAGACCCTCATGCAGTAATGTCTTGGTGAAGATGTTCCCCCATGGGAAATAGATGCTTTTGTAGGAGATATCAAAGCCACAGTCGATGCACTGGACCTAAAGTTGAAGTACCGACCACAAGCCACCACCAAAAGTGGCTCATTGGGTGACCAATTCTAGATCCGCTCAACCTTTGCCTCAGGATTGGATACTTAACCCATCTCCTGAACTTAGGGTTCTTCTACTTTTTGATTGTAATTAAAGTTCAATTAGATGAATGAAATATTTCCACTCAAAAAAAAAAGAAAAAAAAACTGAAATATGTCAGATAGGGTTTCACTAAGAACTTCAATTATACTCCTTTACAAACTCACATGTCATGAACATAGGAAATGTGTTCACAAACTTTTTATGTCAAAAACTTTCATAATCCACACATTGAAACAAAGTTGCATAGATTAGGGATCAATTGCAAACAATTAGGGCATATTCATGAACTTGGTTCACAATTCAAAGACAATCTTTCTTTTTTTAATACTAATTCTAAACCAAGCAATGCCCACGATGAACATTTCTTCTATACTTTGTTCCAATCCCTCCTAAAATATCTGAATTGTACTTATCACCCCCTTACGATACCAATTATAGGCGATCGTTTGTCTAATGGTGGCCGAAAAGACGTCGCCTTCGTGGGCCGCTCCGCTTATATGATCTAAGATAATAATTAATGTGCATAGGATGATAAAATTAAATGCGGTCTACTTGTTGGCCACATTATTATTATTATTCGGAGGAATTTAAGTATCAAGTGAGATCTTTAATTGTTAGAGAAATAAAATGAAAAATTTGAAATAATTAAGGAAACGAGGTAGTATTAATCTTAATTTTAATGGTAGATTATTAGATTTGATTAATTACGAAATTGAAAAGGTTCAAATCCATTTTAGTAAGTGGTATTAGGACCAATTCCAACAAAACAAGTCCGGCTGAATAGAAAATCTCACATAAGTCCAGACCAGACCCTTCACTCTTTAGGTGGAACCATATCTTTTTATTTTTTAAGTTTAACGGTTAGGTCAGGATGAGATTAGGGGTGTTTGAGTAAATTTATACACATTTCGACTAATTCTTTTTTTAATTCGATTAAAGGCAGATCATCCATGTCTAAAGATGGCAGTGGACCGAGGCAGGGACAGGGGAGTAGTCTCCACTCCCATATTCACTTAAAAAATATTCATCCACCTCTTGTCTACGCTTGTTAGCAGGGGAAATTTTAATCCTCATTCCTATCTATAATAATTAATTTATATGATTTTAATATAAAAAATTGAAAAAAAAATATAAAATCTTACAAATGGTTCTGTAAGACAAATAAAACTCTATTATATATCGAATAGATAAAAAAACAAGGGGGGGGGGGGGGGGTTTAGATGCCGGTACAATTTTTTAAATTTATTTAGATAAAAATATAACTCAAAAACTTATGTAGAGTAAAATGCATATTTTTAAAAAATGACACTATTGCCATTCAGTGTACGGCATGGATGGAAACCATTTTGTATTTCTTCCGTTTTTTTTGGCTACAATCAAGTAAAGAGGGATAAAATAGACTCAAATTTTTCTAAAAGTTTCTCTCTCTTCCTATTTTCTCTTATTCTATTTATATTAATATTACAATAAAACAATTACACTAATCTGTTACATTAATCAGTTACAATTGTCTTATAATTTATCAAACAGTTACTCATGCGTTATAATAAATCAAACAATTACATAAAATAATTATACAAAATTATGACATCAACCCAATTTATCATTTAATTGTTTATATAAACTAAATAATTCCACCATTTAGTATCATGGTATATTACACCATCATGCCTTAACAATTGCATGAAACTGTGATTGTTACACCTATTAAAAAAATAATTACACCATTAAAAAATATTTATACCCATTAAAAAAATAGTTGCACTAATTAAAAAATAGTTATGCTCATTAAAAAAATAGTTACACCCATAAAAAAACAGTTACACCAATTTAAAAAAAACAAAGAAGTTCTTTTTTTTTTTATATCCGAACAACGAACAATACATAATATCTAACAAAACATCTTGACCAATTTTTATTTTTTTTAAAACAGTTATACAAAATAATTACACAAAATTATGACATCAATCCAATTTGTCATTTAATTGTTTACATAAACTAAATAGTTACATCATTTTGGTATCGTCGCTTCGTTACACCATCATATCTTAACAATTGCATGAGACTGTGATTGTTACACTAATTAGAAAAATAGTTACACTCATTAGAAAATAGTTATGCCCGTTAAAAAAAATAAAAAAAAAATTCTTTTTTCCTACATCTCAACAACGAATAATACATAATATCTAACAAAATATCTTGGCTAATTCTCTTTTTTTTTTGAGAAAATTTAGGGTTTGACCAATTATTATAGTAAATGACTTTATTCCTTTTGGTCAAATGATATGGAAGCGAGGTTGGTGGCATGATATATATATATATATATATATATATATATATATATATATATATATATATATATATATATATTATATATATATATATATATATATATATGTTTCACTTATATTTTACACCCATACTCCTTCATCTTCATCTTCTAGCATGAATACCAATGCTTTTGCTCTCTCTCGCTCTCTGTAAACTCCTATTTTACCTCCCATTACTATTGTTAATTTTTACATATTTGTTTTTTCAAATTACTGTCAATGATGACTACATAATTTAAGGGAGGGTGTTTAGGTAAAAAAATTTTTTAATTCATTTGAATTTTGTACCTAAACACAAGAATTTTTATAAAAATTGTACTTAATAGAGTAAACAACTTATCCATACACTTTTGTTCAAATAAGTCTAAAAAATTATACCCACACCCAAAAAACTAAAAAAAAAAAGAGAAAGTAAAATGTTTTTTTTTTTGGACAAAAAGAAGAGTGTGCAGGTGGGTGAGATTTGTGATATTATATATATGTATTAATATACGTCCACCGTTTAATACGTATGATCCATCTCCTATCCAAATGAGACGAATTTAGATGAATATTCGTTTTTCCCGATCCACTACCATCCCTATTTAGAGTTATCAAAATTTGAACGCAAAACATTTGAATTTAAATCTCATTCTTATTATCATTTGAACTATAAGAGTTATTAATAAGCAGGTGAGTAGAGATTCTATCTTTGTGTTATTATATATATATATATATATATATATATATATATATATATATATATATATATATATATATATATATATATATATATTAGCAATTGCCCATACATGAAGGCACTACATAACCCAAAAAATATCATTAAAAAAACTGAAAAGCCATTTGAAAAAAATTCAACATCTATAATACCTGAAGTAGGGAGGACAATCAAACTGCGCTGTGTTATTTTGGATTCATATAAAAAATCACTAAACTCTAACATGAACTATCTAGTTAATCATGTAAAAATGACTTGATACAAATACAATTGACTTATAACACCGATAATCAAAGCATGACTCATGTAACATACTTAAGAGAGCCAGAGAGGGGGATGCCTGGTGGATGGCGTCACTGGGTTGGCGACGTTGCCAGTGGTAGGTGGCGTCTCAATTAGAGAGATGAAAGAAAGTGGTTTGAGAGCAAAGGAAAGGAAGAAATGATGGAGTATTTTGGGGAAGATAGGAGGAGAAAGAAGTCAAAAAATGGGTCATGGGAAGATCAATATATGAACGTTGATAATATTGATGACTTGAGAGAGGAATGGTTTAGAAAGGAGATCCAGAGAAAGAGAGGAGATTTGGGTGTGATTTTGGGGGAGTTAAACATAGAAACTGGTGAGCGGGAAAAAGATTTTCATTAATAAATTGGTGTGTCGGATCAAAAATTTTGAGACGATTTGAAACGTTAATAGTTTGAGATTGGGACAGAGAGACAAAAGTGAGATTGAGATAAATTCTATGAGAGAGATTTTGGGATTGAGTTTGGAAGGCATGAGAGATTTCGAAGGAGAGAGAGAGGCGTGAGTCAGAAAAATTGGCCTTGAGGCGATAAAAGAATAAGGAAGAGAGATTTGAGGAAAGTTAAAAGCCCTGATAATTAAAAAAGAAAAAGTTGTTGGGCGGAAATACAAAATTTAATACTCACTGTAAACCATCAGCTTAGTATTTATGAGATGATTTAAACCGTCTTTTATATTGGAATTACGTTGTTTGTTGGATGTGTTAATGTTTTGTCTCAAAACGATGTGGACCTCTCTTTGTCTCCAAAATTCAAACTCAGCTCTACTCTTTATATATATATATATATATATATATATATCAATTTATTTCCATCTCTATCTCCATACGGATATCTTTGTATACGTCTATCGTTTAATAGATATTATCCATCTCTTATTTAAATGGTACAAATGCTCAATTTCTTTTTTGATTTACTGTCATCTCTATTTAGAATTGTCAAAATTTAAATATAAAATACTTGAATTTAAATGTCGTTTTTATTAGCATTTGAACTATAAGGGTTATCTGAAACCATATCATCCACATGATTACCGTTTCTTGTTTGGATCTGTGTAAAATTTCTCTTACTCTCGCTAAGCTTCAATGATTTTTGGTAAGGGCCTTGGATTCTTGGAACCACCGGATCAGTGATAAAACCACTTATTTGTGCTGTACTATAAAAAAACACCTTTTGATAAGGACAACTACATTAACCCAACCACCGGAAAAATAGATTTCTGTCATTACTGGCCGAATCTTTCTCCATAAAACACTTTCTCGAGAAAATTTCGACTTTCCTATTACTACCCACTTGTAAATATCACCCCCCCCTTCATCTCTCTTGCCTTAGATCTTCTTTTAAAGCCAATCAGTCGGTTCATGGAAATGCAAAAGCATTGGTTTCGTTCTTCAGGTACTTAAAATTTCTTTACTTTTGTAATGATCTATAATTTTAGTATTTTTTTGTTGAAATGCATGCGGTTTTGGATTGCGGTTTGGTTGATTTATAGTGGGTTTTTGTTATTTCCTCTCCTTTTCTATTGTTTTGCATGATTAGGTTGGATTATCAACATTAATAGTAAAGAGCAAAAAGGTTTATTTGATTTTTTGTGTTTTCCTGTTTTTGTTCAGCTGTGATGTTGATGTGAGGTTGATAATTTGGGGAAAAAGGTGAGACCTTTGTAGAACATGCTTGAAATGGAAACCCTCAATACCTCAGAAGCCCTAGAGGAGGGCTCTGTGGTGTCAGAACTGGATGAAGGTCAAAACCCATGTGATAAAACCCTAGAAGAAGCTTCAGGATTGTCTGGTTTGAGTAGGGGTACTGGGTTAGTTTTGGCTTGTGAGGTCTCTGCCGGTGAAAATGGTAGTGGGTTTAGCTTTACTAGTAATAATGTGGAAATGAACAATGTGAAAGCCATAAATAGTTTTTTACTTGGTGAAGTTCAGAAGGACTATTTGGGAGATGAAAGTGTTGCTGAAGGAAGTCCGATGGAAAGTGGTTCTTTGGAATCTGATTCTGAACGAAAAAGGTTAGTTTTACCACACAGCAATGGAATGGAAATTAATGAGGGTTCAGTTATCGAAGTGGGTCCAAAAATTAGCGGGAGAGAGGAGATTGGAGTTGAGAAGGTTGTGATGGGTAAGGATATGGAAGAAGAAATTGCACCGCTGTTGCACGGGGTTGATTCAACTAAGAATATAGAAGTTTCCGGAGATGGTATTTCTCTATTTGTGGAAGTTTTCGGTCCTCTGAATGGGATTTTTGAAGGTGATGATGCAAATGATATAACAGATCATGCATTGAATGGGAGCGAATCTGATCAAGAAAATAAGCACAAGGGGATTAGGCTGTTGTTGCCTGTTAATGAGGAATATCCAATTGCCAAAAGCTCAGAGATTCACGAAGGCGTGCTTGATGAGGCAAAAAATAGCCCTGTAGAGGGTAAAGCAAAAGAAGAATTGGACAATGGTGATCCAGAATACCAGTTTTCTGAGGGTGATTTAGTATGGGTTAAAACAAAGGCACAATCCTGGTGGCCTGGACTGATTTATAATCCTTCAGGTGCATCAAAGGATGTGACAAAGTCAGATCAAAGGAGCTGTCACCTAGTTAAATATTTCGGGAATGGTAATTGTGTTTGGTGCTCTCCATCTCAGTGTAAGCCTTTTCTTGAGTGCTTCGATCAGATGTCGAAGCAAAGTGACTCAAGAAACTTTGTTGTTGCTGTAGAGAAGGCTGTTGGTGTGATTGGTCGGCGTGTAAATATGGAGATGACTTGTCCATGTTGGTTGACTGCTCTCTTGGCTACTGGAATTAAGGAAGGAACCTCAGTGTCAGAGAACAAAACAGGTGAACTTTGTGAATTTTCGGCGACTCAGTTTGAACCTGCCACTTTTCTTGCATTTATCAAAAATCTTGCCCTGGATGTTTCTATGCCTGGTATGATTGAGTTTACAGTAATCCAGAACTGTTTGTTTGCCTTTGATCGTTCCATAGGGCATCACCAACTGCCTATGCACAAACTCAGGCCAACAGGTGATGCTAAAGATAGCATTCCGGATGGGTTGACATCAGAAAAGAAGGATGAAAACCTGACTAAGTTTTGTGGAGGGGACAGTGATATTGTATTGCAAAAATGTGGGAGGGGTGTTGCTGAAGAAAGAATTATCTCAAGTGATACAGAAATAGAATCCAGAAAGGGAGAGTCAAATGGCAGTGATGGAACTGATCTTGGTGGCTGTAAAATGGTTGCATGTGAGGTGGTGATGACCAGCCTCTTAAAACCTCCAAAAGCAATGGAGGGTGGAGAGTCTGGCATAGGAAATAGTGATGGGGGAACCGAAGAGAGATCTGATAAAGGCTATGAGACACGGGAACGGAAGAGGAGCAAGTATTTATCACCTCCTTTTGTAAACTTGAGCTGGAGTGGCAAAGATGCACCTACTTCAGGGGAACATGAGAAAGAGGACCGCAAGGAGGTTTCTCATGTTGGAGTGGACATGAACAAGCCCGCTGGCCAGTCTGTGGGGTCCACTCCAATGGTTGAGTGTAGTGGCAAGAAGTCACGGAAAAAGTTGTCCAGGAAACCCGTTGCTGGGCATGGTGTACTCAATAAACCAGTTGAAATAAATGCATCTTGTGCTGAATTGCTCTATGAACTCCGTTTTACAGCTCTAGATTGTCTATATGCAAGTAAAAGGAGATATTTTGATTCAGTTGAAAGATTCTTTTCTGAATTTAGAAGATTTGTATTTCATGACAAGTTTAATAATGAAATGCCTACGGTGCATACGGTTGTTCAGCAGGAGCCTAACCTGGAGATTAATTGTCTCCAAACCTTACCTAATCTGATGGAGAAGGAAATTGGAATGGAAGAAGCGAATGTAGAGCATTTGTCAACCATAAAAACTTCTGGAAAACCAGATGCGAATAAAGTCACTAATAGCATTAACTCAGCAGGAGAAGTGATGAACTATTCTTCATCCAATGTTGTGCGCAAGAGGGGGAGAAAGAAAAAGGAAAAAGCAACTTTGGTCGTTTTGGAGACCACTCCTATTGCTGGCTTATCAGGCATGAATGAAAACACTACTACAAGTGGCTCAATGATAATAAATTTCCAGCAGACAGGCCTTCAAGCACCCATTGGTGGAACCATGCTGAAGAAGAGAAAGGAGGAAGTAAGAGGCACTCCTAATACTGGCTTATCGGGCATGAATGGAAACACTACTACAAGTGGTTCAATGATAATAAACTTCCAGCAGATGGGCCTTCAAGCACCTGCTGATGGATCCATGCTGAAGAAGAGAAAGGAGGAGGTAAGAGGCACTCCTACTGCTGGCTTATTGGGCATGAACAGGGACATTACTACAAGTGGCTCAATGATAATAAATTTCCAGCAGACAGGTCTTCCACAGACAAAAATAATGGCGGAAATACCAGATTTGAATGGAAATAACGCTAGCTTGTCAGTTGAAGATATGCAGATTACAGGTCCTGTTGCATCTCAAGGTAAACTTCAGCCAAAGAGGAGAAAAAGTAGTGAGGCAGCAGCTTCGGAGCATGCGAAGACTCAAAGCTCCAAACTTGCCCCATTTTTGAAAGACGTGCCGGTAGGTGTTGTATATTCGCTCCAAAGTATTGATGAGCTGAATGGTAGAGAGCAAATGAATGAAGCTGCTTCATTGTGTCTGAATACTGTACTTACGGCTGGGCAACCAGGCGCTAATGGGAACAATGCGGAACCTAGCTCGTTGGTGAGAGACTCGCTGCTGATGGGCCCGTTATCTTCTGGTGGTAAGCCTGAGTGCAAGAAGAGGAAGAGAAAGGAGAAAGCTTCTGATTCTCTGAAGTCTACGGTTACTTGTTCCATACCAGATTTGAATGGAAATGTCACTGAACCCAGCTCAATAGGTAAAGATCTGCCATATACGAATTGCATTTTGCCTGAAGCTAAACCCCAGCGAAAGAGGAGGAGGAGAAGTAAAGCTGGTGCTGGGATGCCAAATGTAATTGTAAATTATAGCAAAATGCCAACCAATGAAGAAGCTTTGGGGACTGCACTTCTCTTAAATTTTGCTCCCGGATCTCCCTTGCCTTCAAGGGAAGTACTGGTTGCAACCTTTTGTGGGTTTGGACCATTGAAGGAATCAGAAACCCGGATGTTGAATGATGTTAGTGCCCAGATTGTATTCTCAAGGAGTTCTGATGCTGGAAACGCGTTGCAGAGTTTGGAAAAAAGCAGCCCTTTTGGGCCAGCCCTTCTCAGTTATCGCCTCCATCATCTTTCAGCTGCTGCTACGATACTGTCCTTTCCGCCTATGGATAGATTCAAGTCCCCAGCGAATCCTCCTGGTTTTAAACCTCACCAACACCAAGGTGAAGCGCCTGATCTTTTGCACATAAGACAGAATCTTGAGATGATGACATCTACGATGGAGAAATCAGGGGATAATCTTTCACCAGAGATGAGAGCCAAGTTGGAGAGTGAGATTAAAGGCCTACTGACGAAAGTAAGCACCATGGTTGGCTCTTCTTCCTCTTCGTAAGTTAATTGGTAAATTACGGATCTCTCGATTTAAGCTGTTTGTAAGTTCATCGACTCTATGGTAATTGGGGCATGCTTGCGTCCCTGTTCTGTTCCTCCTCATTGTTGATGCTATGTGTGTGTGTATGTGTTAATAATCTGCAGAGGTATACTATAAAGGGATAAAACCCAAGCGAAAGATGAGGCTTCCTTATGCTGTCCCTCTCCTCAGCTCACCCTATCCCCGGCCTTTTGCTCTTCTAACGTAAGCTCCAAGGCTTCACACCAAGTCTTCACTGACATTATATGCATGCCTAAGTAGGGTCAGACAGAACCGTTGTTGCCTGATGGGAACTTCCCCCATATTGCTATCAATGTCTTCATGTCACACGACCTCATAACATTGCACCACTAAATCCTCAATCTGCTTGCTGTGCAGTGACAGTAACAATTAAAATCTGTGAGGAGTACTAAAATTAGTACTCTCAACAGGTACTTACAAGACAAAAGAACACAAGGATATCCTAATTACATATTACATAGTTAACCATAATAAAACACCATTGAAAATAAAAGTGTTACTCCTATGGAGTTTTGACTAGGGTGCAAATAAGAAATAGGAAACTAATGTGTTAACCTGGTGCCATATTTATGCCCGACAAAGTGGAACAAAGGTTGTCTGGTGGCATGCCCGCTGCAAGTGGATTGGGTTTATGTCTTTAAAGTTTTAACTGACTACGGCCAAAGTCATGGGATTTTTGAAAACTTGGTGATTCCAATTGTGACCAATGCACACTGCATATCATACTCCAGTCCATTAAGGAAAATACTATATGATTCAAACGAAACTCAAAAAGTGCAATACAATGCATATCATCCTTCAAATGAGGGTTGGATGAGTAAATTCTATTAAAAAAAATGATGAGATTCAATCATTTAAGAAATAATATGCATTTGAATTATAATTTTTTAAATTTTATTTAAGTTATGTAGCATTACTGTGTGTAACTTAACTGCTTATTATTGTGTCGAAATAGGCTCAAAACATAGTTTTTAAACTACTAACTGAAGTACCGTTACCTAAGCTTCATCTGTTACTAGCCCGCCTATGTTCATCGAAGACCGCTAACAAAACTCTTTATTGATTGTGTTTACGGAGCCTGACAGCTCTTCCTTTCCTAAGGGCCAAACGGGTCACTCCACCAAACATGGACTCCAATAATATTAGGAGGCTTTCTACCCTCTCAATTGATTTTCTTCTCTCTTTGAAGAATGCGATTTCAAAGATTAGAATTCAATCACTTCAAGAGAGAAAATGTTGGGAAGTCAATTATCTTATTTCCAGTTAAAAAAAAAATTCTCTCAACGATCCAAGAAATAAATCTTTGAAACTGTATAATATCATGAATACAAAATCACAACCACAATGAAACAGCAATTCCCCAGCAACTCAGGCTGGGGACACCCTTGATATGCTGACTAATTTGCATCGCAGCAGCAGGAACACTAGAGAACCATACTGTTGCATTGGTTTAGCATAGGGGTGTGGACAACACACTGTCTTAGCATAATAAAATTTAGAAGCTTAATTCAAAACAAGGAAACAAGTTTGAAAGAAATTCTCCCTAAACTCTAGCATGAACTCCTATCCAGGGACTTGAAGACAAAATTCATATTTGGGAGGATAGATATCCCACTGGTTCTTTTAAACAATGATAGAACCTGAAAGAAAAGAACAGATCCTACAAGAGTGGTTAAGAGTGTCACTCCATCACTGCAATGCCTCCAGCAGCTTTAATCTTCTCTATTATACCATTTGCCTCCTCTTTGGTAACCCCTTGTTTAATTAAAACCGGTACCTTCTCGACCAGATCTTTCGCTTCTTTCAATCCCAGATTTGTAAAAGCCCTCACCTCTTTGATCACCTTGATTTTTGCAGCTGTATCAAATTTCTCTAACTTCACATCAAATGCTGTTTTCTCTGCCTTCTTTTCCTCAGCTTTTGTTGATCCAGCACCTGCCCCTCCGTGGATACCAACGTCCATGCCCTCAACCGATATTGACTGCATCTTGGGATGGCGTAGTCTCTCTCGGAGTGTGGGACCGATTTGAATCCGTTCTTCTGTGGGTAGGGCTGCAATTCGCTCTGCAAGCTCAATGACCTTGTCAGAAGGTGGGGGTCTAGGGCCATAGGGATCATAGAATGGTGGGTACTTGTATCTTTTGGGTTTTGCATGGGGATCTTTGGGAACAAAGTCAGATTGGAATGAACATGACTGCAAAGGACCAGTTATTTCTCTAAGAGTGGGGCGGACAGAAATGGATCTGAGCAATGCAACAAGCTTCATGGTTTACCGATCAGAAAAAACATTAATTCATCAGTGCATGCTTATGGGAAGGAGGTAGTCTAATCACGCATTTGTAGCATTCAAAGTAATTGGTCATGGCAGCTTCACTTTTTTCTCATGAAAATCTGAACTGCACCCGAACTTGACCTGGAAAAAGGAATTGAGAGTGTAAGTTAAACTTTTTCACTGGCCGAGGATAAACCATCAGGTCTCATTCAAAATTGTAAGGGCCAACCAGGGTCAGAGGTGATAATATGACAAACATTGCATGACATGTCACAGCCACATGGTGGATAGGAACGACCAATCCTATTCTCTTTTCGTTTCCACTCCACAGGAATAATCGTTGATAGTTTGGTTATAGGCGACCATACATATGATCATATAGGATTTGTATAAATCCAACAAATAAAAGACACAAAATACAATCCAACTGTAATTACAAAGTTCATGATTCCCATAAAATTTGGCTTACCAACCAGAAACCCCCTCCCCCCTTTTTCTCAGTTTGAGAACTGGGATGATTATAGGAAAGTATATTTCTCTAAATCTAAATATTGTAAATTATCCATTTCCATATGTGAAGAGGAATGGTGTATTTTTATAAAGAACAGAGTGCAATGAATCCACCTAGCAATCAGTCTTCACATAACCTGTCAAACAACTAAATTTATGATATTAGCATGTTAACCTCTTTCATCAATTATAAATTTCTTTTGCCCATTTGAATTCACCATGTACTGATTTACAATGTAACAACAGCAAAAACAAACGACTTTGTTCCTCAACTGGTAACAAGGAGAACCATTTTATTTTCCTCCTGTATGATATGGAAATTGAGACATTCTGAAAAATGTATCATGTAATATGTTCGTAGCCCATCATAGAGTCACCATCGTTGTTCAAAGTACTAATCTGAAAGTACACAGGCATTGAACACAAAGCCAAGCAGGTTTTGACAAAGCCATTTTGAAATAGGCATTTAATCAAACAGCTAACGTGCAAGACGAAAAACCTACGATTGCCCACTTATTTTGGGGAAAATGATTACCTGATCGTAGCCAGAGAGGTCAATGGAGTGACTCGCAGTCTTGTAGCATAAGTGCCCGGAGGTAAACCCTAGAGGAGAGAGAAAACAGATTTAAGCTTTCGAATGGGATCCGTCTAACCTCCATCGGATCATCAGAGTGTTTAATGGGACGAGCTCTACGAAATTTGGGCTTATTCTTGTTTGGGGAACTTAAAGACTTGGACCCTCTATCTGGGCTTCAGACAAATGACAACCCATTAAGCCAAAACATTGGAGAAAATATCGAATGTAAAGGTGATATTACGTTAACGCGATCTGAACACAATATGAATTTAGAGAGTTTGAGTCTTCCTTAATCTACCTATTTTGTAAACAAAATGGATTCGACATGACACGATTAATAAACGAATCGATTACGTGTGAAATTAACCAAAAAAAAATATGACACGATTCATTTATATACCGATTATACACAACACGAATCCAATATGAAATAATCGTTAGACATGAATTAATAAATGAATCAAGTATGATGTAAATATTTTTTAATACAAACTTGTTAAGACACAACACGAACCCATCTCAACCGACACGATTGATAGACCTAATTATCACGTAATTTTATTATCCAAAAACAAATCTATATGTAGATAAGTAGACCATACTTAATTTAGTAACTACCCTAAGTAGACCATACTTAATTTAGTAACTACCCCTATTCATGTACAAAAATAGCTATCAAGTGGGGCTTTATCTTTGTCCACCTATAAGTTTATTACTGAATGATAATACCATACAGTAATAATGACGTGGTGTCACAGTTACATCCAATAGTTTACCAAAATTGGGTGATCCACTGTCACTATTTTTTATTTTATTTCTTGTAACAAAAAGTTAAGCTACATTTTTTTTAAATAACTTACTCTAAGAAAAAATTGGTCAAAAGCTTGTGGAGTCATAAGTTTTAATGCATTCTCTAAAAGATACTTAATTACTTTTAAAGTATTCTTATTTTGACTTATATTCATCATGATTGTTATAATATCTTTTTTTTTTAATATTATTTCCCCAGTTATAATTTAATGGCAAAGATTATGAGGACAGCCCAAATTATTGAGGTTTTGGGGTTATATTTTTCTATAGCCAATTGTAGCCATTTGGCCATTTTAATGTCTTAGGCCAAGCCTATATGGCCGGCCCATTCTTATGCATAAAAGTTTTGTCTTCTAACGAGAAGACTTTAGGCTTATTTGATTTGCTTATCAAAAAATTAGTATTCAAAAATTATTTTTGATATTTTTGTATTATAAAATTTGTTTGGTTCTATGATTTCAAAAATAGTTCTACAGAATAAAAAAAATAGTAAAATTTGTTTGGACAGTAACCCAAAACAATAAAAAAAATGTGATAGTGATGAAAGTGTGGTAGTTATGTTTTCTAAATTTAAAAAAAATTATTTTTAAAAATAAATAAAACAGTTTAACTTGATTTCTTAAATCTACTCAATATTTGTTCACAGTTTTCAAAAAACAAAAATAAAAAATAACTAGTCAAACTACTTTTTTTTCAAAAATAATTTTTGAAAAAAAAAAATAGTTTATGAGATGCAAACCAAGTAGAACTTTAATTCTTCGTCTTTCATTTATTATCATTGTTAACTCCTACTATTTTCCTCTTTTTAGATTTCTTGATGATTTTTTCGAAGTCCTCACTTTTCTGTCCATATAAAACAATAGAAAATAGTCAAATTCTTCTCAAAATAGACCTCACAACCAAAGGATTTGATTCGGTCACGATACAAGTGAAAAAAAAACGGATCGTAAAAAAGAGATTTCGGGTTTCTACCTAATGGAATTGCTCTTAACTTACTAACCGGCGAAAAGAAGGATCTTTTGAAGAGAGAAGAAAAAAAGAAAAAAGAAAAAAATGAATTGGAGTTTGCTGCTCTCTCCAATGATCCCTGGATCAAGAGACTTGGTGGCTTCTCTTGCTAAATACATTGCTGTCTAATGATAAGTAGATTTTGCCCCTGTTTTGTGTTTTTCTTTGTGCTTTTGGTGAGAATGAGATTATTGCTCCTTCATACCCAACACCACCAGCTACTCAACACATTTTCTAGGTGACTAAAAAGCAATATTACATGAAAATATTCCAAAATTCTAAAGTTTTGAATGTCTTCCAACCAAGATGCAAACATAAAATAAAGACTGAAGAACAGAAAGTTGGAGACCAACATTAATTTACTAAAGCAGCCATATTTGAACCCACCCACCCTCTCATTGGCCATTCCCACTCAGGCTAGTCGAGTCAATTATTAACAGGAACAACCTTCACAGACAGAAACCCTAAAAAACCCTTTCCATCAACGGCATTTTCTTGTATCTATATAATTAGACAGTCACTATCAGGATTATATTTCTTGTAGATGATCTTAACCATTCATCATGCAACAAAACTTGATGATCAGATTCAGAAGTATAGTCTTGTCTGACCCTTTAAACCAATGGGTTTGTTGCAGAAGACCCATAACTGTTCATCATGCGAGTCCACAGTCCAAGTCCATTGGGATAACCAAAAGAGCCCTTCCCAGAATCAGAAGAACTACCTTGATCTTGCCATTCTAGTGACAAAAGCTTGTTGTTTTGCTTCACTTCCATTGCATTTTGATCCTCATTTCCTCCATGTTGAAGCTTTAAATTTAGCCTCTGGTCACTGTTCATCAAAGTCCCACTCCCACTAGTGTTCCCATCAAGAGACATTCCAAATGGAGACCAATAGCCATGACAATTGGATCCCAACCCATGAGTACCCATATCACCAAACCCACCCATCATACTTAATCCACCATTTTCCATGAAACCATGGTCTCTAGAACTGACTCCAACATGACCATCATACTTACTTTCCATAAAATAAATGGGTCTAGGATTTTCAAGTAAGGCATTGTACTTGGTGTCCATGAAACTAGGGCTAGTAAGGCCACCATGGTTGCCTAATATGTTAGAAAGGTGAAGATCAGTTGGATTGATAGACGATGATCTGGGTCTGGGGTTCGGGTCGAAGGGTTGATCATTTGATTTCTTGGAAGAAACCTTCTTGTTCTTCCTACATCCACCACCCACAGGGATGTTCCTTAGGGTCCCTCCTTTGGTCCAATACCTTCTACATGTTTTGCAGTAGTACCTTGGCTGGGTGAGACTATAGTTGTTGTAGTAACAGAACTTGGTGTGTGTTGAGTCACACCTAGGGCACTTTATGGCTTGGTCATGTTGGGGCCTAAGTCTGGTCTCTAGTAAGGGATTTGAGCATGTGAGCATGTCCCCAGATGGTGAAGAAGAAGAATCCATTCCTGTCTCGTCGATAATTGTGCCCTGACATGGAAACCAAGAGAGCAATAGGAATGTGTGTTAAAACTTAGGGGAATACTATGATCGTTGTCGCACCGAAAATTACTAACCTTTTAAATTCAATTATAATTTTTTAGAGTGTAAAGTAAATTGCAAAGGGCATGATCAATAAAAAAAATGATATGATTAATTATGAAAGTAACAATTTTTAAACTTCAACTTATAATTTTTAAAGATTAAATTACAACTCGTAAAAGAACAATTATAACTGCCTGGAATAATTCATCATCGATCATAATATTTCATGTTCAATCATGAATCATATGAAACGTCACTTTAAAGGGTAAACCTTTCACTTAAAAATTGATAATTTTCACAATGGTGTTACATTTTTTCCCAGTATCATAATCTTATCCTAGAATTCATGTCACAATAATGCAGGTAGTTGATATTCCTTGTCCAAATACTGCTAAATTTATCAAATCACTTGCTAAAGTTTGCCTATCAATTTGATTTGTATTGTTGGATAGAACAATGAATCTTATTATTTTTTCATTGGGACTCACTGGCCTAAAAAATTCACATTAATTTGATAAAAAAAAATTAATGTACACATTATTAATGTTTCTTGTCTTATATAAATTAGATATGTATATTTGAATGTCTAAAGTATAATGCAGACACTTAAGGATTTATCCTTCATAAACACCTTCGTCTCGGCGTGAATAGTTTGTCTTTAATCAAATTTGAAAAAAAATTAATCGAAATACACGTATGTTGGATTGAATAATCCTGACTATTGAAAAAAAAAAAAAATCTTCTACCACTAGAACTATTGTTGTCAGTTGTGTTAGATTTTTTTTTTTTTGAACTGTCAGAACCCATAAGTCATGATTAGGTTCTTTGTTTTATCTTCTTTATCTAGCTATAGCGGGTATGGAAACTCAAATTGTTACTTTTTGGCATTAGAACTGCTCTATCCATTCCTTAGACCATTTGTCTCCTCTAAAGCTATCTTGCACGAGAGAGAGAGAGAATGCATGATATATACCTGTAGCCAGTCAGATGAATCCATGCGAACTTGCAAACAAGCTGAGCTATGTGAAGCCAGATTGAAATTCTGCAGTTCAACCTTGGGGACTTCAAACTTCAAGAGACACTGCATTAATTCACAGCTTCACTGCCACCAAGTGCATACAAATGAGAGAAAATAGAACAAGAAAGGGATGTATTTGTTTTTATACATAAGGTGGAGAGAGAGAGAGAGAGAGAGAGAGAGAGAGAGAGAGAGGTTGATTGGTTTGGGGTGGCAAAGGGTGGGCTGGTGATTGGGAATATGAAGGAAAAGAAGGAATTGGTGGAGAGTAATGAATAGGTACTTCAACGGTAACGGTGATGAATTGTAAATTTAAATACCGTTAATTTTGGTAATTTTTTTAGGCTAAATCATAAAATTTATTTATCATAAATATTTTAGTCTCGATATAAATAATTTATTTTTAACTAAATTAAAAGAAAAATTAGTTAAAGGTGCATGTTAGATTGTCTACTTAACATGACAACTTAAAAAAAGAAAAAGTGGAGAGCAACTGATAGCTATTGCTACGGGCAGTGAGAACTCAAATGGGCCCCACAGTGTCTGTCAAGTGTCCCAATTGTATACCCCACCGACATCCAACTTAACACACGGCCTAGATGTCACCACAATTTGATTGGGAGCATCTAAACCATAGATGAAGGTAGTTACAACATATTTTCGTACCGTAATTTCTATTTTCATTTACCAAAAATTTATCATCTATGAAATTTTATTATTTTTAATTAATAATTTTAAATCATTCAAAATAAAATTTAACATCAAGATACATGTCGATATCAAAGTCCGTACCATAATTTTGAACAAAGTATTAATCTACGATAATATTAAAATAAAATTATCAAATTATAATATTTTAAAACTTATTTACGAAATTACGATATATTTTTTTTGAAAATAGGACTGTTACCTCACTTTTAAGCGTGAATTTATTGGACTTATGACTCTTTTTTTGGAATTTAAATTTTAAAATGTTGAATAGTTTTGTCTGAGTAAAGGTTAAAAACGGAGTCGTTGATTTTACTTTTTAACAAAAATGAAGTTGTTCGAATCTATTTTTTAAAAATTATTATAATTTAATAAATAAATTTTAAAATATTAATTGTAATTTAATAATTTTATTTAAAAATTGTATACTTAATTCCCTAATTTTATCCTAAAAAATAACGGCGTGGGAATTGAGGGAGGCCATGTGTGATGTGACTGAAGTGAGGATATTGGGGTCTTCGATAAAGAGCACAAAGAATGAACCAAAACCGAAAGATCACTTCACTCCTGGACCCCCACTGGCTTATAGGTAGACGGTAGACCCCTCCAATTCCCTTCTTACAAGTAAAGTATAAATTCCGTCTGTCACGTGTTTCCTCTTCTCCTCGTCACCTGCACATTTTAAAAATGAAATTGTAATTGTTTGAAGTAATTTTTTAATCGATTATAAATATTATCTTATTTATTGTAATTTTATCTTTAAAAGATATAATTTTTTGTATTATTTTAAAAATTATAACTTAAACTCAAAAAATAATAATTTAATTTTTAAAAATTGTATCTCTCATCACTTTTTTAATTATGTCTTTTACTGCAAAAAAATTATAAATTTTTGTGTGATATGAATTTCGGTCCCCCGATCTTCCTCATTCATAAGACACGAGGAGCTTAGAGTACTAAACAAAGGTCAAGGTGCAACATTGATGAAGAGTGCCAATTATGCCGTATCGAATTGTATTTATGTTGAAGATTAATCAATTTTAATTCAATTTGTTAAATTAATCATGTCGTGTTATATCAACTTCTTTATTTTTTTTTCGTGTTTGTGTTGACCTATATAATACATGAATAAAAAATTTAACATTCAGTTGTACGTCTACAATTTTATTATTACTTAATCAAATTTATGCTCAAATTTTTTTTATAAACTAAAAATAAATGTAATAAATATATATAATAATAAAAGTGAGTATTAGGTCAATTTCGTATTGTTTGTGTTTGACATTAATCTAATTTATTTATTATTCGTGTTAACGGGTAGTATTATATACGAGTTTGTGTCGAGAAATAATGAACTCTAACCCGTTTCTGCTCTCGCTCAGGCTCCCCCAAAAATATAAAAAAAAATTTATAACAAGAATGGTACCTTGTCTTTGGATGCAGTAGGGCTGTTAGTGTCCATGTGTGTACACGATGTTGGCACTCTTTTGGATGATTAATATTTTGATCTATTGAATTTGTTAATTGTTAGATATGATTGAAAGAAAACTCTAAAAGAATGCTAGGGTCTTACTAAGACTTGACATCCAAAGGCCACACCAGTGCTGTATTTGAGCCTTTTTTTTCCCAACAATAATATATGGATGCTAAGGGCGTGCCATAGGGTGATGCGAAGTATATCTGGCATTGCGTCTAATCAATTTCAGGTCAAACAAGTCCCTTAGTTCTTAGTCTTGGTAATAGTCCGTACATTTCGTGGATTAGATCTCCGGATCAACAACGTAGCACTTAATCAGTTGATCTAACATTTTTTTAGAAACATATGTTATAACATGTTGATACGAGATACTGACATTTTTAAGATCAAACGACATAATGAAGACTAGAATATTAGCAAAATGAATTAAGATAACTTTTTGAAATACTCAGCTATGTTGTAATAATAACAAATCTAATGTGTCATATATTAAAAAAGTCCAAAAAACATGTCATAATTTGATAGAAGATTCCACCAACAGCGGCATAGTCTATGAGCATGCGTGATGGTTCCAGCGGTGCCTACGGGCGCTATTCTAAGGTACCAAACCAAAGGGACGAGAATTCTCTCATTCTCAAAGCAGTCATGGTCTGAAAAATGGTCGAATCTAAGGGGTGGGTCGGTGGACAGGATCTCCTCTGTCTGTTGTATTTTAGTACCACAACAACCGTCCTTTCTTTGTTTTGTAGATCAACTTTAATGATTATTGTTTGTCTGTGTCATTTTGCCCCGAGTATAACATGTGGGTATGGATCAAATTATCATTTTAAAATGATCAAAAAAATTCCTTTTTAAGTAGATTTAAACAAATCATTGACTAAATCGAAATTCTAATATTTTAAAATATTTTTGAATTATTTTGAGATGTTTCAGTATGTTTCTACTAATGTTTTAGAATATTTTGAAGTGTTTCAAGATGTTTAAATATATTTAGACTGATACTTTGAAATGTTTTGAAAATAAATTCTCAAATTTTTTATTTATTTTCATTATATTTCTGACATATTTTCAAAATATTTTTTATTTTTTAAGTGATCAAAATAATGTGTTAAAATAATATTTTCATCCTTGCTCGTGGGTTCAATGAAATGGCTTAATTAAGTCCTCACTATTTTACAATTTGACCATGTTTGTTTTGATGGCTTGGTTGGGATACGAGGGTTGGATATTTTAAAGGCCCATCAGGGATAGGAAGCCAACTTAAGCCAGAAGCAAATCCACTTGCTATTGGGCCTAGCTCATCAGAGTCTTCTTTGTTCCAAAATTATTCAATCGAACTGCAGGACAGTTCAAGTAATAATAAGGACGAATTGTACACTCAGATGTCCTAAGTTTAAATTTTGGCAATCTATTGAGACTAAGCCATGAAGAATTTATCCATCATAAATACTTTAGTCCCGATGTGAATGATCTGTCTTTGATCAGACCGGAGAAGAGATAGTCGAAATACGCATAAATTAGCTCAGATACCTTTGACCGTTAAACAAAAAAAGAAGAAAATTATCCAATCTGAGCTTGTAATCCTCATACATGACCTCAACAACATTCTTTTCATGGCCCAGTTTCCTTTTACTTTAGCACAAAGTCACACTGATTGTTGGCCTATCTATAGTAGTAAGGAAAACCAAAACATGGCCACGAAGCAATTGAAGATAATATTGACTAAGAAAACTTAAAGTGGTGTCGTGGCAAATTCATATTGTGATTAAATAGAGGTGAGTCGAAATTTACTCAGCTAATATCTGATCTATTTATATTAATGTGCAGTCGGGTTTGTGTAGTGTCGTGTTCGTACCGCATAAAATTCATATTTAACTTACTTATTTTGTGTTTTATCGGGTTCGTGTTTATCTATGTAAAAATGTGGGTGTTGAAGAATCATTTGAGTTCCCTTTCACAATAATAGTTTCCAAATGTTGGCTTGGAGGCCAAGAAATTCTAATTGTTCAATTGACAGAAAATGATTTGCACGATTCCTATTAGACAATGAATGAAATTGCAGGGTTAACGTCTGATTTTCTGGACCAAATTTGTAGTAGTGAAGAAGCAACTCTCTGGTCTTCACCATTAAGGAAGTTTTGGGGTCCATCAAGTACCGTAGACTTGAAAATAGTTGTCGTCATGCCAGTTGTCATTGGAAAACCACTAGAGGCCCATGAAGGTGTTGGGTGGTATGGCCAAACAAGCTAGTGGGGATCATTGTTTTTGCTGATAATTCCTCAAAAGTTTGGGCATGGTTTTCTTGGTGAATATACTTAGCTTTAGTTGTTATTGTTTTTTGGTTTAACGGTAAGAGGTATGCGGGTCAGGTTATGCTTATTTCGACAATTTTTTTTTTGGCTCAATCAAAAGCATGTCATACACGTTGGTACTACGGTATTCATAAGGGATTAATCTTTCATAACTTGACTCATAAAGAGATGTCAAAATTCGAATTTAGGACGTTTAGATTTACAATTTGTCATTATTACCACTTAAACTATCTCTTAGAATTATAGATAAGCTTTAGTTGAAGTCGATAGACTTTGTCACCCACTATCACATTTTTAGCTAAGTATGGCAAAACCAAGTTTGAGGTACATTATTAGGGCACAATACTAGCTATGTTGATGTCATGTGCAAGGACGGAGTCATTAGTGGGCTACGGTGGGCTAAAGCTCAGAGTAAAGAAAAATAAAAAAAATTATCACTTTCATACAAGGCTACTAGTACCAGCCCACTAAATCACTAATCATTAGCCCAATTTTTCAAAGCCCTTAAGGCTTAAGCTCCAATGATCATGAAAAGAGAGTTTTTCAGGATTTTATATTCCTATTTTGATCGGAACAGAGAGAGGATTACGTCAACGCCAAACACTTTTATTTTGTCCGTATCGTCCATTTGTCCTCTAGTTCTACTCGACTAATTCTCTTCCAAGAACCACAAACAGGGATTACACCTAAGCTGTGTGAGGTACCATGACTCATTGCTTGTCTCCTTGATCATATATTCAGACGTTATTTGAGTTATTTTCTCTGATTTTCTGTTGATTATTTTTTAAGTAGAATCATTGTTGATTTGTTTCTCTGGTTTGTTTGTCTAATTTTCAACCCTTCTCTACTTTTTTAGGATGAAAAATCAAGAACGAAAAAGAGGAAAAATAATTTTTTCGTTCTTCAAAAAAAAAAGTGGAAAAGAAATATCAAATTCTACTCTTGAACCTTTGAGTCTAGTAGAAACATCAACAAGTGTTAATGTTCCTATGATTCTTGAGGCTGTTGAACCTCAAAATCATCAACCTCAAACAAAAGTTCCAAAGATTCCTTTTGATGAGAATGCACTTGAACGAGATCCCGCATTGCGTATTCTGATATGGAAACATCTTCCTTATAATCAAGATGAGGTTAGATGTGCTTCTATAAAGTGGAGACCAAATCAACCTATCTTGGCTAAGTATCGGAGGACTAAATCTGGAGTTCAAAATCGAAGATTTTAGGAAAGTTGGTACAAAAAATGTACATGGCTAGAGTATTCTATTTCAAAAGATGCTACATTTTACTTTTCGTGCTTTGTTATTTAAGGTCGTGAACCTCTACATCCTACATTTATCGCTGATGATTTTAGTAGTTGAAAAAGAGTGAATAATGGGACCAAATGTGTTTTTTTGTCATATATGGGACGTCCTGCTTCCACACACAATAATGTTGTGAGAAATATTGAGGGGTTGAAAACTATATCAATGCACATTGACAAGTTATGAATGTTCAAAGTTTAGAAGAAATAAAGAGAAATTGATTGCGTCTTAAGGCTACTATTGATAGTGTTCAATGACTTACTTTACAGAGATTTGCCTTGAGAGGTCATGATGAATCTGTAATGTCAAAGAACTGTGGTAATCTAATTGAGATGATTAGTTTGATGACAAAGTTGAATGTTGAGATAAATGATGTTGTCTTAGAGAAAATTATTGCTTCAAACCTTGCGAGCAAAAAGTTTTGATTATCGCATTGACCATGTGAAATTAGTTTTATGAAATTTGATGTCGATATACCTGATATGAGTACTCAGTACAAAATGGGTAAGACGTTTATATCAACAGAATGATAATATTACAGTTGATCATCACTATCATATGAACATATTTAATTCTATAATTGATCATTAGTTAAAAGAGTTATATAGTAGTTTAATGAAGAGACAATAGAATTGTTTATGCTCAGCTCTGCTTTAGATTCTCGGAACAACTTTAAATCTTTCAATCATGATCGCATTTATTTACTTGTTGAGAAGTTTTTTGCAACTGATTTTGACAGACAATACATGCATCATTTGAAATGTCAACTGGATCATTATCGATTTGATGTGGTTCACTATGAGAGGTTTCAAAGAATGTTTACAATTTCTAAATTATGTCATGGTTTAGTAGAAACAAATAAGGTAGAGTCTTATAATTTGATTGATAGGTTGATTTGTCTTATTTTAGCTCTTCCTGTTTTTACGGCAACTTCAGAAAGAGTATTTTTAACCATGAAACATGTCAAAAGTACTCTTCATAACAAGATCGAAAATGAGTATTTGACTGATTCATTAGTTGTCTATATTGAAAGAGAAATAATGAAAACAATCGATACAGATTTAATAATAGATGTTTTTTGTTCTACGAAGAATCGAATAGTTCAGTTTCATTAGTAAGTGTTTATGAGTTTATATTTGTATTTTGTTAATCATATAAATGTTTAGCTTAACCCGAGATAAACAAAAATATTGACTCCGCCCTTGATCATGTGTCACCAATCTCATGTTAGTGGTATTTGTACAACTCTATGCTCAATGGAGTTGGAGCCAAGCAATATGCCCCTAAACAATTAACTCGCTCAAGTTGTTCTTTCTGATATACAACCTAGATTACTATATCTTAGTGAATAATCAACTATTACGATTTAGAACAATTCAACTAGAATAGTGCATAAGACACATGTACATGGAGGAGGTATAGAGAAATTCCAAATAGGGCACAATAAAACACCTTTAAAAACAAGACATAAGAAATCAAACATGGTCTTTGATAAGGATTACCAAACCGTGGCTTGTTAAATTGATGAAAGTGTGGCTTTTACATTTCTTAATGTATGCGTAGAAAATTAAAAAAAAAAAAAAAAATTTAACCAAAACTATCAAGATTGTAGGGGCAACGACTCCCTTACTCTTCTTGAGTTAAAGCTGAGCTTCCACTCTTATATGCGTACATACAATAGTCCTCTATACATGTTTTGCAAGTTAGTCTCGGATTGAGATTTGATCTAATGTATTGTTTTGAAATTTTTTTCTTTGTGGATCATCTATCGATACCATGTATTTATGTGAGATCCATTATATATAAGTGGACCCTTCACTTATTAATGGTGCGTAATCCGCCATGAAGAAAATTGAAAAAAAGTGTATTTGATTGGATCTGGGCCATTAGACGCAGTTGATTCAACTTGCTAAAGTTGCGTCACAATATTATTCTTCACATCCAATAAATATGTAATAAGAGAGTTTGGAATTTGAATCTTATCTCTATATCGTTTTCACATTTATTTCTATAACATTACTCATTTTTATCGCAAATTAAATCATTTTATTTTTAATTAATTTGTAGATCTATACGATTTTTTTTCCAGACATTGTTCATATATGATATTGTTAACATGCTGATATTTTTTTTTTGAGAGTATATTTTGAGAAAATTTAGTCATTTAAAAACAAAATAATGGACATGAATTAATTTCAAATTATGTAATTAAAAAAAAGAAAAAGAAAAACAGTGAGATCGTTTTTTTAAATACTCAAATTTTTATGTTATGTCGTGTATTTTAATACATGCTATAACAGTGATTCAGCCCTGATGTAATTTATTTTTTATTAATATTCTAATTCTAGTATAGATAATTTCCTTTAACTGGATCCAAAAAAAAATTATTCTGAAATATGTATAATTTAACTCGAATACTACCTTTAATCAAACCGAAAAAAAGATCTACGTGGAAAGATGTAAAGCAGAAGGGTAAAATAGAAATTTTGTTAATGGTTCAAAAAATTCCGGGTGACAGGCGCCGTAACCGCCTTCCCACGCCCCTTATATACGAAACTGATGGCCCGAAAACTGTTTGCCGCCACGATGGCCCCACGCCCACGCCCACGCCTACAACGCCCACCTGAAACCCCACTCTCAAGCTTCAACTCAGTAAACCAAACCAAACCAAAACATGAGGCTAAGAGGCGTTGTTTCTATTACCATATATATATTAATCTACCTTTCTACTCTTTCCTTATACCTCTTCCCCAAGTAAACTCCTCTTCTCTCATACATCATCTATATAGAAATTAAATCTACCACTAGTCTCTGACTATATTGCTTTCTGGGTGATTCTTCTTATTGTACCTACGCATGTATGCACATTAAATTGCATTCTTACTCTCTGTCGATATTGTTTTCTGGGTGATCTCTTCTTATTTGCAACCAAGCAGCATCGATCCATTTCATGCAGGCAGGTCTCTCTTTCCTTTGTCGTTCGAGAATTACTGCTTTATTAAAAACTTTTTATGATTCTGTTGTTCTAGTTTTCCGTGGGTTTTTACTTGGAATAATCTCGAAATGATTCAAGATGTGTTATCAGTTGGGTTTTTTCTGGTAATCATATATTCTTGGTTCTGGTTCTTCATTATAGTTCTGTGAATATTCTTTAATTTCACATATTCTAGATTTGTTCCTTTGAAACTTGGAATCAGAGAATACATAAGCTGATAGATCTGTCCGTATACTTCCTAATAAGCAGTCTCAATCGTCAATTACCCATTATTTTGTCATTTTTTGGGTAATTTTTGTCAAAGTTTTTCTGTTCCAATGGGAGCTACTGAGAAGTCTGTAAATGGGGGTTGAGGGGTTTTGTAATTTCTAACACCGTGACTACAAAATCATTGGATAATCCATTGAACCATTCGGGTATGGAAGATACAATCTCGGGTACTAATCAAGACGATCAAGAACAATCAATTTCTGATTGTGAAAGTGGAATTTCCAATCCGGAATCTCAATATTGGGGTGATGGGTTGATCAAAGTGGATGAAGGGAACAGACTACACCATCTTATCAAGAACAGATTGATTTCGGGTTTGGGATCTCAGGGAGCACATACAAGAGTAGAGGCCATTCATAGGAATGCTTATTCTAGCTATACAAGAAGAGCCAGGTTTCATTCGTTTCAGATTTACTCCCAAGCTATAGAAAAGAAGAATGGTGGTAGTAATGTTAATGTGAAGTATGGTTGGTATGGTGGTTCCAAGGATGAGATAAGTGAGATCATCTCACATGGCTTTGGTCATTGTAGAAGCTTTGAGAAAGATGGATTTGGTTGCTGTGTCTTTCTCTCTCCTGATGATTCTCCAACTGAAAGGTAAGCAAGTTTTCAATTTGGCTTCATTTGGTTTATGGTGAGAATCATTTATTTTGTGTTATAGTTTAAGGGGAAACTATAGATAATCTCCTTCTAGTTTGGTTCGATAGCTCAAATGTCCTTATAATTTTAAAAATATTAATAATATTTTTAATCTTTAAAGTATACCCGTTTTATTAGTTTGGTCCTCATTGTATTAATTTTATTAATTTGGTTTCTAAAATTTTAATTCGTATCACTTTGGTCCTTAATCAAAAAATTCATTAAATTTTTTGACAGAAGTAGTCACGTATCATTATTTCAGATGCTATCACGTGACAAACACGTGATCTTCTGACAAAAACTTAACGGTCCGTTTGTGTATGCATTTAAACAGACGTTGAATACTTTAGAAATCAAATTTATAAAGTTGATATTTTTTAAAGATCAAACTGACAAAATATACATATTTTAGGAATCAAAAATACGATTAACCCATTTAAAATTGTATGCATTACTCGCTATGATTTTGCACAAAAACTAAAACGGTTACAAATTATGTTAAAAATAAAGGTCAACATTGAATGTTAATTTATCATAGCGATTTTCTTTCTCTTTTTGTTATGCATTAAATAGATTTTTCTATTTGTATATGGTTTCAGAAAGAAAAATGCTTAAAAATTTTAAAAAACTAAAAGATATTATTTTCTTTCTATATTAAATTGTTGAAACTTATAGCTATTGCACTTTAGTCACAAATAATCGGGGTTGTGTATAGATTTTTAAAGTATTGAGAAGGTAAAGGGTTACTAGATCAAACCACAACCTGTATAAATTGCCCTAAGCTTAGTTTTAAATCAAAATTTTCAGACTACTGAAATAATTTAACGCAAATTTTTCATGTTACAGTGTGAAATCCTCAGTTATTGATGAGAATGGGTTAAGGCATCTCTTACTTTGTCGGGTTATCCTGGGTAAGATGGAGCTTGTTCATCCTGGTTCTGGACAGAGTCATCCAAGTAGTGAGGAGTTTGATTCTGGAGTAGACAATCTACTATCTCCTAAGAAGTATATTGTTTGGAGTACCCACATGAATACTCATATCTTGCCAGAGTATGTGATAAGTTTCAGAGCTCCTTTTCACTTGGAAGGTGAGTAGTTTAATAAATTTGTGTTTTCATGAGTTTTCGAAAATTAAAATTGTTGAATGGAGAAAATTCCGTAATAGTCTGTCTTTAACACAAATCTAACATGAATACGACACAAAATGAAATTGGCACGACTTAAAATGACATGACAATATTGAGACATGATACAACTCCATATATTGACACTCTCAGTTCAAAATTGTATTGTAAAATTTTTTTGCATTTTCGACTAATTGTAGGGTGTGAGAGGATCCAAGACTGCCCGAAGAAACCCACTTCACCATGGATGCCGTTTCCAACTCTCATCTCTGCACTTTCCAAGTTCTTACCACCTCAAACCATCAAATTAATCGCAAAGCATCACAGCCATTTTAGAGTTAGTACTTTTTTTTTTAATAACTGAGATGTTCAGAATTGAGTCGATTATTTTCTTGATCTCAGCGGCTGCCACCGTGTATGTATATCTATATATATGTATATAACTTTCTATATCTCAATTTTGGTTCCCCAGGGACACAAGATCTCACGGCATGAGTTAATACGGGAAGTGAGACAAATAGCAGGAGACAAGTTGTTGACAATGGTCATAAAATCTTTTGGAGACAAGGGTATGGTGCCTTGATGAACACAAGTAGGTATTTCTATCGAACTATATTACCTATAAGATTACGAGATTGAATTTTTTTTTGGTATCTGACCAAAATTTACTACCGTTAAGGGATGAGGAGAAGTTATACCATTTTATGATCAATTATAAATTATTTCAATCAGTTATAACTTCCCATTTGTAAGATATCACAATATTTTAAGATCGATCATAACTTTGAAGTTGTAAGTTAGACCCTTTTGAGTTTCAATCTCACTTTTAAATATTACAAACTTTCATTACAGTTGGTATTATCTAAAGTATGGTAATTGCTATTTTTCTGTTCTTTTGGTTAATGCCAATTATGTTTGGTACTTGAAGCACTTTAAATCGTTTGTGTTGTTTTTTTTTCTCCATGATTATGGATGCGACAATTTTTGACACGACATATTGACATAATATAGAATCAACATCAAAGTTGGGAGTTAAAATTAACTAGTTCTGATCTCGAAAATTACATCCCTTAGGTAGGAATCCTAAGAGGTTTTATTTCACTTGTAGCTGGATGTTTTTGTCTTTGTTGAAGGCCATTTCCTATGCACCCTTCTACTGAACAAGCGATCCCATTACAACCAGACTTGGTGAAGAATAAACGAAACTCATCACCTGTTTATCAGTGGAGCATTTTACATATTATTTTTTCTTGGAACTTGTTGAAGTACCTATTCTGAAATTTTTTCTAAGTGCCTTTATAAATCACCTTATTTATTGGTTCCAATTTAATTTTTTCTCATCTGAAAGTTCTTTACAAGTTACTTCTGTTGAATAACAGATTTATATAATTTGATCTTGCAGCAACATAAAGCATCCCCTGAAATTTTCTCCGGAAAATAGCTCCAACAAGTTACAGCGCCGGAATGGAAGAAACCGTGCTCGTATGCAGGGATGAATCGAAGATTTTCGTGCTGATCAAGATGAGAGTTGCCATTGTGAATAGAAGAGAGAATGCTTGTTTTTCATATGAATTTGACAAAACTTTTATCAGTTCATTGCGAATACAAGAGAGAATGCTTTAGTTTTCATATGAAATTGACAAACTTTAATCAAGTGATCCAAGACAACAAAAATAAGGAAATGGTTGGCAAAAGTATATGTTTGTGGGGTAGCAGTAGTAGGTGTTCTGAAATGACAGTATATATCAGGTGTAACAGTGATACCATATCAACAATGATACGTGGTATCACCAACCAATTATAGAATAACGGTGAACCCTACTATTCCCACATGATAGATATTGGATAAAGTGGTTATGAGTAGTTATTAAAATAGTGGAGCCTACTAAATTCACTTAATATTCTATTATCACACGTCATTGATGACGTTGTGTCACGGTTACACCCAATATTTATTTTCTCCTTAAATAAGCATATAACTCTATTTTCTTGCTGGAACTTTTATGGTTCAGTGAATAGATTTTGCTTTTCATTGATTAAGTGGTCTCTGTTTCTGAAGATGAAACTGAAATGAGGAATCAATTATCCCACTCCCCCATAAAATTTATGTTCTTCAATAGGGGTTGAGTTCCACTCTTGAAAGATAGTGGAAGTTTGAACATGAAGTGTATCGGGAAAGTTGCATGAATTTTTTTTTTTTTTAAATTTGGAGTAGACTGTAATTTTGGGATATTCAAAAATATTATTATGTGCATTTCTCAAAATTCTTTCCTAGTTTTGCATCCCAATCCAATATACATAATTGGATCAACGAGTCTAATTTATTTTTTGTGGGGGCCTACTGATCTAACCAATCTCGTTGATATGAGATGCAAAATTTTAAAAATTATTGTTATATGCAACATTGTCGAAGAGTTTAATATTGAAAGGGAGGGTGTATATTTGTTATTTAAACTTTAACTCAACTCTAAATAAGAAAACCAATTGAGTCTCCTAGAAAATGATCCTCGTCACGACGAAAAAATTTTATGAGTTTAACACACTATATAGCACTGTTATATAGTGTGCATACCTGATGAAACATTGTCAAAAGAATTATGTAAGACACCCAAGTTGAGTTTTTCAAAAAAAAAAATAGTGACAACTATTCATTAGAAATATATAATTTTTTATTAGTGATATACACAATACACAATATGAGACACTGTCGCAAGTTTCTCCTCATCATGACACACACAAGGCATGTGAACTTATCGAAATTATCTTGCAACAATGACCAATTGGGTGCGGATGGTCCATGGGTTGACATTGTTTATGGTAAGACTTTGATTGTATGAGATGGGCCATGCTTAACACATTCTCACATGAAAGTCTCAAGTCTTTTGTCATATTTGTTATGAGAAGACAGACACAAATAATAGGTTAAATCAGAATTTTAGTTTGTCCATTCTCTCTCTCTCTCTCTCTCTCTCTCTATATATATATATATATATATATATATATATATACTTTGTAGTAGTAAATTAGTATATTCTTATATGTATATCGAGTATTGGTGTTCGATTATATCTCTTGTACTTATTTTTTCTCTTAATCTTAATTTATATTTAACTAAAAAAAAGGGAGATGAACCATGCTTGGATCAAGCACGGATATGTTTGGATCAAGTATTGGTATATAAGATTTTCAGGCGTATATCGAGCATGCAACTGGAAAAATACAATATCAAATGAAGTAAATTTTCTTTTTTCTTGGGCCCAAAGATATATGTACCTTACCCATCGAGTATATGGCAAGTTGGCAACTTCCATTTGAATTTTTCTTAGCTGTATCTGTTTTGCCATGGTGTATGGATACTTTTACTAGTTTCTTTGATCAATGGTTAAGTCATTATACTTCACAAAAATAGACGTTTGAGCAGTTGAAAAACAAAAGGGTCCCTCCAATTATGTTTCTTGTTGCAATCAGTTTTTTGTGGTTTTAAATTTTACAATTTATTCGCTCCAAGTTTTATGTGGATTAAATTGAGTAACAACAGTGGCTGAACACTTGAAAGAACCATTATACCATCTGTCTTGTACATTATTTTTTTATATTTCTATCTTGTAGGTATCAATTTTATCCCTAAAAAAATTAGAAAATAGAAAAGCTAAAATTCAAATATAAGGAAACCTTCGCCCCCGCTTCATCATAGGAAATAGAGGGTTTTTACCGGAAGGGAGAAGAGAATGAGAGTTAACCATCCGAGGTAAGAGATGATGGAAGGGTGTAAAGGTAAGGGGAAAGTATGGATATTTCGTATAGGAAAAAAAATAGGTGTAAGGGTAATTATCTATTTTCTTTTTTGGTACATTTAATTATCTATTTTCAACAAAGTTGAGATCACGTGAATTTGACATGTATAATTTTTGTCAATTTTTATTGTCTAAAAATAACTATTATAATTAATTGCAAAATATTCAAACTTAGAGGGGATTATTCATTGAAATTAAATCCTAAAGGAATGAGTTGCAAACTATCCAAAGTTGAGGGAGCATTTTATAATTAACTCAAAAAAAAAAAATTTTTAGTTTGTAAATGAATACTTTACTTGAATTAGCGAAGTTGAATTCAACTTAAGTTTTACCCCATGTTTGGTAATCGGAGAATCAGATTGGACTTCAACCCAAATTAAATCCGAATTTGAAGGCGATTTGTATAGCTTGAGAGTAGAACCCAAATCAAACCCTTTTTCAATTGGAATGACAACCCAACCCAAATCTTGTTACCGAAGTTTAGCTCAAGATTAAATTTAATTATGAAAAGTATTTGAATTGAATTTAAATTCAAATTGAACTCGAGTTAGAGTATTCTACAACTTGCATTGAGTCTAAATTGATCTCCAGACTCTTCAACCTGCAACCGGGGGACAACATTTACATGATTAAAAGGGCATTGAATTATGTGGCATGCGGGCATTACCTACTCACGCCATTCGGTTAGGGTTAGGATCATACATGATATGCCTATGCCCTCCCTTTACTTCCTCTCAAAGTTTACACCATGTGTGCAATGAAAACTAGCTATTAATCTATTCATCTTTTATTTTTATTTTTTTCAAACACAAAAAAGAGCATGATGATGGGTTGTGAACACAGGCTTTCTTAACAATCAAATTTCTAACCATACAATTTATAATAAAGACGGTGTTATTTAATCATTATGGGTGGTTTGATAATCAAAATCTCTAGTTTTAATTGAGAGAATTAAGATTCAAATCTCATCACAGGTGAGATATATGTGTGGTTAAAGAATTTGTTATTAACAAATATCAAATCTGATTCTGTTCCAATAATCTCCCAAGTGAGAAATGACTATATTCGGAATAAGATTCATGTAATATATATATACTAGTTATTACTTGTGTCTGAAAGCACAGAATAATAAAAAATAATAAACAATAAACACATTTGTATTCATATTCAAAATCAAATCACAAACATAGAGGAGAGATAAATGAATTTAAACATCGGTTGTAATGGGAAAAGAGGTGGTAGGCGACAGTAGTGGTGGTAGGAGACGGTGATGGTTGTGGTGAGTGGTAATAACCGTGGTGGCGGCGGCGCGGCGGTTGTGTGATGATGGTAGTGATGGTAGTGGCGGTGGTGGTGGTGGTGGTGGCGACGACGGCGGTAGTGATAGTGGGGGTGGCAGCGCCGGCGGTGGCGGTAACGACAACGACGGTGGTGGAGGTGATGGTGGTGGCGGCGACGACGACGATGGTGGTGGTGGTTGTGGGACAGTTTCAGATATTATTTTTTTTTAAAGTACTTATGAAAAATAATTTCTCAAAGTACTTTTAAAAAAATACACCCTTAGTGACTTATTTTTTCTATTAAATTTAGGGTGTTAATATTAGCCATTAGATTAATTTTAAAATAAAATTTAAAATGATCTGAACCGCGAAAAGTAAAAGTCATTTTGTTTATCTTTTGAAATTTGAATTGTAAGCTACTTTATTATATAGATAATTTTTATTTTTTAAATGGGTAACATTAAATATAATTGAATCTCCCGTTGATTAATGCTTTGTTTGGTAAGAATGATGGAAAGTAGGAGGGACAGACTTTTCATTCTTCAAGGATGAAAAGTAAGAATGATACATTTTTCTTTTTTTGTGTTTTGTTGGATGGATGGAAAATAAAAATTACTAATTTTTTTTTTGTGCTTGCTTAGATTAGAGGTGACAATTGAGTCGTATCGTATCAGATTCATATTGAGTTATAAAATTATGAGTCTTTTATATTTTTTATTCGCGTGTCAGGTCATTTTCAAGTTCGTGTTATAAAATTTGTGTCGAGTTAGAGTCGTATTATCGTGTTAAATCGAAAATTTTTACTTTTAGTTAAGATGGAATTTTTTTTAAAAATTTTTTTTAAAAAAATTATTATTATTATATATATACATATTTTATCATTGTATTTTTATATGAAATTATTGTATACATAATATATAGACAAATAAGATACATCTCAATACAATAATTAACTTTCCATCCACTTTCTTTCCGATTTTGGAGGGATTGATTTATGTGAGTTGGAAGGAAAGTTAATCCATCCACTTTTTCATTCTTCCTATTTTCCTTCCTTACCAAATATGATGTTTTATTTATCCCTTCAACTTTCCATCTTTCTATTTTTTCATCGTACCAAATGGAACATAATAGTAGTTGATCCATTATATTATGGTTGTGAAATGTAAATGTTAGTACTAAATGGAAGGGAATGCTTGCTTTTGCTTAAATCAACAAACATGCAAATATTTTATTATGGTTAAATAGTATTTTTCATCATTAAAGTATGTGCAATTTGTTTGTTTATTCTTTATTATATGAATTTTGTTAATTTGATTTATAAAGTATTGAATTATATTTGGCCACCCAATTGCTGTTTTGGTGGATTTAAAAAAAAATTGTTGTTTCTGGCGCCTGTGTTGTTTTGCACAAAAAATTACAATTTACGGAGATTTAGTGTAACGTTTTATAGTTGAGGGAGGTTGTCCACCAAATCCTTTAAATACAAGAGTTTTTTTGTTGGCATTTAACCTTCGTCATCTGTCAAGCCTGATGAGCCCAAATCTAATTGAGTTAGGCTCAATAAATCAAGCAAGTTCAAGTCAGTTAAAAGGTAGTCCAAGCCTATTTTATCAATCCGACTCAGTCTAAGATCCAAGTAGTCCAAAAAGATAAGAACACGTATGAGAGAGATTATCGAGATACGCACTCACGAAGATCAATCCTACTTTAATTGTATTTACCTTTTGTAACTATCTTCCCCGAAGAAATAGTATTCTCACACTCACGTCACCGTCTCACCATACTTATAAATTATAAGCTCTCTCCACATAGAAAGACATATCTCTCAACACACCTTGACACCTCTCTACACATAGCTTTTCTCGCTCCTAACTACTGTACCTCTCCCGGAGCACACACTTCTCGGAGCCTTCTCTCTCTTACTTTATTCATCAATAAAGACCTCTCACCACCACTGCCATTTTCTAAGAGTGGATTAGGTTATCCGGACCGAACCACTATATATCTTTGTGTTAACTCAATATTTACATTACTGTCATTGATTGTTTTATTTATTGTCTATTAATTACACCTTATTAAATCTTGCACGAGACCAATTTTGTGCATTATCAAAGCCTATGGATTGTTCCTCTCCACCAAGCTTAAATTTGAGTGACTTAATTGATCAAAGCATTCTTCATTATAGTTTCAATATTATACATTATAGATTTGATGCCAAAAAGTTGAGCCACCCTCCCCTGAATAACACACTTTTTCTTTGGATGGAAAACCTACTTTAAAGCATAGCCCAATCATGTTTAACTTGGATTTAGAAACCAACCATTGAGTGTGGATATAGCAAAGTGGAAAAGACTACAACATTGATGACAGTATTTTATCGAAAATTATAAATTTTTATCATTAAATTTTTTTTTTTGAGATGTAAGTTATAACATATAAAAACATTAGTTATTGTCTGTGCCTGAAGGCACAAAATAATAAAAAATGGTAAACAATAAATAAATTTGTATTCATATTCAAAATTAAATCGCAAACATAGAGAAGAGATAAAAAAATTTAAACATCAATTTGTAATGAAGGGTGAGAGATAATGGGTGGTAGTGGTGGTGGTAAGAAACAGTAACAGTTGTGGTGGTAGTGGCGACGACGGTGGCGGCGGTGACGGTGATGACAGTGGTGGTGGTGGTGACGACGGTGGTGATAATAGCGATGGTGGGGGTAGAGGTGGAGGTGGAGGTCGTGGTGATGGTGATGGTGGCGGCGGTGGGGTGTGGCAATGGTGGAGGTGAGGGTGGTGGCGACGGTGGTGTTAGAGATAGTTAGAAATGTAAAGAATCCGATATTGAAAAAGTTGAAAGGGAATGTAAGGGTTTAAAAGGAGAAAAACACCAAAATTTATAAATTTGGATGGCGGAAAGATTTGGAGGGAAGCTCCAAATATTTCAAATCAATAAACCTTGATTAGACTTTAAATAAAATAATCTTTAAAGTCAAAAGATGGGCTTGAAACCTTTAAATAATTAATTATTTTTGTATTAATTAATTGCTAAATGTCTTTTGGCTCAAGAGTTGTGTCTTCTCACTAAGGTATTATAAATACCTGTAAAGATCTTTCAATTGAAGGATATACAAAAAAAAACGTTTCTCTATTCTATTATTGAGAGAATTTTAGAGTTTGCTATCTGAAATTCTGTTTGACTTTGTTAATCCTAGAGGAATTTGCCATAAACCTATCAGCAACATAGTAGGGGCATAATTTTTTTAAGGACAGTGAATACACGATCAAAGCTTTCTAATTTGGTGAAATTCTATTTTGCTAACAGGTGGTGTTGGCGGCAATGGCGATGGGGGTGGAGGTGGCGGTGGCGGTGGCGGTGGTGATGGTGGTGGGGGTGGAGGTGGAGGTGGCAACGGTGATGGTGGTGGCGGCTGCGGCGGCGATGACGATGGTTGTGGAGGTGGAGGTGGAGGTGGAGGTGGAGGTGGTGGTGGCCGCGGTGGCGGTGGTGGGGGTGGCAGTGGTGGTGGTGGTGGTAGAGGTAATGATAGAGTGGTTCAAAATAATATTTTTTTTTAAAAGTACTTATGAGAAATAATTCCTAAAAACACTTTTAAAAAATTACGCCAAACACACTTTTAGGGACTTATTTTTTTTCTGTTAAATTTAAAATTTTAATATTAACCGTTAGATTAATTTTAAAGTAAAATTTAAAGCGATCTCAATCGCGAATAGTAAAAGTCATTTTATTTATCTTTTGAAATTTGTAAGTTACTTTATTATATAGATGATCAATTTTAGAATGGTGTGAGCAATATAAAAATTATTACTTTCAAAGATTGAGTTATAAGCAGGAAGAAAAAAATTATAATTGGTTTAGGGAGTCCCATAATTAATTATGGACTTT
Organism: Ilex paraguariensis; assembly: GCA_963454935.2. Classification (NCBI taxonomy): domain Eukaryota; kingdom Viridiplantae; phylum Streptophyta; class Magnoliopsida; order Aquifoliales; family Aquifoliaceae; genus Ilex; species Ilex paraguariensis. The sequence goes on from CAUOFW020000903.1 coordinate 468,816, forward strand.
CTCTCGATCCGTTGTAAGTTGTAACTTTAAATTTTATTTTATTATATATATATATATATATATATATATATATATATATATATATATATATATATATTTTTTTTTAGGGGAGGGGAAGAGGAAAAGTGGTTTGAACCTTTGATCTTAAAAAAATAAAATTTTCACAAGATAAAAAATATCATTAGACCAAAAGTTCATTAGTGTAACTTTTACTTTAACTTTTAAAAGTGTAACCTTGTCATTATAAATCGCACCTTCTGGTACAACATCAAAAAAATAATAATAATAATAATTCAAATTTTTCCTAAAAAGATAATCCCGTATTAACTAAAAATGGGATTAAAATAAAGTATCAAATGATGTGACATTAAATCGGTTAAGTACTAATATTTTGATTTGGTACTTTATTTTTGGACGAAAAACTTACTTCATTTTTACACCACAAGTAAAACACACTCAAAATTTGATACCGTACCAATTAAAACAAGAGCAATACTATTTAAATTTAATTTTATTCTATTGATAGTATACTTCATTTATTTATTAGGACCTATTGTGATAATAGATTTGGAGATAATTAATATATAGGAGACAGCCACCTCAGCATTTAATTAGAGCTAAGTGGGCCACGTAGGACATTTCTGGAAGAAGCAAAATGTCTAATTACGTGAGAATCTTCGTAATCTAAAGCGTGCGAACATGAATCGTCTTACTTGTAAACCAAGAAAGAAAAAACCTTATAAAAACTGGACCCCACCCCGAGTTGCCGTAAATGAGTTTAAAACTCTCAAAAACACCGATTTTTAACTTCCCATGGATAGTCATGTCAATCCATCGAATTTTATTTAATTTGTATTTGAGTTTAATTTAAATTTTTGTATCTAAATTTGATTCAAATATCTTTCAAATTTTATCATCATGGTTTATAATAAAATTCAATAAAAATATAAAATTCGATCCAAAAATCAATTGGTTCTAAATAACTTATTTGATAAAAAATTTAGTAAATCACATTTAAATTTTTACTTGATTTCATCAATTAACTTTCATTTTTTTCAGATATATGTATATTTGTATAAAATTTGAATAAGAATATAATCAAATTAGATATTACCACATTTTCAGATTTGCTATCTTTTTTTTTTGAAAATCAGAAATAAAGAATAAATATTTTCTCTAACATTTTTTTTAATTAAACAATCAAGAATACAATTTCATTAATTTAGTCGAGCACCTCAAAAACCTTCTGCAGTACTGCCACCTCCTTCAACGCTACACCTCCCCTCAGCCAATTAAACCCCTGCATCAATGCGCGTCCCCTCTGTCTCTCTCATTACTTCATTTATAGCTTTATCTTTCGAATGCGCCAATTTTTCCCTAAACCACCAACAGCCCAACAGGCAGCATCTACATAATCTGAGACGAGGCCATATAGTTGCAGAGGAACTCACACACACCACACACAGTGACACACACCCAAATATCTCTCTCTCTCTCCAGACAATAGAAGCAGAGCAATTTGCAGAGAGACAGAAATTTTGGAGTTTGGAGTTTGATGATCATACTTACCTCAAACTCAGAAATGCTGTGTTCGAGTAGCTCAGTACTCTCCCTCTCACCAAGCTTCAACACCTATTCTTCCAACAAACTCGCAGACATCGCAGCCAGAGTTGTAGAAGAGTTCAGAGCTGAATCAAACTCGGATTTTGATTATTTATTCGACTCAACAAATGATGAAACAGGAAACGATAGAGCTCTGGAAGAAAATCTACCACAAGTACTTAAAGAAGAAGAGGAAGAAGAGAAACAACAGAGGAAGAGTACTGACGAGGTTGACCTTGAAGAAGATGAAGACGAGTATGATGATGATGAGTTTGAGTTTGCTTTTGTTACCGCAGAATCTGACTCGTCGACGATTTCAGCGGATGAGATCTTCTATAACGGTCAGATTCGACCGATGTTTCCAATTTTCAACAGAGATTTGTTATTAGGTGATCTTGAAAATGACGACTCTGAATCTTCCAAACCTCCGACTCGGTCTCCGACTAGGTTTTCGTTGAGGATGCTACTGGGAGAAGAACGGGACTCTCCGTCGTCGGAGGCAGAGGAGCTAGACCGAGTTCCGCCGGGAAATTACAGTGTTTGGACTTCAAAAGAAGCTACGACGGGGGAATCGCCGGAATCACGCAAGGAGAGCAATTCGACTGGCTCGTCCAAACGGTGGAAGTTTCGAGACCTGCTTCACCGAAGCAATAGCAACGGCAAGGACACTTTCGTCTTTTTCACTCCTTCAACTCTCAATTCGAAGAAGAAAGACGAAAAAACTGACTCGATAGACGCCGGAAAAATGAAGGCGAAGAAAATCACCGGCCGTGAAGAGCTGATGGCAGCTCAGTACACAAGAAACAGCAGATTGATGAAGGAAGGTGAGAGAAAGCGATCATTTTTGCCTTACCGGCAAGATCTTGTGGGATTCTTCGCTACTGTGAACGGGCTGATGACCAAAAATCTACCGACTTCCTGAGAAGACGAAGCGGCGATTAGCACTTTATTTTTATTTTTAGTCACACATTAATACAGGCAAGATGAAATCTACTACGTTGAGGTTCGAATCCCGATGTTAAGGTTCAATTGCGAGTACCCGTTATTAGAAAATCGAATTATTGGGGAATACATATATAAAGATTTTTTTTTTCTTGAACTCTTTTAAGGTTTTTTTGGCATATGTATAAATAAGTGCTGATTAAAGGAAATTTATGGGTAGTTATTGAAATCATTTGATAGAACGTGATTGGAGGACGAGGAATTTAATAATTTAAAATTTTTAAAAATTTAAAAAATGTGAGGAAAAGATTTGAGAATATAGACTAGCTTTGATCCCGTGCATTTTCAATAGGAATTATAATGGTCTGTTCAAGAAAAGTAGAAATTATAATGGACTTTAACAAAGACAAGTGAAGTATCTCCCAGTTGTTAAAAAGAAAATAAATAAATATTTGGTCATATCCAAATTTCATTACACTTAAGTGAAAGGGATATGGCAGGAGTTGATCGAGTATGAAATTAAAAGAGATTATTCTTATCCCCAAAAAAATTAAAAATTACCAATTTGTAAATTGTCACATATATCGTAGACCCATTTGTGTCTGATAATATTCAAATTCAAAATCTCGACTATAACTAATTCTTGTCGGTCAAAAAAATGTTAAATGAATGTGGCAAATGTGGACCTAGGAGTGATAATTTGGCATAACTTGTCTGTTAATCAAGTTGGTTGAGTATTAGATCATCAAACATGATTCACTAAAAGGATTGTCTTAGCTTTGACTATAAATTCAATATAAACACAAAATGATTCGAACATAAACAATTTTTAACAATCAAACCTGAGCGAAACTTTAACTAATGACTAATAAAATTGAGTAGAGCATCAACATTGCAATATTTGAAAGACTCAACTTGATTAATACCCTATCTCTATCAGGATGTATGTTTTTAATTTCTTCGAAAATGATTGTAAAAACTAATGGGAAAACAGAATCATCTAGAGCGGGTAGTTGCTCCACTTAAAGGGACCTCATAGATTTATTCTTTTGAGTTGGTACCTGGCTGGTTTGGTAGATAGGGAGAAACCCTTTACTCATCTACCTTTTTCTTGAGATAAGTGTGGTTTATATAATATTAGTAATGACTAAACAGATATTTAGAATGTCTTGCAAGTGAAAAAAAGTGGACGCCTTGGCGTGAGGAAAGCAATAAAAGGAATGTTCTTTTTCTTTTGGGTCTAGAAAGGGCAAATGACACTTGTTCACTCAAAAGATTTTAAAGTTTTCAATTGCGCTATTCTAAACTTATAAATGTCACATTTACTTTAGATTTCTCGATAGTATAACAATTTTTTCACAATTAAACAATGACCTCTCATTTTTTGACTATGACATCGCACATGCAACGCACGTCATTTGGATAACTAATTTTTATGGGGTAAAATGCAATCAACAAATAATTCCCAAGAAAAAAGTGGTATTACCAAAATAGTTTTTAGGATAAAAATAAAAGTATTAGTTGTTGGACATATATTTATATTCTGTGAAAATTAAAGGGTCAGTATGAGACTTGCTACATTGGGGGGGGGGGGGTGGGGGGGGGGTTTAGATCCTACTTTGAAAATGCTTAAGGGGGTAAATAGGTAGTTCAAGTGATAATAGAAACGACCTGTAAATTCAGATGTTTTAAATTTAAATTTTGACAACTCTTGGAACCTAGTCACGAAAGATTTAACCCTCATGAATACCCTAGTTCTAACGTGGATGGTTTGTCTTTGACCAAATTAAAGAGAAAATTAATCAAAATATGTATAAACTGATTTAGACACTCTTTAAAAAAAATTAGAGAAGGCAAAGTATCAATAACCTTGCCATTGTAATGGTCCCGATGGAGTCTTACGATTAGCAGGTGCCAATTTGTCTTTTTTCCTACAATATCTACAACCTCAGCCCCCCAGGAAATGTCTTTTTCCGAAGGTGTTTCGGAGGAAAGCTGCTAAGATAGAAGATGTGTTGATACCAACCAACCCTTCTAGTATTCTAAGCTACTACGCCCACTCGAATTACACTTTTTTTTATCGTGGTTAAAATGTAGGTGAGTAATTAAAAATATAAGTTATTAGTTAAAATATTTGTTGTGATTAAAAGATAAATATGATTACAATATTTTTGTGGTAGTTAAAAGATTAAATATAAATAGAAAAATTTAACAAAAATATTAAAATATAAATCGTAAATCGTTGGACCTAAACGATTTAAATTGTTATTGTGCTTTTTGTGCACAACAAGACACTCAGTTTTACTGTATGGATATCTTAGATAAAATTGGGATTTGACTACGCAAATGATACGATTTCAAAATTCATGACTTTTATAAGTGATTATAATTTTTTTTGGGGGTTTAGTTATAATAAAAAAAGTTACAATGTTTTTGAAGTGATGTAACAATTTTTCGGGATGAAGTTACAAATTTTTGGATGTTAAGTTGCAATTTTTTTGGGATGTTTATGTTTTGTTTGGTACAATAAAAAATTGAAAGATAAAAAAGTTGAAGAGATAGATAAAATATCATGTTTGTTAAGACAAGAGAATAAGAATGATGAAAAAGTGGATGAGTTAATAGGGCCTATTTGGTTTGTATCTTAAAAAACAGTATTCAAAAACTATTTTTGAAAAAAGTTTTAAGAAAGTGTTTTTAAAAATTTTTAAATTACAAATCATGTTTTGTTATATATTTTTGAAAATAGTTTTAAATAACAAAAATTATAAAATCTGTTTAAACAATAATCCACAATTCTCACCTCTCTCTATCTCCACAAAACACACTCATACGCGCACGCACACACAAATATGTTCTCAAATCTGTGTAGATTTGAAATTTTTGTGCAAACGACGTGCTGAAGCTCAGATCTATGTAGATCTGTAATCTTCTACGTAGATGACTAGCTAGAGAAGACGACGACGATTCATTCTGTGCAGAGGACGAGCTAGAGAGTTTGGGAAATAGTAAGGAAATAAAAAAAGAAAGAAATTTATTGTTGATAAGGGGATTTGAAAGACAGACCTTGTTAAAGAGTTTTGTGACCCTTGTGTTGTCACACTTTTCAGCCCCAATCTCATAAAACAAGTCAACCTTGTTTTTTATTTCTTTACTCCAAATCTCATTTTTTTAAAAAAAATTGAGAACAAAAATATAAAATAGAAGGGATGAAAAAGGTCCATGGATATTTTTTTCATCCTTTGAGGGGAGAAAGATATTTTTCCTTGGGATGAAATAGTAGATAAAAATATTTTTTATTTATTTTGCTTGGTATGAAGAAATTTTTTTAAAACAAAATTTAATTTATCAAATCTCATAAATACCCTTTTATTTGTCATTAATTATTTAGACAAAAGGTACATGTGGGTCCCACTTTTGTTTTGCTCACCTCTTTAACAAAAAACATAATGTAGACCCCACATTTGTTCCTCTTGCCGTCACTCCAAAGAAAATAAAAAGGTAAAGATAATCGTTGTAATTATCAATACGTACAAAAAAAAAATAATAATAATTCCATCTTGTAGAGGTATCTGTAAAAAATAAAGTACCATAGCATTACATGGCCAAATGAAAATTACAATGATATTCGTTTGGGACAACACTAGAGTATCGATTTTTTTTGTGGACTATTTGATTTTAATTTATTTATAGTCGTTAATCATAAAAATAATTAAACTATAATAAGAAACTATCAAAATTTGCATATTGGTGGAATATTACAAGTACTGTATCAAAAAATATTACTTTTTAGAAATATTACGTATTTGCCTTAGATTAATATTTCGAGCAATAACTTATACATTTTCAGTTGAATAACATATTTGATTAAAAACATCGCATCTATTGCACAAAATTTTTGAGATAAATGATAGTAAACTTTATTAATATTTTAGAGAGATCAATTTCCGAACTTAATACTAGAATACATACTTTGGTCCCTAATAAAATCTGAACTTGTTATCATTTTGGGTTTGAAAAATTAGTACCATACTACTTATGATATTTATTCTTTTAAGTAAGGTAAATTTTGAGTTACACTCACCTTTTACATTCCCTTACCATTTTTTAGATTAGTTTACTATTTTTTTTGGGTGGAGCTTATCAATTTCTTTTTAGTAAAACTTATTACTCTTGAGGTTTTTTTTTTTTGAGTATCGTACTGAAAAGTAAAATTTCGGTACCATAATTTCTATCTGTCATTCTATGTCTGAACTCTAATAACACATCTCTTCTGATAATCAGTTAAATAAAAGTGAAAAGTCACAAGTAAATGCTAGAGTGCATCTTTGTTTTAGTTTCTCCCACACAACCAAACAAAGGGGTTTTCTCTTTTATTCTTTCAGGGTATGCAAAGCTAAAGTCTGCAAGTTATCATAATCATATTTATTGGGAAGCTAGCCAAAGACCCTTCATGACTATCATTTTTTTTTTTTTTTTTAAATATTGTGGTCAAATATATTCGAGTTAATTTACGTATATTTCGAGTAATTTTTTCATCGGTCTAGTCAAAGACATTCACGTCAGAACTAAAAAATTTATAAGAGATAAATTTCTCATGATTTAATCACAAAAAAATTGCCTTGTTTCAAATTTAGAACATCTAAATTTATAATCCGTTTCTGTCTCCATTAAACTACCTTAAATTTTTTCGTGAATTCCACGTGAAATAGAACAAGGCTATGGTATATAAAAGTTTTCTCTTTTGGGCCAATATATTAAAAAAATAGATTAAATGTGGTTTGATTTATTCATAATCATTATTTATAGAAAATAAAATAAAAGAAAAGAATAAATTTTTTTACACTTATTGTGTTTTGTACTCGACAGAAAAAAGAAACAGTACCAGCAATAATATTTTGTCGCCCCGGTTGTCCCACAGCACATCAGCTTTGGAGACCCCTTGTACTATTTTCTACATCGTTTGTTCCACACTCCACCAGCTTTTCATCTTGAAAAACATCATGTCAACTTAACCACCAAAAAAAAAGCAATAATTATTATGTCAAAGGTTGTTTTTGTCTTGTTTTCATATTAGCATTAGCATCATGCGGTTGGAGAATTTTAAGATAACGTAAACACCTATGATGAATTTTGTCCATTCATGCCAACGAAGAGCTGTCTAAATCTCTCGTGAATATTTTTTTTTTGACGTGATTATACTGTCTTTAACTAAATCGAAGAGAATATTAGTCGAAATATGTGTAATTGAAGAGAATATTAGTCGAAATATGTGTAAATTATGAAATACTTTGAACCTTCCCCAGCCTTCGCATGCAGTTTACATAAATGGTTCTTTCCTATTTTCGTCGATGTGTCAATATAATCTATTTCTAATAGGACTTTCTGTGGTTTAGTCTCCAAATTTCACCTGTAAACTGTTTCTGATCAATCAATATGTCTGTTACACATTATACCCCACTTGTATACTCTTTTTATCACATTTTCTTACCCTATCTATGTGCATGCACCCATTATCTCTTACACTTAAAGCCCTATCTCAATCAGAAACATCAGGTTGCTAAAAACTCACACTTCCCAAGCTAGTGTCAAAGGAAAAGATAGTAAAGAGATGTCTTTCTTCATATTACATATGTAAGCTTTAATACAAGAAAGTGTAAAATGGGAGGGACATGTGCTCAGTACAGATAGTATAAAAGATAATGTGATCACCTTCGGAGAATAGTCTTTTCCCCAACGATTGGACCCAGTAGAATGATGATTAAGACTGCAAACGTTTGAATAACTAATGGTTTGGCCTAGTATGACAGTGCTCAAGCTTGATTAGAATATATATAATTATAATGATAGGCAAGGCTCTAGTCAAGGTTCGTGAGTTTGAGTTCAAATCTATCGAACTCATTTTTTTAAACGAATAGAAAACTTGTTTAATATTAACTTATTTAAAAAATGAATCGAACCTGAGTTGAGTCGAGTTTGAGTAGTAGCTCAACTATTTTATATATAAACGAGTCTAAAAAATTATTCAACGCAACTCGTTTAGAACATGAGTTGAGTTCGAGTAACTCAGCTCAATTAACAGACCTAATGGCAAGTCTTAACATATTGTTGCTAGACATAAGATTTTCTCTAACAATCGATGGGTATAATCCTTCTACAAAGAGATTTTAGGTGATTGTGTCATTTGAGGTTTAATTGTCTTGTTTCAAGACTTCTTCGTATGAAATTAATCGATAAAGTTTGAAACAAGAAAGATCACAACAAAGATTAAGAAAAGGGAATACACTTTTATTAGTCTTAATTGAAGTTTCGATTACAAAGAACTAATGAATCAATCTTTATGTGCAACACTAATTCTTAACCTTAAACCATGCTAAGTATTACTCCTAAAATGCCCAAGTTGTGGGACTTTGATGGGTTTAATCGTGTCATACTCTTTGTAATTAGTGTCTCTTTTATAGGCACCTTTGATCGACGGTTACACTCACGACAATTTTCTTCCATTATCTTCCCTTGCCTTGACTGCTACTTCCCTCATTTCAGAGGTCACCATTTGAATTCAAGGATAACCACCCACTCATTCAAAACACAAACTTCCACGTAACTGCCTCCCTTTAAATTTGAAAATTCATGTCGATTGACTTATTTCTTTCCACATTTACTAATTGTCCACAACGTGGCACACCATTTTGACAAATTCAGTGTGCGAACAGATGTCATTTATTATTTATTCACAAATATTTGTATAATAAAATACAACATAAAAAATAATTTTTATTTTTCGCGGTTGAAATCGTTTTAAATTTTTCTTTAAAATTAATCTGACGATTGATATTTAGGGTGACTTTTTAAAAATACTTTTAGAATTTACAAAAAAAATAGTATTTAGAATAACTTTTTTTAATTACTTCCAAAAAAGTCAAAAGTAGTTGCACTTAAATAAGTAAATAAAAGTTATATATCTATATAATAAAATAACTTACAATTCAAATCTAAAAAGATAAACAAAATGACTTTTACTATTCACGGTTGAGTTCGCTTTAAAGTTAATCTAACGGTTAATATTAACACCTTATATTTAATAAGAAAAATAGGGTTCTAAGGGTGTGTGTAGAGTATTTTTTAAAAGTATTTTTAAAAATTATTTATCATAAATACTTTAAAAAAATAGTGTTTAAAACCGTCCTACCACTACCTCCACCACCGCCACTGCCACCACCACTGCCACCGCCGCTACTGCCATCACCACTACTATCACCACCACCACTACCGTCGCGCCCGCCACCCTCCACCACCACCGCTGTCACCACCATTCCCGCTACTGTCACTGTCGCTGTCGCCGCCACCGCCCCCACCACCATAACTGCCACCACCGCCTCCACCACCATACCTGCCACCACCGCCCCCACCACCGCTACCGCCGCCCCCACCACCATAGCCGTCATCGCCACCATTACAAATCGATATTTCAATTCATTTATCTCTTCTCTATATTTGTGTTTAATTTTATATATGAATACAAATATATTTCTTGTTTACCCTTTTTTATTACTATGTGCCTTTAGGCACGTACAATAACTAGTATATATATATAACTTATATTTCTTTAAAATCATTTCTCTACAAAATACTTCATCACCACCACCGCTGTCGCCACCCCACCACCATCATCTCTACCACAACCACCATCACATCCCGTCACCACTCACTATCACAACCCATCACTGTCGCCACCTACTATCATCCACCCCCACTGCACCAACCACCATCATCCGTCTTTGCACACCACCGTCGCCACCACTGTCACCCAACCCCACCAAACCTACCACAACCACAACCACAACCACCGCCTACCACCCTCGTGGCCCACTGACCACTACCACAACCCCCACCACCACTGTCGTCACCCGACCACAACCACTGTTGATCACTATCATTGTCGCCCACCACCACCCACACCAACCACTACCATCACCATTACCATTCACGACTGCCACCACAATCATCATCATCTCTCACCACCACCACCACCACCACCACTACCACCGTTCACCTCCATTACAACAGGTGCTCAAATTTCTTTTCTTTCCTCTGTGTTTGTAATTTGATTTTGAATGTGAATAAAAATATTTTACAATTGACAATTTTTTTTATTACTTCATGCCTTCGGACACGGGCAATAATTAGTTACAAAATATGGTCCAAAAACATAAGCTTAAATTTCGGATATTTCAATATTAATACGACCATCCTTCATATTTGGAGATGAGTACATTGATTTAAAACTTATAGATGGAATACAGACTTGTTCATCTTCAACACTGGTATACAATTAGCTTCCTGCATTGCATACCTCAACAAAGATGGCCATTTATCGACTCGAATGTCGAGTGGTCATACAAGAACCGGACTCAAACCAGCCGAGGGTTGGAAACTGGCAGCATATCGCTGTGCCCACAAGTCATAATGTATGATTTCCTCAAGCGAAGGCGACGACAGCAGCTCTGCCTGATGCTTATCAGATGTTAGCTCCACGACCTTAAAAATGTCCAGGAAGCTGATCCTGAAAACAGGAAAATAACCCACCTTTTAATCCATTAAGCAATTTGGGTTCTTTCTGGTGGGTTCACCAAATCGGGTTCCAACTATCTCAGCAGCCATAAAACTAACATGATTGATATGTAAAAGTAAGTTATAACGAGAAGAAAAGACAGCCACAAATAGTGAACTCATTTGCAGAGGGTGAAGCTACAGCTACCAAGAATATATTCCATTCACCGTCAAACTAAAGGAGAAAAAGAACCAAAAATTAATATTTTGACACATGCAGATGATAAGTAGAACAAAGTACGTACTTTTCATCGATAATTGGTTCGACAGCTTTCTTGATAGCTGCACTAAGAACTCCAGTCATGGTGCCTCCAGCTCGGCCAGCAGCATATGCCAAATCCATGGATGGGTATTTCACATTGTCAGGAACTTTAAATGTCAGCGACCCAAGCCTGTTTCATCTCATTGAAGTTTTAATCATATAAAACCAAGTAAGAATCAACAATATAGTCAAATGCTTTTCATGATTTTCATCTCACGTTTAATTGCTATGACTATAAAATTTGTGTAATAGAAGGCTACTGTGAAACAGGTCAATCAAATATCTATATATTTCCCACAGCAGAGATGCACATCATGGGAAATGGTCAGTCTGTCTCAGGAAAAGCCTCCCCAGTCCCCACACGCAGGGCAAGGATGGGAATATCCAACTCTTTCGACACCTCGTAGTGGAAGGAGTCTCGTATAATAGCCCGCCTTCTTTGCATGATATTAAATGAGTATCCACAAGGAACTAAATGCAGACCTTGATAGACACATATGAGGCATATGGAATTTGCATACATTTGCATGAGCAGTTTACAATGAGCATAAATATCATGAAAAAAGTGATCAATTAGCTAAATAAGTTTGTTATGATAAACCCAGATAATTTTAGCCCCTTCCTCATCTACAGTCACTTATTGACAAGTAGATATGCAAAAAATGACGTGCCAATTTGGTATTTTATAAGAAAGTAACTTTTTCAAAAAAATTCTTCTTTCTATGGAACAAATAAATGCTTTAGAGGATCAATGAACATTGAAATCAGTTGTATACATCTATTCTTGAACAAGAATGTAGGCATATAGAAATAGTATCCTGACAACTTGGATTAGCGTTTTGCCGTTATCAAAAATGAAGTAACTCAAGTTATAACGGAACTTCAACTTTGAAGTTTACCTTCATAAGCAGTCCAAGGATGACAGAATATAAACCAATTTAAAACTTCAAATAGAAAGGTGAGTGTGCTATTAACTTGCAAAGATCAAGGCGGGACCAAGTAATCTCAGAGCAGTAAATTCTGTCTGGCCAGGATAATATGTAGAGGATTGGCAGACGCATATCAGATCTTCCCAACCGTGCAAGGACAGATGAATCCTGCAAAGGGGGAACAAAAGAAACAAAATTCTAAGCAGTCAGATTCGAACTATAGTGCACCTCACATGTCAAAAGTAAATAAGTTCATTGATGGATAAACAGGAACCCTTAGACATAATTGAAGGCCATGACAAGTCAGGACAGGAGTTAAACCTGTATCTCAACCATTGAGTGTATGATAGACTGGAGTTGAATAACAATCTCAGTTTCATCATATGCTGACCCATAAAGATAGTGAGCTTCGATAACTTCTAGACCCTGTCAAGATGGAAAAGAACCCATTATACACTGTCAGACAAAAAGGATCTGACCACCAACTACTCAGGCATCAGTTCATAACTGGAGCTGTTTATTCAAAATATAACATGATTTTTTTTTTTGGGGGGAAGAGAGAGAAAGAGAGAAAGGCACCTGGAATGAAAATGTAGGCAACGGAGGGAAATTACCTTATTGAAAAGGGTAGCAGAGTTCACCATAATCTATTTCCCCATTTTCCAGTTAGGATGTTTCAAGGCATCAGCTACTTTAACTTCTTTCAGTTTATCAACCGGCCAATCCCTGTCATCAACCATGCAATCAATGTTTAACTCGTTTCGAGAATGGACCCATGCAAAATAAAAATCAGCACAAGCGAATTATTTTACATAACATGATAGATAAAAAAAGTATATGGGATACAGCAAGGAAAAGGAAAGACCAAACCAGGAATTTATCAATGTATGAACAAGAGCTTACCAATTTTGAGCAACTTATAGATTATTTGGTGATAAAATGATGAATAAAATTGAACTCTAAAATGGAAACCGTGATCTTCACTTAACTGAGGGTTATTGCATTACTATGATATTGATAGAAATGAAACATAATCAAAGATGCAAGATATAACATGAACTTTACCTCACTCGGACATTGCAAGTACAGATTACTGTATATATTAGTGAAAGGAAGCTGAGAAATAAGGGGCATGTTTGGATTGCATCTCAAAAAACAGTATCTGAAAATAATTTTTGAGAAGAATTTTAAAAAAATATTTTTGAAAATTTTTAAATTGCAAAACCTGTTTGGTTATATATTTTTGAAAATAGTTTTAAAGAACAAAAAATTATAAAATATGTTTGGACAATAATCCACAAAACTAATTTTTAACTTATTACTTTTAACCAAAAAAAAATCACATTTTTTCTCTCCAGCAGTCACCGTCTAGAGTCTTCTTTCTCTTTCTCTCTGTCTCTCTTTCTCCACATTATCTTCTCACTAGAACAGTCACACACACAGGCATACATACACACAAAACACACACACACACATGCAGACACACACATATACACAGACCCACACAGATCTGTAACTGTTGCGAAAGAGAGAGAGGGGCAGATCTGAAGCACAGTGGAGAGAGGGGAGAAAGGGGCAGATCTAAAGCACAGTGGAGAGAGAGGAGAGATAGGCAGATTTGAAGCACAGTGAAAACGCCGGAGAAGAAGACGCTGGGCATAGTGGAGAGAGGGAGGAAGGAAAAAAAAGAAGACGTTGTTTGCTGCTAAGGGGGCTCGAAGCTGCGACCTCATTTAGCTTGTTTACCTTGTCTCCATGTTTCCAAAATTTTCAAAGAAAACTGTGAAAACAAGTTTAATTATTTTCTATTTTTATGTTCTAAATCTCATTTTTTTTTCAAAAATTTAAGAACAAAAGTCCTAAGCAAATAGGATTTGGGTGTTTTTAATATTTTGAGAACAAAAAACAGTTTTTGAATCGCAAACCAAACACGCCCAGATGTTCAGAATTGCTTATTTATGATTTTCAATGTTGCAAAGATAGAATACATGCTCGAGGTAGATTTCCAAATCCAAACAAAGAGTTTATATCCAAAATTATGGCATCATCCCTAAAAGCTCCGCCAGATGCAGTTAAAATAATGCGCCTAAGAGCACCCTTTGGCAAACCTTGAAAACACTGAAGATTGAAATTTTCGTTTAGCTAGTATAATCAGCATGGAGTACATAAGAATGCAGGGCTATGCAAGTGGCAAAAAAAATGAATCCCATGGTAATATGCTGGCCTTCACAACAAAAACAATTGAAATTCCTCCTACACAAGTCTTCTAGCATGAACTTATCTATCGACAAAGTTGTGTTTTGCATCTTTTGATACCTGGAATATAGCATAATGATCTGAATCGGCAGGAAGAATTTTCAATTTATGCTTGTGCGCAAGAGGAAGGACAAAAGGACTGACAGCAATTAAGGTCTCTTTATTGGCCAAGGCTATGCCTTTCCCTGCTTCTATGGCAGCCACTGTAGGCCAACAAAGAAAACTAACGTATATATAGATGTTTGTGAATGTACAAGGATGTACAATGAAGGACTTAAAGAGAAATATCATTCCTCATTTTTTAAATAATATATCATTATATTGATGTTTCAGGCAAAACTTAATGTGAATAATCAAACTTAACCAAAACATCTTGCCTATTATACTTTTGGATGGATGCTCATGCACCTGAAATGTTATAGCTGAAAAGTCCATAAGAAATGAGAATTCCCAAAAGAGACTACAGGTTTACCTGCAATCCTGCGCTACCAACTATTCCTGTTACTACAGTGACAGCATCCGGGTGGCGAGCAACCTGAAATTAGTTTTTTTTTTAAGCAATGACCACCAAGAATGAGTTCAATTTCCATCAGGGAAAAAAAAAAGTTGTAAAATTGATGGTAGCTAACTTCAATAGCGCCCTGCTCTCCAGGAATAATTTCAGGCATGTGTTCCGCATCCGCCAAAGCCTCTTTGAGTTCATCAACTAATGACTCATTTTTGACAGAAACTAATTGAGGTTTGAAGGTCTTGACCTGTATGACGAAAATGTTGATGATAAGATTCCAAAAATTGATACAATTGCATGAGTATTTGCTTTGTAGAAATATGAGAACAGAACTACACATGCTAATTATTATGAGCTATAAAGCATGGACATTCTTGAGAACGTGACGTATCCGTGTCGGATACCGACACTCTTCGAACACTCTCGGACACGTGTTCAATACTATTTTATCCGTATCCATAATTAAATGATAAATTTTTAATTTTGGACACGTGTCAGACACTTGTTTGATGACGTGTCTGACACTTCTTTGGAACGTGTCTACTAATAAACAATAGACATTTGTTGAAATGTGATTAACAAAACTTAAAAATTTGAAAACATATAATTACTAATACTAGACATATTAAAGTTGTACTCCAAATATAATAATAAAAATAAAAGATGCATAAAAATTTTAAAAAAGAGGAATTGAGAAAATGAGGACAATTATTTAAATTATATATTAGGTATACATTGTCTACAAAAAAAAATTGATAATTATTGACTATAATAAGGATTTTTTAGTCTAAAAATTCACACAGATGACTAGACATTAGGTTTTCTTATCATAAAATACTAATTTTTTTATGAATTGTATATCATTATCACTATATTTGCAATAAATTATATAATGTTATATATAAAATATAATTTTTTTGTAGCTTGTCCCTAACGTGTCCGTGTCCTACTTTTTTAAGAAATGTCGTGTCGGTGTGTCCGTGTCGTGTCGTATCCGTGTCCGTATCCATGCTTCTTAGATTATGAGCATAGGCAGATGGTTATAAACAGTAAGGCCACTCTTGAAAATATGAAAGTTGGTTCAGTATCATATTATTCAAATGATGGAATACCAATTCACAGATCCTTAAGATGCTTCAACTGCTACTACTGCCACCTCCATCAACCAACAGTACAATTGTTCTTACTAGTGACATAGTGACGTGGTATTGGTGATGACAATTCCGGTCATTGCCAAAGAGATGAATTGTTGGTGGAAGTTGATAGTTCTTAGTTATTAATTACTTCACCTTAAGGATTTTAAAATAACTTCTATGTCAAGAGATTTTGTTCTGGATCTGGGATTCAAAATTACTTTGTCGAACACTCCAGAGGATTTAAGAATCCCCAGTTTCTTCTGAACCAAGAATCAAATTTTACACAGAATTACCAAATACCTTTGTGCCCTCAAATCCTTCCAAAAAATCAATATTTCTCAAAAAATAAAGGGACCAAGGCAACAGATTGCAAGGATGCTGGCACTTTTTGACATTTAGTTCAATGGTTTGTCAGGCAACTAAACTCAGGTTTCTGCAGAACAATTAGGCCTACTCAGCATTGGAAATAAAATTGAATGATCACCTGATCAGCAAGAAGAATGACATTTGAACCAGCCGCAAGTGCCAAGACTCTGAACTTGTCTGGATTCTCCGCAACTATGTCCAATGTCTGTATGGTACCAACACATACTTGTAAGGAATAAACGAAATTTATAAACACAAAGCACATGCATGCCATTAGTTTGACCAAAAAACAGCCAGAGAGAGAGAGAGAGAGAGAGAGGATTGAAAGCAAATTTAGGAAAAAAATAAGGCCTATTCCATCATTAGTTGGGTTGAAGCCACGAAAATTGACTCATTTTGTTATCAAAATAGGCACCAATGCAAGACCATCAAATATCAAGAGTAGTTGGTTTCCAATCAAATTAACAGCACAAGTTCTTCACCTGAGTACCAACAGAACCAGTGGATCCAACAATTGAGATAGGCTTTGGACCATCAAAAGTCTTACGATGAGGCGCAACAACAGCCCGCCCTGGCCAGGCTGGGGGAGGAAGCTGTGCTGAACAATGTATTCTCTTCCCATATACCACTCCATTGGCCTTCCTCTTCAAAGCAAATCCACCTAAAAGAAAATAGAATAATAACAGATACCCTTTTTCTTCATAAACCGAGGGAGGAAGATAGATACGACATTTGCACTTGCAGAGCTGTTACAATTGAATCTAGCAAATTGCAATAGAGGAATTCATTGATTAAATTGAATTCAGCTCAACCTAATACCAAAAAAGAAGGCGGTTTTGCAGACCAAAGCCATGAATTTTTGAGCTACGTCAAACCCATTATTTATTCCGAATTTATATACAAAATCAATCACAACACGTTCAAATCAGTATCTATGAACAACCCACTTTGAATAGTCCCAAAAAAAAAAAAAAAAAACTTCAATGTTCCAAATCACGACAAAACATAAACATCCACTCACCTCTTGTTCACAGCAGGAAGTAGAGAAGTCTTAGCAGAATGTATTAATCAATCCATAAACCAATGTTGAGTGAGTGAGAGAGAGAGAGAGGGAGCGGAGCCAACTTTGGGGGAGGGTGGGCACTTGACGATCCCACTTTTGGAACATCTATATAATTAATACATTCAAATCTAAAAAATAAATAATTTTTTTTTTGTTTTTTGTGATTAAAATTTTTTTAAATTTTATTTTAAAATTAATTCGATAACTAATATTGTGATCTAAAATTTAATAAAAAAAATAAATCCTTAAGAATGTATTTGAAATGACTTTTTAATAGTGACTCTTAAGACTTATAATTTTTTATAAATACTTTAAGAAAAAAATAGTATTTAGAACCACTCTGATATCAGTACTATCCCACCACCACCCCCACTACCATCACAACTGCCACCACCATCATCACCACTGTCGTTACTTTACCACCACCTCTACCACAATCACAATTACTATTGTCGTCGTTTCCACCCCACCACCACCTCTATCTCCATTATCACCAGGCCCACCATCATCGCCACCACTATCTTCATTAATATTGTCATCACCCTACCATCACTGTTTATATTTTACCATCACTCCTACCACCCCACTCTATCCTCCACGACCATCACAACTACCACCATCGCTGCAACCATCGCCACCCCACCACTACCACCATTGCGCCATCTCCAATCCCACCACCCTCACCCCACCCCCACCTCTACTACCCCACCCCCTCACCCTCACCCTTACCATCATTGATTGTTATCATTGTCATCCACCAACATCACCCATCACCAGCGTGATCTCATTTTTACATTTATTGTCACTATCACCATCATCCCACTATCACCGTCGTCCACTGTCAACACCCACCATCACCATAATTGTCCACCACCACTCATCGTTGCCCACCATTCTCTATCTGTCACTGTCACCCACACCTACCACCACTCCCTTGCCCACCACATTTACCACAACCGTCGTTTGCTACATCCCACTATCATAACAACTGTCACCACCACCATCACCACTGTCGCTACTCTACCACCACCTCTACCACAATCATAACTACTGTCGTCGTCGTTGTTTCCACCCCACCACCACCACCAGCCCCACCACTATCTTCATCAATATTGTCGTCACCCTACCACTACTGCTTCTATCCTACTATCACCCCTACCACCCCACCCTATCCTCCACGACCATCACAACTACCACCACCATTGTAACCGCCGCCACCCCACCACCATCACTGGACCATCTCCAATCCCACCCCCTCACCCCACCCCCTCACCCCCACCATCACTATCATCGATTGTTATCATCGTCGTCCACCAACATCACCCATCATCGTCGTGATCTCATTATTACATTTATTGTCACTATCACCATCATCCCACTATCACCGTCGTCCACCGTCAGAACCCACCATCACTATTATTGTCTACCATCACCCACTACCGTAACTTACCACCACTCGTCATTGCCCACCATTTCTGTCAGCCACTGTCACCCACACCTACCACCACCCCCTATTATCGCCCACCACATTTACCACCACCGTCATTTGCTACATCCCATCACACTGTTATCCAAAAACACCTGTCGTCTACTATTGACCACCACTACTAACCACCATCATTGTCACCACTACCACTCACACCCATCACCATCATCGTCATCACCCATGATTGTCACTACTATCATCATCACCGATGAGGCTATTTGTGTGATTTGAAGATAGACTTGAGGCGATTTAGTGTGGGTGACAACGAGAATTGGGTATTCAAGAATTGTGGTTTCAAAAGAAGCTTTTGCTTATCTACTGCGACATGCTATCCCGTTTAATTCAACAGGGTAACTTATGCTCCGTTTTAGTAGGGAGGATGAAAAGTAGAAAGAATGAAAAGTAAGAAAAATACGTTTTTCTTCCTTTGTGTTTGGTTGGATGGATGAAAAATAAAAATGATAATTTTTTTTTTTTTGTGCTAGCTAAGATTAGGGGTGACAATCGAGTCGTGTCGTGTCGTGTCAGATTCGTATTAAGTCATTATGAGTTTGTGTCAAATATTAGTCAAACTTAACTTAACTTATTTAATTAATTGTGTCGTGTCGTGTCGAATTGCGAATTGACCTGTTTATTTTCGTATCGAGCTCGAGTCGTGTCATCATGTTGAGTCTAAAATTTTCACCTTAGTAAAGATGGAAAAAATATTTTTTTTAATTTAAATTTTTTTTTATTATTTTTTTATTTTTTAATTTTGTTATTTTATATTTAAGTTTTATTTTTTAATATATATATATATATATATATGTATATATTACCATTGTATTTTTATATGAAATTAATGTATACATAATATATGTATATATAAAAAAATATATAGATAAATAAGATACATCTCAACACAAATAAATAACTCTCCATCTATTTTCCTTCCGATTTTGGAGAGATTGATTTTGATGAGTTAGAAAGAAAGTTATTTCATCCACTTTTTCATCCTCCCTACTTTCCTTCCTTACCAAATATGATGTTTTATTTATCTTTCCAACTTTCTATACTCCCATTTTTCCATCGTACCAAACGGAATATGAGAGATCTAGATGACACTCAAGGTGTTCCGTTTGTTTGTGTATTTGGGAGATGTATTTATGATGTTTGAAAATATGCCACAGAGATTTTTGTTTATTGGAACTCATTGATTGCCGGGTTTGTTCGAAAAGACAGTCTTTGAGGCTTTTAAAACTTTTACGAGAACGCAAAAAGTGGGTATGGGGTTTAGCTGGGTGGGCAGATTATGAAATGAATTGCAAAACGTGTGTTCTACTGCATTGTTTGGTAGAACAGGAGTTGCGTTCTGGTTGAATGCTACTTGAGATCACTATGCTTGTTTGTTGGATATACAAGGTAGAGCTGGGAGAATTAGGAAAGCACTGCAGTTATTGAAAAGCTGGTGAGGTTTATTACTCTTCGTGCCTACTTTACTGCAATGTTTCTCTTGCATAGGCCGTTGCAAAATGGTTGCTTGAGCTTGAACCTAACATCCAAGTAATTATGCGATGGGAGACGTTTTTGTAAATGTAGCGATATGGAAGGATCTAAAGATAGTGAGAAGATAAAAAGGGACGGAAGGCACGGCAAATAATTTGCTATATTGTCCAATTAGTATCACAAATAATCTCCATGTTTGTGTAGATTGCCACCATTGGATGAAGTTTGTAACTGAAGTTAAGGACTTGTACTGGGATACCAAAAACATCTACACCATTAAAGTAAGTCCTGCCTCTTTCAAAGCGCTATCTACACACTAGCCTGAATGTGCTATGTGTTTTCATGGTCAATGTCGCAAGTCTAATTAGGATTGAAGGTTTATATCTAAATTGCCCTTGAGACGAAGTCATCAACTCCAGGTTTTAGCTCAGTCAGGGGTGCCAAATGTCTTGGATCAAGGTGAGCAACCATTATGGTAGAGGTATGGCAAAAATCTCTCTAAGCTTCAAAATGTATATGATGTGCTTGCCCTTTTTCAACTAACAATATGCATTTATACTATGACGAACAACTCTCTTAATCTTCAAAATGTACATGATGTGCTTGCCTTTTTCCAATGAACAACATGCATGTGCTTCGTTTTGGGGAGAATAAAACTCTCAAGTGAAGTAATACTGTAAAATTGCACATCACATTAAATCTTTATATAGAAAAAAAGGTATACTTGTGTAGTCATTCATCGTTTGAATTATTACTAGAAAGAATGTTACATAAGTTCAGTTGGTAAGTATTCTAGATTTTGGACTCGGTTAAAAATCGATCAGGAAACTAGACACGATGAGATCGATTCCGAAGATTGTATTTTCTTGTAATTGTGGAGGTTGCAACCGAATTCTCTCCTACTTCCTCTGGAAGGGTAAAGTCTGGGTCTTGTAATTTGTCTACATCTTCTGGTAGCTCAGTGTCAACCCACGAAGACCAGTTCACCTCACTGTTCATGTCCCGCGATGACTTTTTGTTTCTTTGCATGCCATTGACTTTCTCAATCAGTGTAGCTAGCATCTGGTGGTTCAATATTTCATAGTCTCTGCACAATCATCATATACACACTTGAATATATTACTTATATGTACACGGATCTCAACACCAAGATTACTCAAGTTTGTATTTTCACCTGTATGTACAAATGGCATATAGAAGTTGGATTGAGGCAAGAAGCACAAAGAATGATCTAACGATACTTATTATCCATGCTTCTTCTTCGATATCATTTGTGCTGTACCGCAGTATAGTGAATTCAATCAAGAATGCAACACATAACCCTGCAAATGAAAATCAAATGTAAAGCAACAATCTTGAGTCTAAAACCTACTCTATGTTTCATATTTCGGAAGATAAAAGCTGATTGATTGATCAATTACCTATATAGAGCCTTGGTCTCACAGTGTGTGTTTGTTTTGTACTGGTGAACATGTAGAGCACAAAGATAAATATTGAGTAGGCAAAGAAAGTTTTAATTAGTCGTGATTCAAGGAGCATAGCATTATGCAAGGCAAAGAGCTTGTCTATGGCAATGAACATGCTTGCTTGCTTTGATTCAAAAGCTTCCTGTAAAACAGAGAGGTTGTAATTGATCGAACAATTATGTGAAGTAAAATAACCAATTGCTGTAAAAACTAACCTGAGCTTCCAATATTGTCTTTGAATTTTCAACCAGACGATCATGAGCTTGTTTAAGTTGTTCTTGCCGTCGAAGAAGTTCTTCTTCTTGTTTATGCCCAAATTCAGCTAACTGTTGTAGAGTACCCCTGTATATTTAAAAACTAGATGACTAATTCATATTCACTTATATAAATTGTCTTGGATTTAATTTTGATAACAGAAGTTTCTTGTCTATTTTACCTGCTCTCTTCGAGTGCTTGGGACTGGAATTTAGTTAAATAATGAACACCCTCAAGACCTAGAGACTGCCCATCAAGGAGTTGTTTTTGCTTGTCTAAGGATATTCCTGCCATATTCCCGATATCATCAGCTTTGGTTTGCAGACTTTCCATCTTCGAAGACATTGCATCTCCAACTTTATTGATCTCCTTCTCTATTTCTACTGCTTCATTCTTTAAGTTAGTAATTTCTTGTCCCAAATTATCATATGAATCATGAAGCATTGCCATCCCTTCCTGCAACTTTTCCCTCATTTTTTCTTGTCCTTCCCGCAATTCTGACTGAGAAACTGCAATTCCTTTGGATTGAGTATATATTTCTTCCGAGTGCTGTAACACAACATTAACATGATCTTCTATATTCTTTGTAGTTTGAGCCACTTTTGTGTTTGGAGGTCAATTGAAGCTAAAGAATCATGGATTTGATTTATATTCTCCAATAGATGCACAGCTTGCTCTTCTATGTTCCCTAATTTCTGCATATTCAGCGGACTTCTTTAGCTCATTCACTAATCTCTCTGTTTGACGTTTGAATGCATCAGTTCTACGATAAAACAGTCCAAAATTCAGTGTCCATGATAAAAAAAGGGTTCAACAAAAGACCAAAACACACTTTTTATATAGACAAACACGCGCGCACACACCTATGTGTGTGTGTATATATATATATATGAAGAGAGAGAGAGAGAGATTTAACTGTAAATTATGACAGATGGAGTTGGTCTCAAGGTAGAACTCGAGATAAATCTTATGAGCATCGACATCCAAGTTTTTGAGACAATTCACCATGGTAGATTTCAGGTTGCAATAAGGGAAAGCAGGCCTCCGAGATTCCTTTTGAAAGCAATCACTAAGATGCCAAGCAAGCCTCGACCGCTTCTCTTCGTCAGCAAGAATCTCGGAACAACCAGCAAAGAGATTCCGATAAGCATTCCGCTCTCAACGCAGCCAACTTTCTTCTGGCCATTTCAACCACCTTCATTCCCTTCTGGTTGCTGAGAGGTTCCATAGAGAATTCAGCAACTACATCACCAGAAATTACCATGTTCTCTGAAGGGTAATCCGTCGATGGAGCCTCTTTGGAAGAAAAAGACCAACCCCATGAGTGGCAGTTTTGTGGAAGCAAGATACAAACCAACAGGAACCAGAGGTGATGATTATGATGACCCATCTGAGTTGTTATGTACCACCTGAGTCACACATTCCAAATTCAATATCTTTAGTTGGATACATATAGGTATATGTATATATACACCTTTTAACTCTGGCAAATATCTTCCATGATGGAATCTTGCTGCAGTTCAGCACTCATAGGAATTCCAGATTTCTGTTGGGCTTCTGTTACAGGATCATCCTCATCTTTCTATTGCCTCTCTGTTTGACTTTTTGGATTTTGGATGATGCATCACAGATTATCAGACTTCTGCTCATATCAGACTTTTCATATGCCTTATCAGATCTAGTTTTATGAGATCTATCTTCTCGATTGCCTTCTCAGATAGCTTATCAACTAGCAGAGGACTTTTCACATACCCTGCAGCCTCCTCATCAATAAGGCAGCTGAATTATCACGCGTTTTCCAGTCTACTAGGAGCAGATTCCCAATAAGGCTTGTCGGTTGCTTAGCTCCACTGATCATGGCGCCTCTACTTCAGCTCCTCTCTGCTTCTTCCAGCTCAAATAGCTCCCACAGCTTGTCTCCCAGCTCAAGACAACTGTTGCTCATAGCTCAAATCAGCTGCTGTTTTTAATTTATGTGAGCTGCTCTCAGCTCCTTTCTTTCTCGCAGCTAGGCTCCCAGCTCAGAACAGTTACTGTCATTAATATTTTAGGGGCAGCATGCTTATTTTCTTTCATTTCATTATTTTGTAACTATGCATGCTTTTGCTCTCTGGTTTTATTTTAATTTTAAATCCATGTAATTAGATTGCATCGAGGGGTAAAGTACATACGCCCATGTCTAGGTGTAATTTAATTTTAATCAATAAAATTCCCTCGCAAAAAAATAAATAAAAATATACACAGAGGTCTAACTATCTAAGAAAGAGTGATTAAAACTTGGTGGGCAAGAAAAGGAAGGCAGAGAGATTATAACCTGATAAGGACAGACATGGAAAGAGAATTGTGGCAATGGAAAAGATTAAAACTAAATTATATTGTGACTATTTACAGCATAACTAGAAAGAGACATACCAAATAAAAAATAACACCAGATATGTACAAACTGCATAAATTTTGATCAGTTTTCGTTGCTTCTGTTGATTTGTTTTAGGTGGCATTCACATGGAGATAATTAACACAATATGGGAAAAAAATGCCATATTTTTTAACAATAATGCCACAATTTGTTGACCTATTAAAAAGATTTAGGATAATTTTTTTTTTTATATCAAGCAGGACAATGTTCTTAAAGAATTCCAATGGGACTCTTTTGGGTCCATTTTTAAAAATTCTACGACTTTAAATCATCTATCATAAATTTAATTGAAAAGATTTTGGTTCATATAAAAGTGTACGATGTATGATTGATCAAAATCTAAAATCCAATATTTACATAATTCAAATTCATAAAACATAATTAAAAGAACAAAAAAAAAAAGATAAGTATAACGCAGAAAACTGCTGCAATAGAACAGAAAAATAAACAATCTAAAACGTTAAAAAGAGAGATGGGAGAGAAGGATCCTTCAAAAGTGATCACCGACGACTAAAAACCCTCAACAAGCACGACATAACGTTGTTTTTACTCTTGAAAACAGTCTGTCTTTTTTTTTTTCGATTAACAAATACAAATTCATCACACAAATATAACTATTTACCCAATTTCTTTTTTTTTTTTTTCTGTTTTTTCTACAACCTCCATTGTTCCTTTATTGTTTTTCCGTGTTCAACAAACTTTCACAGTTGATGTTCCTTTTCAACATTGATTCTAGTATTCTACACAAACACACACACAAACAGAGAGAGAGAGAGAGAAAGAGATACGCGGTGATGTATACTCGCTAAAACTGGTTGATTGTGGTTTGGTTTGTTGTAGAAGATTGTCTTGATAAGATTGTGTTCGTGCATTGTGTTGGCGTGCAAGGGAAGATATATAGAGACTTTATTACGTTTAAAGACACAAATGAAAAATTATAAAGAAATAGTGGTGACTCTTGTACAAGAAAATTATTATAAAACGATGCCTTCTTTTCAACATGTACGTGACCCTTGAAATTCTCTCACGTACCATATCCTTATTTTAACTCATGGAAATTTTATTTTTAATGTTAATTTCCCCGAAGAGTAATGGTTGATTTACTATTCAGGGTTTCTTTCTTTTTATGGCTTAGAAATAGAAATTTCCAATTTCGTTTTTGTTGTTGATTCACTTTAATTAACTCCAGGATGATTCTTATGCCTTTTTCAGTCTTTACCATGTCGGTATGTCACATACCAAATTTGTAACACGTGTTCTAGAATGATCATAAGAGAGTCTCACACTCATTAATAGCTAATGATTTTTCAAGAAAAAAATAAAGGAAAGAAATTAATAGGAGAATGTTAATTATCAAGGTAGAGTAGCAAGTATAGATGGAATTTGAATCCGGCCAGGGAAGTAAAAAAATGCTAGGATGTCCTCCTGTGTTTATCTAGAGTGGTAATGTTACGATCTCACAGTAGTTAAAAAATAAGATTCGATGTGTGTATATAAATTCTTGGACAATCTTTCTTTTCAAATTAGTTTTTAGGGGTAAGTTTTATCCATTTATAATATAAAATAGAGCAAACTTCAATAAACTCATTCGATTATCTCAAATAGATTTATCCAACCGCCACCAACATTACGAGTTACCCCTAATAGATTCTCATATAGGGCGTCCAATGGTTTCTCTCTTACAATTGTGATGTTTGTCAGTAAAAGGAAATGATTTTTTTTTTAGCAAAAACATGGTTTTTCTTTTCTAGGAACTAATTAATCTCATTGCATACGGAAAAAAGAGATATCATTCAACCACATATGGCATTCTATTAAACTTATGATCATATATATAAGAATTATACTTGCATAGAATTATACTTGTGACAAAAAATTTGAAGAATGTAATATTTAAATTTTTTTAATTTAAAATATTACATTTAAACCAAAAATACTCTAATTAAAAATAGAATATCAAATATTTTAATTTTTACAGCAAAAATTCATGTTTTATTATGTTATTTATTGAAATAAAATTAAAAATTTTTTTTTAAAAAAAAAATCATAATTAGTACTGTTGATATAAAATTTTGGACGACCTCCACGTCAGTTATGTCTATAATGCTTCGTTTGGTATAAATGATAGAAAGTATGAAAAATAGAAAGTAGGAAGGATACACTTTCTATCCTTCATGAATGAAAAATAGGAATGATACATTTTACTTCTTTTGTGTTTGGTTGGATGGATGGAAAATAAAAATGACCAATTTTTTTTTAATTTTTTTTTTGTGATGTCTAAGATTAAGGTTGACAATCGAGTTGTGTCGTATCAAATTCGTGTTGAGTCATAAAATTATGAGTTTTTTATATTTTTTGTTCGCGTGTCAGGTCATTTTTAAGTTCGTGTCGAGTTATAATCAAATTCGTGTCATAAAATTTGTGTCAAGTTTGAGTCGTATCATTGTGTTGGATCAAAAATTTTCACTCCTAGTTAAGATGAAAAAATATTTTTTTTTAATTAAAAAAAAAAAAAAATATATATATATATATATACACACATATTTTATCATTATATTTTTATATGAAATTAATGTATACATAATATATATATGACAAATAAGATATATCTAAACACAAATAACTAATATTTCATCTACTTTCCTTCCGATTTTAGAGGAATTAATTTTGGTAAGTTGAAAAAAAATTTCCCTAATATTTGAATCGATTAAAAATAATTGACTCAAAATTTAATACGTAAAAAAATATAATTTTTAATTCACTCGAATTTTAATACATAAAAAATAAATTTTAATTAGCCCAAATTTTAATAAGCAAAAAAACTTAGAAAACAAAGGAGACCTCATTAAATATATGTCTGCCTAAAAAGGGTATGGATGAATTTTTTTTAAAAATGTGTCATGGACAATTTAGTAAAAATGTATTCTAATGAACATTTTTAATCTGACATCAGTAAAGATTTGGAAAATAGAAGAGTTGTCCTTGAAGATATGATAAACTTGAAAGGGTGTGACTGAAATTTTTCTTTTTTGTTCATGTTAGAAATGGTAGTTTAATGACAGGAGCATTGATGTTTAAATATAAACTAGAAAAGGTGTCAGTAACATTTTTTTTTTTTAAAAAAAAAGTGTTATTGAAAATATGATAAATTAAAAAAAATGCGGCTATAATGACCTATTTCAGTCCCTGTGGGACTAATATGCAGTTGGCTCTTCAATGGGACCTGTTACTCAGAAGTCTTGTTTAATTGTATGATGCATTTTGGTATTGCTTGAATGGGATTCAATTGGAAGTGATTCTATATATGGCACTTACTTCCCCTTGAATTCTATTATTAGGTTTAATCCCTTTTGTTCTAATGTGTTACCTTTGTTGTATAGGTCCACCTTGTACATCCCTTGTTATCAAATATAATTTCATTTACCTTGTTAACAATGAGTAAGAGAGTCCTTTGGACCCCCACCAGCCTTCTAGATCAGATTGGTCTTGTGGTGTAACGTGTCACATATTTACATAGGTAGTTATTTTCTCATATTCGTCAATCTGTCTATAGACTATTTCTAATAGAACTTCAGTGGTTTAGTCTCCGAGTTTCAAATCTGATCAATCAGTGTGCTTGTTACTGAGTCTAGAACTTGAACACTAGAGATCATGTAATGGGTTTTCACTGGTGTAATTTTCAAGAGTGAAACAGTAAACCTTAATGAGGTAGCTGGCCATGTTCAGAAGAACCCCACTTGTATACTCTTTTTTATCTTACACTTAAATCCCTATCTCAATCAGAAACATCAGGATGCTAACAACTTATACTTCCCAGGCTAGTGTCAAGGGAAAAGATAGTAAAGAGATGGTCTGGTCAATCGTATACGATTATCAAAATCAGAGTTGCTAACACTCATTTTGAGTTGCTTCGTCCTTAGAGTCAGACTGGATCTTTATTTTACGAGAAATCTGTCTTTCCTCATATGTAATATGTGAGCTTTAGTACAAGAAAGTGTAAAATGAGAGGGGTATATGCTCTGTACAGACAGGATAAAAGATAATGTGATCACCTTCAGAGTATAGTCTTTTCCCTGAGGATTGGACCCAGTAGAATGATGATTAAGACTACCAACTATGGAATAACTAATGGTTTGGCCTACCATTACAGTGCCAAGCTTGATTGGAAATTTAAACTAGTTTTTCACAAAGAATAGAATATAATGGCAGGTTCTAACATATTGTTGGTGGGCAAATGATTTTCTCTAACGATCGAAGAGTGTAGTCTTTTGACAAAGAGGTTTCAGATGATCGTTTGATTTAAGGTTTAACTGTTTTAATTTAGGACTTCTTTGGATGAAATTAATAAAGAGAGTTTGAAACAACAAAAGAGAGAACACTTTTATTAATCTTAATTGAAACTTCGGTTACAAAGGACTAATCAATCAGCCTTAACTGCAATGCTAATTTCTAAGCTAAAAATATGACAAGTATTACTCCTAAAATGACCCAGTTATGAGTCTTTAATGTTGTGAAAACTAGTGACTTTTCCTCTATGCGCAAATTAATAGAGAATAACCAAAACTACAATCAAGTACAATAAGTAAACCAAGCCAATAACAAGAAATACAATAATTTTTAAGCTGGAAACCTTTCAAGACAAAGGGAAAAAATCACTAGATCAAACTTGGTTAAATCTCTTCACTATCAACGAAAGTAGGATTACAAGTCTTCTAGTTACCACTAGAGACGTCAAACATTAAGAGAAAAATTTCTCCTTAGTTCCCAAACATAAAAACTTCACCCTTAGGTGGATTTCAACACAAAACAACTAGAAAAATCTCACTGAAATGTCTGAACTTCTGTCATTAAAAATCAGTTGTAGAAGAGTCCAATTGACGACCCGAAAGAGTAGATACCCGTTGTGGAAGTGAGGAATATGTCCCTGAATTTTCAGCTCGACTAGAGTAGAAAAGGGCCTTAAGTGGACTGTTGTCTTCTACTTTTCTATCACAAAAGAAGCTCATCTCAATGTTTTCTATACATTTTTTTTTCACTCAAAGTGTAAAATTCGAAGACAAAAGGTCTTCAATTCTTAGATTGTGCTAGACTCTTTCAATGCATAGTTCCAATGCACACATGCACATATCTTTAATTTAAATTGGGTCTCAATGAGAAGGCATAACGAAGGACACTCAACATTTAATAGGTTTTATCGTGTCCTCTTTGCAATTAGTGTCTGTTTTATAGGCACCTTTGATCAACAGTTGTACTCGTTTTCAAACAGTTTTCTTCAATTATCTTCTCTTTCTTTGCTTCCCTGATTTCAAAAGAACACCTTTTGAATTCCAAGGTAACCACCCACTCATTTAGAACAAAAACCTTCGTATAACAATTTCCCTTTAAATTTAAAACATAATGTCAATAGACTTACTTCTTTTTGCATTTATTAAATGATCGCCACATGGCACACCATTTTGACTAGTTCACTTTGTGAACAAATGTCATTCATTGTTGATTCACAAATATCTATATAATATAGTACACTATAATTCAAATATCAAAAGATAATCAAAATAATTTTAATTTTTCGCGGTTGAGATCGTTTTAAATTTTACTTTAATGTTAATCTAATGATTAATATTAACTTTCCAATTTTAATAGGAAAAATAAGTTCTTAAAGATGTTTTTGAGGTAATTTTTCAAAACTGTTTCTAAAACTTGTAACTTTTCATAATTACTTTAAAAAAAAAAATTAGTATTTGGAACAGTCCCACCCCCACCCCCACCACCACCATCACCACGACCACCACCCAACCACCCTAACGATCCTTTCCCCCCCCTAACCACCATCACTACTCCATCATCATCATCACCATTGCTACCACCACCTCTGTCACAACAATCATCACCACCACTACCATCATCACTAGCACCATCGATGTTGCCACCCTACCACCACCGTCATTGTTCTACTATCACCCTTACCACCCTACCCCACTACCCTACTACCACCCCCACGACCATCACAACTACCACCATTTAATAGAAAAAATAAGTCCCTAAGGATATTTTTGAGATGATTTTTCAAGACTGTTTTAGAACTTGTAACTTTTCATAACTACTTCAAAACAAAGAAAATTAGTATTTGGAATAGTCTCACCCCCACCACCATAACCAACCCTAGCACCAACACCACAAGCACCACCCCCACCACACCTCTGCCACCACTGCCCACCACCATCACCACGACCACCACCCAACCACCCTAACTACCCTTTCCCCCCCTAACCACCACCACTACTCCACCATAATCACCATCTTTGCTATCATCACCTCTGTCACAACAATCATCATCACCACTATCGCTCCACCATTACCATCATCACTACCACCACCGATGTTGCCACCCTACCACCACCGTCACTGTTCTACTATCACCCTTACCACCCCCACCCCACTACCCTACTACCACCATCACCTACACGGCTGCCACCCCATCACCACCTCCACAATCCCCACCCCGCCACTACCACCATTATCACCACCATTGTCATCGTCACCATCTCACCACCACCTCTGCTACAATTACCACCACCATCATCATCACCAAAACACCGATTGTTACCACCGGCACCATCTATCACCATTGTCATCTCATTTTTATATTTATTATCATTACTACCATCATCGCCCACTACCAGCTTCTATCATCACCCATTGCCACCCACTTACACAATCTACCACCACTCGTCATCGCCCACCATTGTCACCCACCCTTTACCACACTTATCACCACCACCATTCATCACCACTATTGCTTAGAAGTATCCATCATCACAACCTACACTGCCACAATCACCGTCATTACCCCACCACGACCGTTGCTGACCACCATCGATGTCGCCCACCTCCACCCACACCCACCAACACCATCGCCGTCACTCATGTTTGTCACTACCCACCACCATCACTGTTGCCAACCACCGTTTTCCACCACCACAACCATCACCGTCTTCCACCACATCCATCACCATCTTGCACCACATCCATCACCGTCTTTCACCATCACCACTACTGTCGTCCACTCTCACTACAACCGATATTTAAATTCATTTTTCTCTCCTCTATGTTTGGAATTTGATTTTAGGTGTGAATATAAATAAGTTAATTATTAAGCATTTTTTTTATTATTTCGTACCTTCAGACACGAGCAATAACTGATTATAATATGTAGTCCAAACTCTTAAAGCTTAAATGATCCAATCAATTACGGATATTTCAATATTTAATATGACCATCCCTCATATATTTGGAGATGAGTTCTTCACTACACATGCTGAAGAAAGAACTGAATACATTGATTTAAAACCTATAGATGGAATACAGAGACTTATTCATCTTCAACAATGCTACACAATTTGGCTTCCTGCTTGGCATACCTCAACAAAGATGTCCATTTGGGGGATGCATACAACAATTCTGTAACCAACATTTTCGACTCGAATGTGGAGTAGTCATACAAGAACCGGACTCAAACCAGCTGAGGGTTGGAAACTGGCAGCATATCGCCGTGCCCACAAGTCATAATGTATGATTTCCTCAAGCGAAGGCGAGGACACCAGCTCTGCCTCATGCTTATCACATGTTAGCTCCACGACCTTAAAAATGTCCAGGTAGTTGATCCTGAAAACAGGAAACTAATTCATTAGCTGAAAATTCCATGAGGGGCATATTCCGTATAAGCACTCAAAACATCTGATGGAACCTCAAAGAATTTCTTGAAAAGGTATTTAAAAGAAAAATCCCTGGGTGACTTGTTGGGAAGGTAGTTTTTGCACCCACAAATGTTTCACCCCATCAAACCAGCACACTCCTAGCCTCGTTGTTAGCTTGGGCTCAACGATGGCACATAGAAGGCAAAAAAGGAACAGAAACTGGAGAAGTTGATATATTTGAGACTTCGATATTTTATACTTCTTAGATTCAACTTTTCATGACATCACCCATAACCCACCTTTTAATCCATTAAGCAATTTGGGTTCTTTTAGGTGAGGTCAAAAAATCGGGTTCCAACCATCTCAGCATCCATAAACTTAACAGGATTGATATGTGAAGTAAAAGTAAGTTATGACGACAAGAAAACACAGCCACTCTCCAAATAGAGAACTCATTTGCAGAGGGTGAAGCTACAGCTACCAAGAATATATTCCATTCACCATCAAAATAAGGCAGAAAAAGAACCAAGAATTAAATTTCAATACATGCAGATGATAAGTAGAACAAAGTACATACTTTTCATCGATAAACAGTTCAACAGCTTTCTCGTTAGCTGCACTAAGAACTCCAGTCATGGTGCCTCCAGCTCGCCCAGCAGCATAAGCCAAATCCATGGATGGGTATTTCACATTGTCAGGAGCTTTAAATGTCAAAGAACCAAGCCTGTTTCATCTCATTGAAGTTTTAATCATACAAAACCAAATAAGAATCAACAATATAGTCTAATGTTTTTCATGATTTTCATCTCACATTTAGCTGCAATGCAAAGATGCACATCATGGGAAATGGTCATGGCCTGTGTCTCAGAAAAAGCCTCCGCGCACGGAGTAAGGATGCGAATATCTAACCCTTTCCACACCTCATAGTGGAAGAAGTCTCGTACAATAGCCTGCTCTTTTTCATGTTATTTAACAACGAGGATTCACAAGGAACTAAAATGCAGACCTTGATAGACACATATGAGGCACATGAAATTTGCATCCATTTGCATGAGCAGTTTATAATAGCAGTTCAGCTAGTTTTAGCCCCTTCCTCATCTACAGTCACTTGTTGACAAGTAGATAAGCAAAAAGTGACTTGCCAATTTGGTATTTTGTAAGAAAGTAACTGTGTCAAAATTTTTCTTCTTTCTGTTGAACAAATAAGTGCTTTAGATGACCAAGGAACATTGAAGTCACTGTGTACATTTGTCCTTGCAAAAGAATGTAGGCATATAGAAATAGTATCCTGATTCCTGACAACTGGATTAATTTTTTGCCATTATCAAAAGTGAAATTACTCGTGATAATGGAACTTCAACTTTGAAGTTTACCTTCATAAGCTGTCAAAGAATGAAAGAATATAAGCCAATTTAAAACTGTAATAAGAAAGAGAAGTGTGCTATTTACTTGCACAGATCAAGGCGGGGCCAAGTAATCTCAGAGCAGTAAATTCTGTCTGGCCAGGATAATGTGTAGAGGATTGGTAGACGCATATCAGGCCATCCCAACTGTGCAAGGACAGATGAATCCTGCGAAGGGGGAACAAAAGAAAGAAATTCCCAGCTGTCAGATTTGATAGATAAACGGGATGTCTTAGACATAATCCAAGGCCAGGACAGGATAGGAGTTAAACCTGTGTCTCAACCATTGAGTGTATGATGGACTGGGGGTGAATAACAATCTCAATATCATCATATTCAGACCCATAAAGATAGTGAGCTTCAATAACTTCTAGACCCTGTCAAGATGGAAAAGAACTCATTATACAGTGTCAGGCAAGAAGGATCTGGCTGCTTACTACTCAGACATCAGTTCATAATTGGAGCTGTTTATGCAAAATATAACATGTTTTTTTTTTTTTTTTGAGCGAAGGGGAAGAGAGAAAGAGAGAATGGCACCAGAATGAAAATGGAGGCAACGGAGGGAAATTACCTTATTGAAAAGGGTAGCAGAGTCCACCGTAATCTTTTTCCCCATATTCCAGTTAGGATGCTTCAAGGCATCAGCTACTTTAACTTCTTTCAGTTTATCAACCGGCCAATCCCTGTCATCAACTATACTATCAATGTCTAACTCGTTTCGAGAAAGGACCCATGATGCAAAGTAAAAATCAGCACAAGCGAATTACTTTACAAAACTTGATAGATCAAAAAAATATATGAGATACAACAAGGAAAAGGAAAGATCAAACCAGCAATTTATGAATGTATGAACAGGAGATTATCAATTTTGAATAACTTATAGATTACATTATGATAAAATGATGAATAAAATTGAACTCTAAAAAGGAAACCGTAATCATCACTTTAACTAAAGGTTATTGCATTACTATGATATGCATAGAAACAAAACATAAACAAAGATGCATGAAAGACAAGATACAACATGAACTTTACCTCAATCAGACATTGCAAGTACAGATTACTGTATACATTAGTGAAAGGAAGCTGAGAACTAAGATGTTCAGAATTGCTTATTCATGATTTTCAATGTTGCAAAGACAGAATACATGCTACAGATAGATTTTCAAGTCCAAATCAAGAGTTTATATCTGAAATTATGACATCATACCTAAAAGCTCCGCCAGATGCAGTTAAAATAATGCGCCTAAGTGCACCCTCTGGCAAACCTTGAATACACTGAAGATTGAAAATTTCCTTTAGCTATTATAATCAGCATGGAGTACATAA
Source organism: Ilex paraguariensis (assembly GCA_963454935.2). Taxonomy (NCBI): domain Eukaryota; kingdom Viridiplantae; phylum Streptophyta; class Magnoliopsida; order Aquifoliales; family Aquifoliaceae; genus Ilex; species Ilex paraguariensis. Next base: position 504,027 of record CAUOFW020000903.1, read on the forward strand.
GTATGCAGGGCTATGCAACTTGCAGGAAAATGAATCCATGGTAATATGCTGACTTTCACAACAAAAGCAATTAAATTCTTTCTACACAAGTCGTCCAGCATGGACTTATCTATCGACAAAGATGTGTTTTGATACCTGGAATATAGCAGAATGTTCTGAATCGGCAGGAAGAATTTTCACTTTATGCTTGTTAGCAAGAGGAAGGACAAAAGGACCGCCAGCAATTAAGGTCTCTTTATTGGCCAAGGCTATGTCTTTCCCGCTTCTATGGCAGCCACTGTAGGCTAACAAAGAAAAATAAGGTAGTAAGAATAAATTGAATCTAAACATTGAGAACAGCATTGATTCATTAATTGATTAGGATACTTTAGGTTATAGAAGAATGCATCAAAACTTGTAGAGAAGCATAAAGCAGTTAAAGCAGCAGCTGAAGATCATCAACGGAAGGCAAGCAATTTAGTCAAATAGTTGCACAATCAAATGTTCTATTAAAAGCTGCAAACCGTTTCTATGTGCGTGCATGTGGAAAGGTGTGTGCTTGTGTGTTGTTCCTATCTTTACAAGTTATTACCTTCTATTTAGGGACGTGGTAGTGTTCGGAAAGAAAAAGTAACAAGAGAACATGAAATACTACTAAGTTCTAATCAAAGGCAAATATTCTCTCCCAATTTTGTCTTTCTACATGAATAAGTAAAGCTCCCCATCACCCATCCTCTTGTCCAAGAAAGAAAAATAATATTTTACCAGAAACTAGATAAAAGTTTATATAAAGATGTAGTGTGAATTTCAAACTCTGTCCATAGCTTGTTCAGCATAGTAGATTCTTCATGCCACAAAGATGCAAGACTATAAACATGTTAATCATTGACATTATCAATCACTTCAAACAATCATTGATGTGTACATAAGCAGAAGAAACTCTCGACAGTCCATGACAGTCATTATCATGAATAAAGATGAACTTACATGCGCAAAACAGAGTATACAATGTATATATACATGTTTGTGCATGTACAAGGAAGTACAATGAAGGAGTTGAACAAAAATATCATTCCTCATTTTGTTTTATAATATATCATTATAGTGAATAATCGAACCAAAACATCTTGCCTATCATACTTATGGATGGAATGAGACATTCACAAAAAATATTACAAATTTACCTTTAATCCTGCACAACCAACTATTCCTGTTACTACAGTGACGGCATCCGGGTGGCGGGCAACCTGAAATTAGATTTTTTAAGCAATGACCACCAAGAATGAGATCAACTTCGATCAGGGAAACAAAAGAGAGTGGAAAATTGATGCTAGGTAACCTCAATGACGCCCTGCTCTCCAGGAATAATTTCAGGCTTGTGTTCAGCATCCACCAAAGCCTCTTTGAGTTCATCAACTAATGACTCATTTCTGACAGCAACTAATTGAGGTTTAAAGGTCTTGACCTGTATGACGAACATGTTGATGATAGGATTCCAAAAATATATACAACTGCATGAGCATTTGCTTTGCAGACATACTGAAAACAGAACTACAAATGCAATTATTATGAGCATGGGCAGATGGATATTAACAGTAAGGCCACCCTTAAAAATATGAAAGCTGGTTTCAGTATCATATTATTCAACTGATGGAATACCAATTAACATATCCTTAAGATGCTGACCTAAACTGTACGGACAATTGTACTGGTGCTTGATGGATGTCGCAGTTGTAGCAGTTGAAGCAACAGCTGTGACAACTGACAAATGTATATATGGTGGTAACAGGCTACCATAGTTGACATGGTATTGGTGATGACAATTCCGGTTGTTGCCATAGGGATGAATTGCTGACAGAAGTTGATAGTACTTAGTTATTAATTACTTCACCTTAAGGATTTTAAAATAACATTATGTCAAGAGAATTTGTTTGGATCTGGGATTCAAAATTACTACGCCAAGGATCAAATTTTACACAAAGAATTTCCAAATACCTTTGTGCTCTCAAATCCGTCCCAAAAAATCTCAATGAAGGAAAACCTTTATGCATAGATGGAGTAATAAAAATCGACAGAATTTATGATATATATATTTCTTAGAAAATAAAGGGACCAACTACCAAGGCAACAGGATGCTGGCACTTTTGACATTTATTTCAATGGTTTGTCAAGCAACTAAACTCAGGTTGCTGCAGAACAATTAGGACTATTCAGCATTGGAAATATAACTGAATGATCACCTGATCAGCAAGAAGAGTGACATTTGAACCAGCCGCAAGTGCCACGACTCTGAACTTGTCTGGATTCTCCGCAACTATGTCCAATGTCTGTATGGTACCAACACATATAAACACAAAGCAAATGCATGCCATTAGTTTGACCAAAAAGCAAAGTAAGGTTTATCCAGTTCTATCTGTCAATAACAGCCAAAGAGAGAGAGAGAGAAAGAGGATTTGAAAGCAAATTTAGGTAAAAATAAGGCCTACTCCATCATTAGTTGGGTTCAAGACATGAAAATTGACTCTTGTTATCAAAATAAGCACTAATGCAAAACCATCAAATATCAAGAGTAGTTGGTTTCTTTAGATAATGTTTAATCAATCCATAGCTTGTGGAAAAGATGCGAGGGAAGAAGAAAGTTAAAAAAAAATTCCAATCAAATTAACAGCACAAATTCTTCACCTGAGTTCCAATAGAGCCAGTGGATCCAACAATTGATATAGGCTTTGGACCGTCCCAAGTCTTACGATCAGGCTCAACAACAGCCCACCCTGGCCAGGCCGGGGGAGGACCCTGTACTGAGCAATGTATTCTTTTCCCATATACCACTCCATTGGCCTTCCTCTTCAAAGCTAATCCACCTAAGAAAATAGAATAATCACAAATAAACAAACTTGAACAAACTATTATCCACGGATCCACAAAATATGGCCGCACTATGATATATACTTTACTAGCCAAACCAAACCAAGTATTATGTCCCAATCATTTGGAGTCAGACTAATGATATATACTTTATTCCAATTCTAAATTGAAAGATTCTACCCTCACAACAACCATTTAAAGCCAAATAATCTCCATGACAAAAGGAAGCCCTCCAAGTTTTAAATTTCAAGATAATAACAGATACCCTTTTATTCATAAACAGAGAGAGATAAAGACACCATTTACGCTTGCAGAGCTATTACAATCGAATCTAGCAAATTGCAATAGAGGAACACAAGGAACCTATATAACAAAATGTACATGACTTATTTGAATTCAGCTCAACCTAACACCAAAAGAATTAGTCTTTACCGGCCAAAGTCTTGAAATTTTGAGCTACGTCAAACTCATTATTTATTCCAAATTTATATACAAAATCAATCACAACACGTTCAAATCAGTATCTATGAACAACCCACTTTGAATAAGCCCCCAAAAAAAAAAAAACTTCAATGTTCCAAACCACGACAAAACATAAACATCCAATCACAGCAAGAAGTAGCAAAGTCTAACAGAATGTATTGATCAATCTGTAGCCCAATGTTCAGTGAGAAAGAAAGAGAGAGAAACCTTGAAGCTTGAGGAGGTTGAGGTTGTGGTTGGATTTAGAGGTCTCCAAGAAGGAGATAGCCTTGATTTCCGTCGGCGAGTGCAGATTCAGAGCCATATCGCTATACCCACTTTCCAATGGATTATGTTTATGAAATGGACCAAAAAGAGAGAGAACTTGGAAAAGCAAGTGATAACTGTGTGGAGAAAGAGAATGGGGATTACTATGTGGTTGGAGTAAGAGAAGAGGCCTCTTATAGCCAGGAACAGAGAGCGACAAAGAGACAAGAGAGACAGCGAGAGAGAGAGTAGGGAAGAAGAGGACGAATCGAGGATAAGACGACTTGGGAATCAGCACTTCTCGTGGACTGCATGCGGTTTTATGTATGTTTGTTTTTATGCCTTCTATTTGCCTCAACTAGTTTTATTCAGCCACGTGCAAATTACTCTTTTACATTTTTTTAAATATATTTGCTAAGGTTAATTGCATTGCAACTCTCGATCAAATTGTGTAATTTAAATAATTTTTTAATTAAAATTTGGATAAAAATTTGATAAAGAATTATTCAAATTATTTTTTACTCATATTTAAGTATTATTTTTTGCATGAGGAGAACTATATATAAATATATTCAATATTTTAGAGGCTAAAATGATACAATTAAAATATTTGATACCAAAATGAGACAAATTTCATATTTTAGAGACTTTTGGTGTAATTAACCCCATTTATTATGATTAAAATATTTATTAGATCTGAATAATTTTTTTTTGAATTAGATTTGAATAACATTATTCATTATATCCTTCTGCCATATGAAATTTTTATCTCCACTCTCATTAATGGTAAGCATACATTAAAAAAAATTGCAGTATTAATAAATGACTAGCCAACAAGCTCCATTATCTATATTTAAAAATTCATTGGACCCCACGCCATATAGATAAGGTCCATAGGGATTCACTAATGAGAGCAAGGAAATTTGAGGGTGGAATGACATTTTAAATTCTTATATTTTTAATTTACACTTTCAATTAGATAAAGAAGTAGCAATGTATTGAAAAGTAAATGTTAATTGTTTTTTTCGACAATTTTTTTGTTGTATCTGTCATATTATCCTATTTCTATACACAAATTGCTCGAATAATACTCAATTTAAAGTGTTTTTAGCAGAATTATATAATTTAATGTTCTAAAAATGAAGTACATTGATGACTTTTTATTTGATTAAGGGCGCAATATAAGAATCTCAATCTTTTAAGTAGTAAATTGACAATACAAAATTTTTTTGGGGTCAAAATACAATTTGTCCTAAATTTAATTTCTTGTTCAAAAACGAAAAAGACCTAAACACGTTATAAGGCTATCATTCGAGTCCCCCCCCAGAGGCACAACATTGTGTTGAGTTTGCATAAGATTACTTTTACATGTGTCGGTGTTTTGATTGGGTGTATCATACAAAAAAAAAAAAAAAAAAGTATTTTGGTATCGAGTAATGCTATATAAACTTAAAAACTAGACTTGATAATCTCAACCATTGATTTTACTGTGGGTTCCAGCATTTATTGAAACCCACTACCTATTCAATACTTGAGATTATCAAATCTAATTTTTAAGTGCATATAACATTACTCTTTTGCTGTCATAAACTAACACAAGTTACACAATACTCTCTCCATTCCTAAATATATGTCGTTTAAGGTTTTTGCACAAGAATTAATGAAACTATTAAATATCTCTCTAATATGAGTAAAAAATAATTACACAAAATTAAAATATATTTATTCAATATATATTAGGAAGAAAAAGAATATGAAAGACACTTAGCCTACACCTAATCTAATGCATTGAAAGGTTAAGGGTAAATTTGAAAGAAAAAATATTAAATATGTTTTAATTTCATTAAAGGACATATATTATGAAACAAAAAAAATTGTGTAAAACAACAGATATTTAGAAACAGATGAAGTAATATAAAACGGAACAATAGTGGATATTGTCGTATGTTAAAGTTGTTCTATTATAACTTGTGCGTTTAGAGTTGGAGTGACGAAAATAAATATTACGCACAGAGATAAAGTTACAAATATATCTGACATCTCTAAATTTTATAATGACGAAAGTTTGATGCATTGAATTGTGCTTTTTTATCGGTAATGTAATTGGATGATGTATCTATTTGAGAATTTTGAATGGTAGTTTAAGTGGTAACAGAGACGAGATACAAATTCAAACATTTTGAGTTTAAATTTTAATAATTCTTTGAGTTGTGTTATAAGAGATTTATCCCTCATAAATATCTTAGTTCCGGCGTGAATGGTATGTCTTTAATCGGATCAGAGAGAAAATTAATTGAAACGTGCGTAAATTAATTTAGATATCCCTAACTTTGGAACAAAAAGAAAAAAAGATGTACCCATCAAGGCATATGACAATGGTATCCCACCAAATGGAGATCGGAAGAGATCCCTAGCAAATTACGGTTTATTAGTTCATTAAGAAAATGCTGACCCCCACCCACCACGCGTTCTTCAAAACATGTGTAAGCCATTAACAACGAAAACTCTAACTCTAATTAAGTTAATTCGTAATCCTATCAAATTAAGTTCGTATTGGAGTTCTCCATTTCTCGACTTTGAATTATGTAACATGTCAAAATCTTAGTGACAGTCCTTGGTAGGAAGATAATCAAGTTCGAATCACTTTATCACCTAGGTCGATTGGCATGGATTTAGAAAAGTTGTAAACCCATGAATTAAAATTATAGTTACGACTTACGATAATAATGAATAAATATAAATTAACATGACCTCTAAAAACCATCTTACAAAAGGTGTGTTCAAGAAATTCTATTGTCTTTTATGATACTTTTTTATTTTTTGGTTCACTTACAATCTGACACGTGCTCAAGTTTTTTTTTTTATTTTTATTTTTACATTATTTTCTTGATTATAACTATAAATAATTCAAAGTAAAATCTAGATTGAAAATTCATTAATCTGCGTGAAATCAAAAAATAATTTTAAGAATCATACCGTGTTATTTGGCAATTAGAAAGGCCTAAATTTGTGAAGTATGCACTTTGACAATTATTTTGAGATTGCTACTACAAGACAGTGATGTAAAGCCTAATACACCATTTTTCTGATGTAGATGTGAAAGGTCTTGGCCATTTTCTTTGTTTCACCTCACAAATTGTACTTGTTTGTGCTCTTTCATGTGATTCACGTCCAATGCATACATATGTCCCAATCAGAACGTTATATCAGCTGAAAGTTGATGGTTTTTTGGTTTGAGGCCGAAAGAAAATAGGGATAGGAATGAAAAGGTCAGAGTAAATACATGCAGTTTTGTTTGGTTGAATGCCAAGCAGATGGAGGGAAGAGAGTGTTTTTGGCATAAAAAATAGGGGTCTAACCACCGTACGCGAGATTATCGAGCGGGGTGGTCCAATGGAGTACTCATTAGAACTTGGTGTTTGAATTTCTCACCTTAGGTTTGTTTCTGAGATAAGTAACAGACGAGATTAGGACCTCGTGACCCCACCGGCGAGAATTTATCGGAGTGATATCTAGATCTTTTTCTTTTTCTCCACTCCTTTTTTTAATAAAAAAAAAATATCGTACGAGAATAAATAAAAAGTGCATATATTTTTATTTTAATATTCCTTGTTGCTTTATTAATTTATTATTCAATAGCTATATATATAAATTTCGATACTGATTCTAAATTTTTTTGGGGAGGTTCCGTACATATCCATGCAAGAATTGTTTAAGTCCAAATAGCCAACAGAATCTTCTCCTAGATTAAGGAACTAACGTGTGTGAAACGGATAATCCACGTGGTTAACGAGTGAAGACTGATAACGTCAAAGTTAAACACCCATCGAAAATGATATACCATAATTACAAGAATTAAAAAAATTAGACATACCCAATCTTATTTTAAAAATTATTTTCACGAGTTAAACCCTCCGTGCCCATAAAACTCAATTGAGGATGATCCATGAAAATCAAATCAGTACCATCGCAGGGTTTTTCGTGTTGATTCGGGGTGGGTGGAGAGATATAAACCATATGATTTTCATTACAATACTGAAATGAGTACCATTATTTATTTTTCAACTAATAAAAATATACCACGTGTAAAATTTTTATATTATTTTTTCGGCCAATGGGATCAAATCAACTGAGATTAATAGATATACAATACCAAAGTCAGTACCGTAGTCTTGGATCATACTTGAAACTCGCCCTTTCCCTCTTCATCATCTGGAATTAATGGTTAACATGGAGTGCAGAACATCGACAAACTAATGGAGATCCAATCAATAGAAATGGTGTTAAGCCTTAACTACAAAATTTGGCTCAACTACTGAAGCTAAGGTCTGAGATCAAGCATTCTGATAAAGAAGCTGAACAATTATATAGGTAAAAAGGCAGAAAAAAGCTTACACATAATGGAGCATAAACCATCTTTCCTTATAACAAGAGTTGTCATAATTCACCTTTCATTGTCTATTTCATCTTTTTTTTCCTATGAAAATAAGTCTCCAGGTACACACTTTAAATATTCAGTTTGTTAAACAATCTAATGAAAGAGAAATACAAGAGATAAGAAAAGAGGACGCTAGAGTTTTATTGATATTGCATAATTTAATTGAATATAAAGAAGTGATTTAACTTAAATACAAAGAGATTATATATAGACTAAACAAAAGGAAAGTAAATGACTATTCTATCCTTAATAAACAAAATAACCCTATATTTCTTAACAGCTCCCCTCAAACTCACGATGCGGCAGCTACAAGCATCGAGAGTTTGTCAACTAGAAAATGAAAACGAGAAATAGAATGCGATTTAGTAAAGAAATCTGCAATCTGCAAAAAAGAAGAAACAAAAGGCAAAGTAATGGTGTCATGTTTGAGATGATGACGAGTAAGGTGACAATCGATCTCAATGTGCTTAGTTCGTTCATGAAAAATTGAGTTGTGAGCAATTTGAATAGAACTCTGGTTGTCATAATACATAAGAGTGGGATGAGAAAGAGAAACTCTCATATCTGCAAGTAACCAACGTAATCAAACAATATCTTTGGTAGTAGGTGTCATAGCACGATATTCTGCTTCGGTTGAAGATTGAGAAACAATATATTGTTTATTGTTCTTCCAAGAAATAAGAAAATCACCAAAAAAGATCTAGAAACCAGTAACAGACTTACGATCTGTGGGATCACTGTTATGATTAGCATCAGAGTATGCACACAGCTCCAGGAAAAAGGTGGATGGAAGTAAAAGACTTTGAAAGACTATATCCCGAAGATACCACAAAATATGAAAAACAGCTGTCCAATGAACTGTAGTAGGAGAAACAACAAACTGACTAACAACATTTGCAATATCTGGACGAGTAATAGTGAGATATACCAAGTTCCCAACAATAGTACGGTATAAAATAAGATCTGACAAAGGTAAACCATCAGAAGAAGAATACTTTGCGTTAACCTCAATGGGAGTATCTACAGTCTTATTATCAGTAAGTCTAGCTCGCTCAAGAATATCTGTAACATATTTCGACTGAGAAAGAAGATAACCTCCGGGTGAATAGGCTACCTCAATATCAAAGAAATATCGTAGAGAATTCAAATCCTTCATTTCAAACTGTCTAGCTAACTCTGTCTTTAAAACTGAAATACCATAAATATCATCACTAGTAATAATCATGTCATCAACATATAAAGACAAATTGATACGACCTGCATCAGTGCACTTAACAAAAAGAGCAGAATCATGACTACTAGAAGCAAATCCAAGGGAAGAGATCACAACAGAAAATTTCTCAAACCAAGCACGAGGTGCTTGTTTGAGACGATATAACGCTTTATTGAGCTTGCAAACATACCCAAAATCAAGTGAAATACCAGGAAGGGGTGCCATATAAACTTCTTCTTGAAGATCTTCATTCAAGAATGCATTTTTAACATCAAGTTGAGAGATATGCCACTGACGAACCGAAACAACTGCAATAAGAGTACGAATAATAGTCATTTTTGCAACAAGAACAAATGTCTCCTCATAATCCATACCATATTGTTGAGAGTACCCTTTTGCAACCAACCTAGCTTTGTATCGTTCAACAGATCCATCAGAATTAGTCTTGATCTTATACACCCAACGACAACCAACAACACTCTTACCAGGAGGTAGAGAAATCAAATCCCAAGTACCTGTCTTATGCAAAGCAGAAAATTCCTCATCCATAGCTTACTGCCAAAGAAGATCAAGAATTGTCACTTTATAGGAAGAGGGCTCAGAGAGACAATGAAGAGAAGCTAAAAAGGAAGTAAAAGATGAAGAATAACAAGAATAAGTAAAATCTGGTAACTTTGTGGACTTACGAATGCGTATGGATTGACGTAGAGGTGGATCCACAATCTCAGATGGAGCTTGAGGGACCATAGGAGAAGAGGTAGCTTCATGTGTGCTAGAAAGTAAAGTGTCAGTACCTGCAGTATGATCAGTACAAATTGGTCGAGAGTATAATGTAAAGGTAACGGGGTAAGAACATGAGAAGGGGTATTCGAAGTATTAGAAATAAAGGTAACGAGGTAAGAACATGAGAAGGGGTATTCGAAGTATTAGAAACTTGAAATGACAAACTATCAGAATCCTCAGAAAAATGATCCATACGAATAAGATCAGATCTAGTTAAACTATGAGTAGTGGATGAAATAAAAAAGAAAGGTATATGCTCAAGAAAAACAACATGACGAGACACATAAAATTTCTGAATTATTGGATCAAAACAACAATACCTCTTTTTACCTTCACCATAGCCAAGAAAGACACAAATAGCAGATCGAGAGAATAGCTTGCTGCGTTCAACATGAGGACGAAGAACGAAACAAGTACAACCAAAAATTCTAAAGGAAAAATAATCAGGGACATACTCATACAACTTTTCAAAAGGAGAAACATCTTAAATATGAGAAGATGAAATTGTATTAATCAAACCTACAGTAGTAAGAATAGCTTCACCCCAAAACACACTAGGAACAGAAGTAGACAACAAGAGAGAACGAGCAGTTTCAACAATGTGCCAATGTTTTCTTTCAGCAACACCATTTTGCTCAGGAGTATCTGTACACGAAGTTTGGTGAATAGTTCCATCTAAGGCAAACAACTCATCAAATTTATTGGAAGTGTATTCCCCACCCAAATCACACCTAAAACATTTGATAACAACAGAATGTTGAGTTTTGACAAGATCTCGAAAAGCTGTATATATCTCAAAGAATTCAAAACGATGTTTCATTAAATAAATTCAACAAAAACGAGTATAATCATCAATAAAAGAAACATAATATCGAAATCCTACTTTTGTGGCAACAGGAGAAGGTCCCCATACATCAGAATGAATCAAATCAAATGGAGAAGAAGAAACAAAAATACTTCAATTAAAAGGTAAAACTGAAAATTTTGCTAGTTTACATCCACTACAATCAGAAATATCAAAAGTTTGAAAATTTCCTAAAGCCCCTGTGAATGCCAAAAATCTCAAACGAGAAGACGAAACATAACCTAGAAGATAATGTCATAAATAAAAACTAGAAGAAGAAAGACTCAAACGAAAAGAAGAAAAATCAACACTAGTAGCAAAAGCAGTAGCAACAACAACTGACACTTTTAACTTATCCAAAATATATAGTCCCCCCTTCCTATAGCCTATCTCAATCAGCTTCTGAGACTGCAAATCTTGTACATAACAAGAAGAAGAGGAAAAGGTGACTAAATTACCAGAATCACATAACTGACCAACAGAAGCAAGATTTAATGTGAGTTTCAAAATATGATAAACATTAGGGAGAGACAAGTGAGGTGTAACAACAGAACCAACACTTGCTAAAGGCATAGGAGTGCCATCAGCAGTCATAACAGGAATAGAAGATGAAGGAGATACAGAAGTAAAAGATGAAGAATCTGGAGATATATGATGTGAACTACCAGAATTCAAGACCCATACAGAATGTGACATACCTGAAGAACTATGAGGCAACTGACCTACGGAAGAAGAAACAGACATTGCTTGTGATTGTAAGAAGAAAAACTTCTGAAATTGTTCAGCCAAAGTACTATAATCGGTGAAAGGACTTGATGAAGCCTCTGCTGCAGTATTAGACTGTGGTGGTTTGTAACCCTGAGGTGGTTTATAAGCATTAGATTGTGACTGGTTGCCAGGCTTCTAAGCTTGAGATTGTTGCTACGATTGATTATGTTGTCTTAACTTAGGACATTGAGTCTTCCAATGACCTTTCTGTTTACAAAAACTGCACTCGTCGAAGGCAGTCCTTGTGTAAGGCTTATTCTGATTATTAGAAAATGGTTTAGAAGATATTGCTAGCATAGAAGGATTAGAAGTAGAAAGAATTCCTTTTTTAGAATAAGACTTAAGGCGTATTTCTTCAACCAATAACTCACTGACAACTGAGTCAACAAAAGAAAGTAGAGAACGATGCAAAATTGAACCTCTAAGTTCTTCAAAATCACTACGAAGTGCCATTAAAAACTGTATCAACCGTTGTTGTTCTCTACGAGCAATATAGGCACCACATGCCTTTAATTTGGCCGATTCTGTAAGAACCAATTGATCCCAAAGATTTGTCATAGCAGAATAAAACTCCTGAATACTCATATTCCTCTGCTGAAAAGCTCGTATGTCATTCTCCAATTGATACTGTTTTGCAAAATTTGATTGAGTGAATAACCTTTACAGATGATCTCAAACCTCTTTTGTTGTCTCATACTTTGTCAACTGTGTACCTATAAAATTCTCAACAGAGTTATTAATCCAAGCAATAATTTTTGCATTGTCTGCTTCCTAGGAATCTATCAAAGCAGCATAATCCGCATCAGTATTTTTAGGTTTCACAAAAATTCTACTAACATATCCCCATATCTTTTTACCCTCAAGAAAATTTCTCATCACATAACTTCAATACGAATAATTATTTACATCCAACCTCACACTCACAAACTGAAGCGAATCGTCTTTTTCAGTAGCCATAATCAAAAAACAAAAAAAACCAGATTACAAAAACGGAATGAATACCTTCTCAAAAAAAATTAAACCTTGTCCCATGAAACTTTGCTTTGATACCATGTTAAACAATCTAATAAAAGAGAAATACAAAAGATAAGAAAAGAGGAGGCTAGAGTTTTATTGATACTGCATAATTCAATTGAATACAAATAAGTGATTTAACCTAAATACAAAGAGACTATATATAGACTAAACAAAAAAAAAATAAAGGACTATTTTACCCTTAATAAACAAAATAACCCTATATTTCTTAACACAGTTCAGGTACATACACGTACGTGATCAAATGGATTGATAATTGCAACAAACAAGTCCTTGGATTATCGTTATCAACTAATAATGATGGAAATAAGTACCTTAGATCGACCCCTTTCAGTTACTCTCTTTAAGTCTCAATGTAAGAGTTGTCTTCGTTTTGTATCTCATTTCTGTTCAGCTCAGAGATCCCACCATTAGTCTCTTCTACACCTCCTGACTCTGATATTTTTGTGATCCTTTGCAACTCATCGGTTATATCTGAAGAACGGGCCAGTAACTGATCATCTGTCAATTCTTCTTTTTGAATTAATGATTTTTTTGGCTGTCGAATGGCTGCAGCTGCTTCTGGCATTACCACAGGAGGTGGCTGGGGAGGAACCCACGAGCGTTGAACTGGTCGGCCATTGGTTAGCACACTAGAAGACCCAGTCTTGTGTTCATCTTCACTCTCAATTTCTGTGATTCTGACATTTTTTCGTTGCCACCAAGGCACTGAACTGTCTCCATTCAACTGATTACCGAGTCCATTGTCCTGAAAAATGGAGTCCAAGCCATCACTACTTTCTTGAGAATGAAGCACATGGTTTGAGGTATTCTGAGCTAGACCGAACTCCCAAGGCTATTCGAGATAACAACAACAGTAATCAGTTTCATCTGGTGTCAATGCATTACAATGACAGCCTGTATCCCAATGAACCACTCAAATAAGATGAAAAGTACTCAGATGATCAGATTGCAGAACGCTACCATTTCTGGTTTGTGAAAGTCTCAAAATATTTTACCAAACTAGCATGTACTAAGTGTTAGTTCCCAAGTATGTCGGAGAATGGTATGCAACAATCAATAGTCACAATGGTTGGAGTGTTTGAACAGTCACATTACATAAGTACAGGTAAGCAGCAATTCAGTTCACTAAACTGCAACTGAGAACATGATAATAGTTTTACTATATTCAAAAACTAACTTGGCAGTGTCAGTGGAATCCCCTCTTAGCTAGGTGACACAGAACATACAACACTTCAAGACTGACATACATGCACATGCCTAGCATTTAAAGTCTAACGTGTACACATTTAACAAAAACATACATGATCCAATTTTAAAAATTTACTTTTCATAATTCATACACCTATAAATCGAATCGGTCCACATTTATCCATGAACTAATTGCACACAAAAATTGGAACATTGAGATGCAAGATAACTTGAGAAAGCCAACCTGAGGTCTGGGTGTTATGTGAGGAATAGACACTGGCTGATTAGGATTGGATGGTAGATCATTGATCTTCTGAGATAAGAAAAAACAAAACAGGAAAATAAATGAACTAGAAAAGATCAGCAGTAAACCGCACAGTGTAGTCAAACTCAGAATAGATATGGGAAGAAATAGATTTACTCTAATGTTAGGAGGTCTCTCTCCTCTTTGAACCATTGCCACGCTCTGCAACATGATTCCAACATCAGAATATGAAAAGATTTCATGCTCCATTTTAAAGTAATTGAAAACTATAAATCTTGTAGAACAAGGATATCACAATGTATAAAACATGAAGAACATCAACACATCTTTCAGTAGTAAAATAACTTGAAAAAGATAATGAAACTCGATCTCAAGGTAGGCATTTGTCTAAGTTTCACACATTTTATTAGTTTCTTTTTGTATACCTGTAAACTAATATTCATGGTATCGGACTGTCAGAATGGCGGTGACTATGATCTAAACTCCCTACATATTTCCCATTCGGCATTCATAGTTTTTATTTTCTTCTTTTGGGGTTTTGGGAAAGGGGAGGGGAATTGCAGACTTTTGAATAAAAAGTATTGACTTCAAAGGAACGAACTAGGATTTCTTAAACCGAGTTGGAAAGGGTGTTTACGAGGACAATGGAAGGGTTTGTGCAACTATATAGATCACCTGTAAATGACTACCTAGAAGATATAACGTACATTGGAAAGATTATATAAAACAGTTTTGAAGGATCTAATTGCATCGATCTCTATTTCTGAATGACAGTTGTGTGCTTTTTACCATCAAGTGAACCAAGATGTGAGAAAAAAGACTGCACTCATGAACAGACCAGCCATTAATGTTTCAAAAAAAAATTCTGGCCAATTGAGGGAGATGTTACCTCTGCATATGACTTTGGGTGAGGTGCAACAGAGGATTCCACAGTGGCAGGTGGAGATGAAGATCTCCCTGCATAGAACATTCCAATATATGAAATCGATATTCAAAGCATTTTAAAATAGTGGAGCAGCACTTCATCCCAGAACAATACCTGAACGCAAGTCAAAGTCCGCATTGCCATTTGCATATGATTGCTGGAAAATCGTTTGAATTAACTAAGGAACTCAATTTGAACACTTAACAACAGATCACAGCATGCCAGCTTCATATCATCTTTACAGATTAATAACCAAACTGAAATTATGCCTTTATCAAACTCACCCTTGAGACTGAGACTCTATGATCATCTTGTTCAGCAATAGATATTCTTCTAGGGGTATTACTTTGTCCTGATAATTAGACAAGAAATAAGATTAGAAAACGAATTCTCATCATTGAAAAACAAAACCGTTTTTAAGACTGGTAACAAAAAGCGGCAATAAGAATAAAAATAGAAAGGAAACCCAGTAATTTGATGTTTCTAAATTTCTGGCATGTAAATACAAACTATATGATGACTAAAAAGACATGTCTAAATTTTGCTCATGCATAGGGAGTTATCATAAAAATGATAACTTTTGAGGGTGTGCCTTGGCTATTCTGACAGAGGCATCAAGGGTTTGAATCACGAAAACAGCCTCTCTGTGGAAAAAAGGTAGCCTATTTGCCAAGTCATTGCAGTCCAAGGCTGGTACAGTTCTGGTATTTTAGTTTGATCCTCACATCTTCTGTTCATGCATATAAAAGGACAACTCGAACAGCATAAGGACTAGTGCAGTTAAATTTCCAAGCCTATCTACCTTAAGAAAGTATAGCCAATCTATCACACACTATTGTTTTAAGGTTTTTTCAGATACTCCCTGGTGTGTCTCAGAACCTTTCTACTAATGACCTAAATTCAAGCAATTGCTACAAACTAGCAGGGTTTTGCAGACCATTTTCTATGTTTTTATTTTCACTCGAGTTTTGAAAGTTCAGAAAAATCTTCTATAAGAGCAGTTCTCCAGCTGAAATTTGGCAAATTAGTGGTCATCAGTATGTATTTATTTTCACATAGCTTTGGACAGTCAACGGCTCAGCCTCTAATCACATAGCTAATAATAGTAAGGCAAGCCTTGTCTATCTAATTATAAGAAAACCTAGAGCACTTGGGCTTCAAGGGATGGGGAAAATTTGGAACCCTAACTCAGACCACGATGGAAAATTTATCCAAGGATCTAGAAGGAATACAATAGATGCTTTCTACAGCCAAGAACAACCTTTCACCCATTAAACAGTGGAAACCTATGATTAGAGTGTTAACAAGAGGGTATACATGAAAGATCCTTCTGTGTTACGCCATTCAATTCTCAATAATTGGCCACACCCCAAGTCAGTCCAGTGAGAAAACAGCTACATTTTAGAAGTTTGGACACCATATTACACGGATGTACGGGTGGACAAGAAAAGGCCTAACCTTGCTTTGGAATAAGTGAAATCGAACCTGCGATTCTCCTACTTGACACAAGACCCAACCATTTTATTAGTAAATCAAGCACTGAACCCTCAAGTCATCACCCATAAAGGAAAATAGAAAGAAAAATGCAGAAGATCGTCCAGCAGGAAACAATAGAGGGTGAGGGCTCAAAACATCAAGGTGCATCTACGCTAATAAAGTCTAAAAAATCTCCCTAATATAAGTACTTGAGAATGTGGTAGCACTACCCTTCAGACCAACAATATTCCTTTCTGTTAAGTGCTCAAAATAATCAACCCATTCTGGGGTCACAACCTCAACAATTATCTGTTAGGAAATTCCCTTCATGGTGGGACAATCAAAATTCCTAATCTGATGACACAGTAAAAACCCTACAAGTGGCCACTTTAGTTAGGCCTCCAAACCAATGTGGAATCCAGCTAAACAAGGACAGGTCATACATACAGATTTGCAGGAGCCAATAGAGAAAAACTGAACTTCTGTTCTCTCCGGGTTATCTACAGTTGGCAAAAAGCTGATATACAAAGAGAGCTAAGCCCCAATTGCATGAGTCAAACATTTGACGTAGAGCATCCTAATTGGAACTAGATGGGTATAAAGTGCAACAGAGAAATCACTAGATAAGTTTTGAAAATCATCTACAAACACGTGAAAATCTCACTTTGTATACAACATATGGTAGTCAATTGTTTTTCCTTCATGGTCAATATTCTAGTCAGCAAAAAGACTAGCAACGACTTGCATGATATAACCATTTCCAGCCTGGGAGTCGCTGAATCCATTGCATATGGACAATAGACAACAAATGGCCCATCGAAAGACGACCATGACACAAACATGGAGCAATCGAACAAGTTAAACAAAAAGAAAAACTGGAACGTATTAGAAATTGCTCTTTAGGATTAAAGACCACTGTTGTTAAATGTGTTGGGATTTAAAAACAATTTAAATCCACTAACAAACACACACAATCGAAGAACAAATCAAGAATATAAAGCAATAAAAAACAAAAAGAACAAGACACAGGTTTTATGTGGTTCGGCAATTTGCCTACGTCTACGAAACTGCAGGGATTTCACTATTGAGAGAGTTGAATACAGAGAGCGGCTGTACAATCCACCATGTTAACCCTAATCACCAAAACAACGTGTTTTATATGTCCTACGCACTGGGCTATATAACGGGCCCAAAAATTTTCCTCGGGGGCTACGAGGCTTGTCCATGAGCGCTACGGCTTGGGCCTATCGGCCCAAGCCTTCGCTCTATGCACTAAGCCTCAGAAAATTTTTCATTAAAAAACCACACAACATTACTTCGGGTCAGGTCATCGTCCGGATCACATATACAAACTAAACTCCACAAAAAACCAACAAAATGTTGAAAAATACTCCGCATAAAAGATGGAAAGACTCTTCAAAGAAGGGAAAACGTCTAAGCAATTCACATGAGCAAGCTTAAGGAAACACTTTTTAGACTCAATGACGAAATTGTTGTTCAAGGTTGTCAATTGAACAATATAAGGTAATAACAATATCCATTGAAGAATGAGACATTATAAACCAAATATGCCAAAGTAAGCACAAACAAAGTTGACAATCTAATCAGGTCGAATATTCACCAACAACTGCAAGCTAGTGAACTTCTTAAACATATCAAACCGTACTATTTGACATTACAAATAAAGTTGAATTGGTAAGGCATACATAAAAGTAAAAATAAATAAATAAATTGTCTTCCCCACGAGTAAACATTTATTCAACTAGACAGCATACTATAGCCTTTGATAAAGAGGAGAAAAACATGAGAGATTATTGGCTGCCATGTGTTGCCCATGCTGGCAACCAAATTCCATGCAAATAAGTAGCATGAGAATCATATGGACTACAAGCTATATATGCAGCAAGAGATAAGGAGCAGTATGATGATTCCACGATTCGCTAAGGCATGAAAAGCAGATGATTGATGCAGCTAGGTAAACATGCCACAACCAATAAATAATTTCCTAGGAAAAAAATCACACTTAATTGCCAATAATTTTGTCCCCTCAACGATAATTAATATAAGTGAAGAAGTGGTTCAAGAAGGCAGTTGGTACAGATTGAAAAGTTAATTTTAAAGAGTCCACAATAAGAAATAATCAAAAAGCAACACCAGCTCTCCAAAAATCCCCGAGGGACTATAACCAAGCAGTGTTCTAGCCTAAATCTCTCTACCATCCACCCAACACAAAGGCAGATGTCCTAGTGTGTCCATTGTGCTCTATCTGCTATGCATGTACAATTGGTGTTATGCATAAACAGGAAACACTATAACAAACTGACTCTCCTCCCTAACCAAAAATGTGTGGATGCCCAAGAGTGCCATTAATGATGGACAACCATTTATAAATCAATGCAGAGGATAGGCTACGGATGGTAATTTGATAACTGTACACTTCGCAGATAACAATAAAGGAAACAAATTCTCAAGCGTGTAATCGACAATAGCTTCTCTCCTACCTTCCAACTTCTGTATGGCTTTACTCATTGACTTCATTTCCCGTACTTGCACACCTAACAGATCCATAAGTTCCTTGAAGTATCTATTCTCTGACAAGGATGAAATAAATGTTATCAATCAAGAAGTTACATATTCAAGAAAAAGTATGAAAGTTGTTGCTCATTTTTCATCAGTCATTAATAACGAATTCAAAATAACTAAACAAAGAAACCAAAACACAAAACCATCGTATTTTTTATGATGAAAATCCAAGCGACAGAATATGCTAGAGTACAATAAACCTACCTTCAGTTTTTGAAACCAACATTTCCTGGCTTGCCTGTGCCACTTCAGCAGCTGCAGCTGCAGCAGCTTTTGCAGCAGCAGCAGCTTCCTCTGTCAAACTTGGTTTTGAGTTTGATTTGGCCACAGGATCCTCTTCTTCTTCCATTACAACTTTGCGAATCCAAGACTTCAAAGTAGGAATGATAGTTTTCTAAAACATAATGTGTGGTTGAGCTCACAAAGTTAATCTTATAGTGTGGTTGAGCTTAAAAATTTAAGATAGATGGAAAAGAGAAGTAATTAAAAAACCTAGCCTATTTAGGTACTCGTGTTTAAAATCGTAAGCATGCAATATGTGCCAACAAAAGCATAACATATTGAAGGTAAGAAGGTAAGGCACAGGCCAAACAAATAAGGGGACTAAATAACACAATCGTATAGAGCCCCTCCATTAATACCTTAAAAAGTACGGCTGTTCCAGCTCCTGAAGCAGCCAGTACTCCTACAGCAAGAAGAGCATGGGACCAGTGGAATCTGGAAAAGGTTCCTACTTTAGAAATGACACCAGCCGGAGTGACTACTGCAGGCTGCAGACTTTGACTTGGAGCCTGTGGATTAATATTTGCTGAAGACTTCGCATGCGAATCTTTATTCAATATTGCAAAGCAGATAGTACATGATTAGTGTGAGGAATAGCGAAAATTTGTTGACATTTTAACTCAATCAGAAAACCCACACCAACACAAATGTTTATTACCTTGATTTGTAACAGTTGTCGGCGCATTGGAAATAGTTGGGGTCGGATCCTGCCATTTACACAAAATGTCAGTTCCCAATTTGTCACATACACCCTCACAGCTATTAGTAACAGCAAGAATAAATAAATCTTTTCCTGGGATGATCCTATGGATGGGTCTCATACAACGAGAGAGGGACAAAAAAGGGTAACTTCCTTACAGGCACACGGCGAAAGGCTTCATCTATCTCCTCCTTCGTGAGGCCCTTCCTCTCAAGAAAGGATCGTCTATATATGACCGGAGATCCCCTAACTCTCGGGTGTGAAAGGAACTTTACAGCATTTTGCACTTGGTCCTCTCGCATTGGTTCTGAGTTCACAAACACAGATGGTGGAGAACTTTCTTTAGATGCCTCCGCCATATCTTGCTGATTCTCAAGTGTTGGCTGTACAACCTCGGAAGCTGTAGGTACAAAAGAAATTAATCCTCCATTATGGCAGTAGTGATGTCTAAAGTTTTCAACAAAAAAAGGTAACCGCGATATGTGTTTATGAACATATTCCACACTGTCTACATCTTCCTCAATTCATTTACAACACCATATCACAATAGGAGCCACAAGGCTACAAAGTAAAAAGTTTCCAGAAGTGGGTTCAAACTATAAAATACACAGTCTAACCAACAGCAACACCCTTGTACTGTATACGAAATTGCAATTAACAAATCTAAACCAAGATGAACTTAAAATGGGAAAACATGGAAAGGAAAATCAAAGTTATTCTCAATCAGTGTTCCTACTAAGTCTAAAGACACAAATAGGATCAAAGAGGTAGCTGAACAATAGTATTAGACACTAAGAGTGATGCCAAGCAAATACAAGTGAAACAGCATAACAGAACCCATAGAAGTTTCCTATATAGCTAGCAATGGCCTAGTTGATGCAGTGGTGAGATTGAAATAATTTTTACATATATTGGGAAGACTATCTAGACATGTAGGAGTTAAGTGGATAACAAATCCAGAGTCTAGACCATAACAAATTAAATTCAACCTTGAACTATAATTAGCTTATAAATTACATAAGAGCAACTAAAATGCATTTCTTCATGAGGTTAAGCAGAGATAAGGAGAGAAAAAAAAAATCCTTTGGTTACCTTATTGGGATCATTAATTTCTAGTCGGAGGGGTTGATGAAGGTCTTTCCTACCAAAGTATTTGAATGAACTATTTGATTTTCCTTGGCTTTCTCAGAAACCAAACAAATAGTACTGGAAAATCAAATTTTCAGTATAGACCCAAGATTTTACAGAGAAAATCACACCTGGGTTTTGGGGTTTCTGGTCCGTTGGGTTGGGAGGAACCGAGGATTCAGTTGCCATAATTCCTTTGCTTTAGCTGAATGTTCACTAAAGAAAGATCATAGAAAAGAAAAGAAACACAAATTAGATGCATAGAAGGAGAAGGTCAACATAAAATAAAGCCATAACTTCAGAGCCTACCGAAGAGGATGACGATGGTGATGTAGTTTTTGCTCATCCCGATACTATCTGGTTTGGCAGTCAAAAAACGACAAATTTGATTCAGATAATCTGAACTTCTTGCACTGTTTCGGTCACCTACAGGAATATTTTAAAAATATTTCGAAAATAAAATTAGAGAATTCATTTTTAAAATATTATAAAAATATAAATTAAAATATCTCAAAATATTTTAAAATATTGTAAAATAATCACTAAAAGATTTAAAAATGCCTCAAAACATTGGCATTTTGATTCATTCATTTTGGTCTCAAATAAGTTTCAAGCCTTTCGATCACTATTTTGAAATCAAATTTAATTTATTTTTTAATTAATAATTATAAATTATTTAATTCAAAATTAATAACTAAAATGAATTAACATATAATACTAAAATTGACATTGTAATCAAGCTGAGTTTTACTAGTTTGGCATTGTAAAATTGACAAACAAATTGACATTCTCTGCTCTCAAATCTCAATTATGAGAAAAGGTGGATTGTGTTTAAATTGTGTTATGTTAAAATTTATTTAAAATATTGGGGCCAATCGATATAATAACAATGGTTCATTAGATTAGTAAATTAAGTTTAAATAGTATTGCTTTGAGAAAACCCACCACTAGGCCTAATTAATTTAACTATAATCACTTCAATTTAATTAAAATTGGGAAATTGAAAATATCTCGATCCTATAATTCTATTGTCATTAATGGCCTGAATTTTTTTTTTTAACATAAATTACCAATAATTATCACTTTTTTCATACAAAATACCTTTTAGTTATTCCATTTTTGATTTAGGATAATGAAGTCTGATAATTTATTTCCATGAAGTTCTAAATTTCATAAATACTATATTCTGTTTCAATTTTACCCTTCTCTTGAAATACTTAATGACAATAGTCTTCTTCTTTTTTTCATACATCCGACTTGGTGCGTTCTGAATTTTATATTGCCTATTTTGCTAATTTTATGAAACATCAAATTATTTCAATTTTTAAAACTGTCATTATTGGATGCAACATAATGTATACCCTAATATAATCATTTTAAATTCCAATCTAACTTAATACATAAAACCCCAAAGCACAAAAATGATAAGAATGATCTTAATCTAAGGAAGCATCAAGAGTTATGAAAGGCATTTGGAAATTAAAAGCGAAGGACAAATCTGGAATGTAATAGAATTAGGACTTCATTGAAATAAATTATTAAAATTAGAACTTTATTGTCCTAAATAAAAAAACGATAGGACTTCATAGTATTTTGTGAAGAAAAGTGATACTTATTGGCAAGGGCGGAGCCAAAAATTATTTTTTTGGGTGAACACTTTAACTACAAGATTTAGTTTTTTTTCCTTCTTCCAATCGATAAAAAAAATTAGTATTTATATTTTATTACATCATATTGATACATACAAAATTTATTGAACAAAAAAGGTCCAAAAGTCAATGAAAAATAAACAAAAAAAATGATAATTTCATTATTGATGCCATTAAAGATATTTTTTATATATGTAATTAAGTTATCAATCATCTATTGATATCCATTCGTTTATGCAATCGAAATCTATCAATCTTTGTTTTTAATTTATCAAACAAAAGCGAGTAAGTTGTAAAAAAATAGAAAGAACATGTTGTAGAGAAACCATACGACGAGTCATAGAAAAATAAAGGTTAATTGTGGACTAATTTCAAATAATTTTACTTTAAATTAACAACATAAATCCAAAAACAAAAAATTCATAAATATGTAATCAAAGTCAATTGAAGAAAGCCTCTAAACTATAAAACGACCAAATACATAATTATAGATTAATCACAACTCACATTTTCATAAAATAAAAGTGAGCATATATCCATACATATAACAAATTTTCAAAAAAAGAAATTGAGGGTGAGCCCATGTTCACACTAGCCCCTTTAGCTCCTCCCATGCTTATTGATAATTTTTCCGTTTATTTTACTAATTAGCATACAGATAACTAGCAATAGAAAAACAAAACCATTCATTTTTTTTTTTGGTTTAACTGTTAAGAATGTTCAAGTCAGTTTATACACATTTTAACTAATTTCTTTTTCAGTCCGATAAAAGACAGGTTATTCATGTCGAGATTAGGATATTCATGAAAAATAAATCTCTCATGACCTGATCTTAAGAAATTATTAAAATTCAAATTTAAGACGTCTAAGTTTACAATTCATCCATGTTACTAGTTAAACTACACCTCCATATTCACAAAAACCATTCATTACGTTCATGGAGTTTCATTTTCGTTTGTAAATAAAAACAAAAGAGTCTTTGCATAGAAGCCACGACGAAGAAATAAACAAGTCTATCAGAAAGGAATCATTCAAGTTTTGTTATTAAACCATAGCCGCCTTGCATATTTTAAACGTCGTTGACTGTGGTTTTACTGATAGATTCAAACTACGAGTTGCGTGTGAAAAAGCAATTACGGACCCAAACAAAGTATACAATTTGTAAAATATCTCAATATATATCTCGAGAAAATATTTGGTGTTTATAGGACACCACGTAATAACGCCATAAGAACTTATCACAATTTGTGGGACCCACACTTTGCCTTTTTTTAAAAAGTTTTTGGCAATTTTAATTGATCGAAAAACATCGTTATCATCGCATGGTACCACTTTTTAGTGAATATAATAAATGAGCAAGTAAATCTCATATATTTTAATTATCCCTGCTTGATGTCGTTTAGTAATCATTCCATATATGAAAATAATTATCACATAACCTTAATACCGAATTTTTATTTTCGGTACGTTACCGACATTTCATTTGGGTCATTGACGTAATTTTTTTATTTTTGTAACCATTGATTAGTTTAAAAAGTGGGATACCAGTTACCTGCTAAACCGGTAATGAAAAAGAGTAGGATTTGACAAATACCCTCCTCCAACCGTTAAACCCAAAAAGTTGGAACCCCTCTAAGAGTTAGAACCTTACCTAAAAAGTTGGAACCCCTAACCAAAAATATTGGAACCCACTCTAAAAATGTTAGAACCTCTACCCAAAAAAGTTGGAATCCCTCCCCTCAAGAGTTGGAACATTTACCCGAAAAGTTGGAACCCCTATCCAAAAAGGTTAAAACCCCTAATCAAAAAAATTGAAACATATCCCAAAAAGTTGGAAATCTTGCCCAAAAAGTTGGAGCTCTTGCCCCCAAGAGTTGGAACCTCAACCCAAATAAGTTCGAACCCCTACTAAAAAAAGTTGAAACCCTACCCCAATTGTTAGAACCCACCCCAAGAGTTGGAACATCTACCAAAAAGTTGAAACCCCTATTTAAAAAAGTTGAACCTCTAACCAAAAAAGTTAGAACCCACCAAAAAGTTAGAATCTCTACTCAAAAAAGTTGGAACCTCTGCCCCAAGAGTTGGAACTTCTACTAAAAAAATTGGAACCCCTAACCAAAAATTCACTCCAAAAAAGTTGGAATCCCTATCCAAAAAAGTTAAAACCCCTACCCAAAAAAAATTGGAACTCTTCCCCAACTGTTAGAACCCACCCATAAGTTGGAACCTCTCCAAAAAAGTTGGAAGTCTCCCCACAAGAGTTGAAACCTTAATCCAAAAAGTTGGAACACTACCCCAAGAGTTGGAACCCCTACCTAAAATTGTTGAAACTCTTAATCAAAAAAATTAGAACCCATCCAAAAAAAATTGGAAGACCTACCCAAAAAAGTTGGAACCCCTGTCCGAAGAGTTGGAACTCTTACCAAAAAAAATTGGAATCTAACCCCAAAAAGTTGGAACCTCTACCAAAAAAATTTGAAACCTCTACCCAAAAAAGTTGAAACCCTCCCCCAACTATTAGAACTCACCCCAAGAGTCGGAACCCTCCCCTCAAGATTTGGAACCTCGAGCCAAAAAGTTGAAATCCTACCAAAAAATTTGAAACCCCTAACCAAAGAAGTTGGAAACCTATCAAAAAAGTTGAAAACCCTACCCAAAAAAATTGAAACTTCTGCCAAGAGTTGGAACCTCTACCCAAAAAATTAGAATCCTACCAAAAAAAGTTGGAACTTATAACTAAAAAAGTTGAAACCCTATCAAAAAAAGTTAGAACCCTGTCGAGTTGTAACCTTTATCCAAAAAAGTTAAAACTCTTACCCAAAAAAATTGGAACCCTCCCCCAACTATTTGAACCTAGTTGGAACCTCAAAAAAGTTAGAACTCTCCCTTAAGAGTTAGAACCTCTATGAAAAAAATTGGAACCCAATCAAAAAATATTATAACCCTGATCCAAATAGTTGGAAGTATTATTTATAATTATTGTAATTGTTTGATTTTATTCATTATTTATTTGTTCTTAATATAAAATGGGACTATTTATAAAATATTGAATATTTTTGGATTGAGATTTTTTTGATCTAGCTAATCGGAGTCACCCCAAAAAATTGAAATCCAATCCAAAAAAAGTTATAACCTAGTTGGAAGCATTATTTACAATTCTTTTAATTATTTGTTGTTAATGAGAAATGAGACTATTTATAAAATATTAAATATTTTTGGACATTTTTTTTATCTAGCTAATCCGACTCACTTAAAAAATTGAAACTTAATCCAAAAAAAGTTATAACCAGACCAAATAGTTGGAAACATTATTTACAATTCTTTTATTTATTTGATTTTATTAATTATTTATTTGTTGTTAATAAAAAATGGGACTATTTTAAAATAAATTGAATATTTTTGGACAGTTGGATTTCTTTGATCGAGTGAATTGAAGTCACCCAAAAAATTGAAACCCAATCCAAAAATATTTTAACCTGACCCAAATAGTTGGAAGCATTATTTACAATTCTTTTAATTTTTTGATTTTATTCATTATTTATTTGTTGAATAAAAAAATGGGACTATTTATAAGAAATTGAATATTTTTGAAGATTTTTTTGATTATTTAAGGGATAAAAGAGATAAAAATGTGATAGTTAAGAGATAAAAGGGATAAAAGTGTGATAGTTAAGGGATAATAGGAATAAAAGTGTGATATTTACCCAGGATTGGACTTCCATTTCTTGGACTGATCCTAATTCTTCACATTGTAAATTACACTTACACCCCACATATTACAATATATTATTATTTTATTTTCTAAGTAAATATTCTGGTCCACAAATCACAAAAACCTTATCTCTCCCTCAATCCACTTTCCCGCCTAAGCGACTGTTACTACTCTTCCCTTCCCTCCATCTCTTTCACCGTACAAAAAATATTTGTTTATTTGGTTTAGGTTTTGTTGAATCTGCGAGAGAACGACTATTGTGAAACTCCATTAATTCTTTTTTGGGTGAACATTGTCTTTGATATCCAAGTTTTGACTCGTTCAAATATAATATAAGTGAACATTTTTTTTAATTAATAGCGTAATTTATATGGTGAAGTCATTTTTGTGGTTAATGGTTTATTTTATGTTTAGGGTGAAGAAGGAACATGAAGCTGAATTTAATTGGATGAACTGAATTTTAATTTGATATTAATATGATGAATTGAATGTTTATTTGGTATAAATTTGATGAATTGAATATTAAATGTTATTAAATGAAATTGAATGTTAATTTGTTGAATTGAATATTAATTTGGTATTGTTTTGATGAGTTAAATGTTTATTAAATGAAATTGTATGTTACTTTGATGTTGATTTGTTAAATTAAACCTTTATAGATGATTTTCGATGTAATTTGATAAATTGAGTGTTAATTTAATAAATTTGAATATAATTTCGATGAATTGAATGTTAATTTTGTGTTAATTTTATGAATTGAATATTAATTGGATGTGATTGAATACTAAGTTGAAGAATTAAATTTTATTACATTATGATTTGAAGAATTGTGGATACTACTACTGGTCTGAATCTTCTTCGATATCTTAAGATCCCTTCAATCAGGGAGCCTTCTATGAAGATTAAATCACATTTTTATTGAAATTGATTCCCAATTTCAAATACTGCTAAATTCGACTTGTACTTGAAATTCTTTTGTTAACAAGAATGAATAGTCTAAAGTTTGAACATACCAAAATCCATGATTCTATGTCAATGGTGATTATACAATCTCTAACCCTCTTATTCATCTTTCTAAACTACAAAGCCATATATAAGATAATGAAACCAAGAATTTCACTTTGATTCCAGAAATAATACTATTATATTGAGATATAAAAATATAAAAGATCCATTTTGTTGATCAAGGTTATATATAGAAGCATAAAAAGATAATGATTTTGTTAATTTAATAACAAAAGTCATATATCAAAGACTACTGCTATAAAGATATACTCTTTTTACAAAATGTAACCGAATTTTTTATGTTTTTTTTAATATCACAACCAACCTCAATTGAAGAACAGGATAGAGCAAAATTACTTGACCAAGAAACTTTGGAGATAACATAGGAAAATAAGGGCAGACCTTCTTCTAGAAAAATACAAAACAATAAACGTAATTGATATGTAGCTAATTTAGAGTAAAGACATTATTTATTAAACAAGCTCAGCACACATAAAATACTTACCAATACTGAAGTACACCTCTATTTAACAACGAAATAATTAAGTTTAAGCAACAAAAAGTGAAGAGAACAATAAATAACTAAACAAAATTTAAATAATAGAAAATTTTCATTTGAGATTTTTGCGTGATGTACCCATGTGCCTATTATTGAATAGCATGCTTTACAATTTTATTATTTATTTAATTCTTGTATCATGCATGCATTGCTTCTATTATTCTAATTATTTTATTTCATGTAATGTGTAATTTAATTTTTAAATACCATCCATCGTTTCGTTAATAAAAAAAAAAATCTTTTTTTAAAGATTTTCGATGTTAATTTTATGAATTGAATGAATTTGAATATAAATTAGATGAGATTGAATGTTACGAAATAAATGTTTATTAGTTGAATTTTAATGTTAATTTAGTGAATTATATATTTATTAGGTAAAATTAAATGTTGATTTGAAGAATTGAATGTTAATTTTTTGTAAATTTGATGAATTTAGTTTTAATTGGATGAAATTGCATGTTTGATGTTGATTTGATAAATTGAATATTTATTAAATTATTTTAGATTTTAGATTTTAATTTTATGAATTATAATATTAAAAGGTTAAAAGTGTAATATCAAAAGTCTAAAAGTATAATATTAAAGGATAAAAGTGTAATATGTAATATCAGGATCGATCTCCCATTCTCACGACCGGTCTTAATTTATCATAAATAAATTACACTTACAACCATGAAGTATAACAATATTTTTTTTTTGTTCCTTATATTTCACCTTCAAGTAATATTTTTATTCCACAGTACCTAATTAGAAGCGTCTATTATTTTTTTGAAGATAAAATACATAGGGCAAAGTAAAATAATTTTTCCTTAAATGTATAACTAATATTAATAATTAAGTTATGGGGTACAACTCTAATCGGTACAAGTTTAATGGATAGTAACAATGTTTTGGATGTGCGTATAATATGGTACAATTCTTTTGGATGAGGTACAATTTTTTTGCTTAGATACAACTCTATTGAATGTCTTATGGCTAGGTACTGAAAATAACCGATCGCACTGATTTTCAAAAATTACGTGTCATATATACAAACTAACTTATTTTTTGATACTATATCAAAAAATAGTGTGACAGTATAACAGTGTTATCCTTTGTAATATATCTCGAGAAAATATTTGGTGTTTATAGGACACCCCGTGATGACGCCATAAGAACGTATCACAACTTTTGGGACCCACACATTGATTTTTTTTTAAAACGTTTTTGGCAATTATACAAGTGATAATAATTGATCCAAAAACATTGTTATCGTCGCATGGTACCACTTTTCAATGAATACAATAAGTGAACAAGTAAATCTCATATATTTTAATTATCACTGTTTGATGTCATTTAGTAACCACCTCATATATGAAAGTAATTACGACGTGGGGTTCATTATGTTTATTTGTAGATTAATTATTGAATTGTAATATTACGTGATAATAGTAGTGACGTGATGTCACAATTATACTCAATATTCACTCGTGATGTAGACTACATAACACTCCTACGTGATGTTTCATTTTTTTTTTTTTTAATAGTAAAAAGTGTCAGAACCAACTTATGCTTATGCAAAGACAATTCATTTATATCGGAATTAAGATATAAAAAAAAAAAAATTTCATTTCTTGACCGGAGGAGGTTGCCAATGAGCACCGAATGTTTTCTCTTTTATCTCTCATCAGAGACTTTTATCTCTCATCACAGACATGAGAGAGAGAGAGAGAGAGAGAGTTGTAAAAATTGTTGCAATAATGTAGACCTGCTAGGTGTGTTCTAGAATCCTAGTACCATGTACCCTCGTGGAACAGGTTGGTTTGAGTCATTTTCATTGGCGTTGTTTTTCCTTATGAAAATGTTTAAAATGTTTCCCAGAACATAATTGATCATCTCACAGATCACAAACCATTGTTAGCCTATAAATACAGATAGCCATAAACAAAGGAGAGCATGAGCTTTGCCTTTGTGATATAAAGACTCGTACCCAAGTCTTCAAAATCAAGATCCTTATAAAAGGTCTGCACCATAATCTCTCTCTCTCTCTCTCTCTCTCTCTCTCTCTCTCTATATGTATGTATCTATCTACACACACGTCTTATTTTTAGTTCAAGTGCAAATTGTGTAGAACTCTTCTGATCTTCAGTTGTCTCCACAGAGCAAATATGGCTGAGCAGTCAAGTGAGGTAGCTGTTGCAGGAATGAAGAGGCTTCCAAGGTTTATTATACTTTGCCAGACCACCAGTATCTGTTTTCCAGTTAAATTTTTTTTTGCGTTCAACGGTGAGGTGTGTCGGGATCGATGTACGTACACTTTAATTAATTTTTTCTCCTATTCGATCAAAAGTAGGCTATCCTCAAAAATAGGGTATTCATGAAGAATAAAACTCTTATGATCTGACTTCAGATAGTTATCAAGATTCAAATTCAAGACATCTAATTTTATAGTTCGTTCTTA
This sequence comes from Ilex paraguariensis, assembly GCA_963454935.2. Classification (NCBI taxonomy): domain Eukaryota; kingdom Viridiplantae; phylum Streptophyta; class Magnoliopsida; order Aquifoliales; family Aquifoliaceae; genus Ilex; species Ilex paraguariensis. The sequence continues at coordinate 534,596 of CAUOFW020000903.1, forward strand.
TTAACATTTGAACTTCTCTTAAAGTTGTTCAACTTCTATTGTGCTTGATTTCACTTCTCACAATCATAAACTCAGCTTGAACCATTTATTTTAAAAACTTGGATCCGCATTAACTAATATTATTCAATTGTATTAAATCACAATCTATTTTAAAAAATTTAAGTTATTCAAGAGTGTGTAACTTAAATATTGTAATCAAACATGCTCTCTCGCGTTGAAAATAAACTTTAAGCTTATCGTGTAAAATTCTTCTAACACGTAACCACCTACTCTAAAAATTTAAAGAAGATATAAATTAATTATTTATTCTTGTCACAACTCTGTCGTGGCTAGAAGGAATGGAAGACCTAGAAAAAAGAGGCCCTAGGAAACTTGTTTATGTTCGAGCATGCAGTGTTAGAGAGCGAAAGTCAAGCGTCAACCTAATACATTACGAAAGCAAAAGAAATCTTTACGACTTTACCTTCTGTTAACACCTAATCCTGCTAAGTTGCTAACCACGGTTAGTTTGGTTAGAAAAAAAAAAATAATAGAAAGTGAACAAAATTTATTCTCTTGCATGCATTTAATTAGGATAAAAATTTTGCGACAAAGTTTGAAGAAAATTTTATTTTCTAGTTTAGAAGGGAAGAAAGTTATAAGAAAATATTTGTAAGTGTCTAAATTGCCCTTTATTTGTAAAATTTTAAAAATGGCCTTATCCGTCCCACTACAAAACTAGGTATTGAAAATAAAATTTTCTCCCCATTACTTTCATATTTTTGCTCTTTTGCATTAAAAATTAATTTTTTTTTCTTTTTCCACTATTCTCGCGCTAACCAAATTCATTGGACCTAATTTTTTAATTTAATTTACCGACTTAAATTCATCATATAACTGTTGATTTGGGAACCGGTCCAAACCAATATTGATGTCAAAGTCAATGACAATGATCATGTAATTAATATTTGTTTCCTGACAAATGATGAAATTGCCATGGTTTTTGCAGAGAGGAAAAAGACCAGGATGACATAGATGAGGCCGAGCTTGAGAAGATAAGAAACGATTCGCCAGGAGCATGTGAAGCGATTAAGAAGATTAAGGAAGGATTCAATCAGTTCAAGGCCAATGAATTCGAGTATGTTGTGTTTATTTAATCAACTTGCTGTGTCTTAAAAACCCAAAATAAAATAAATTAAATTATTTTTGGAATAATATCCGATTATGGTAATACTATGGAGATTTATATTTTTTATTTAAAATTCTAACCTAATAAGGTTACAGTTGACATAACATAATAATATTATTACTTCAAACACATCATCCTACACCATTATTCAAACTTTATGACTTGTCCTAATATTACGTTTTCAGATTGGTTCCCAATCACATTGGATTATTTCTAAAAATTGACAGAACATGGAGATGATACAAAAAATGAAAAAATTGCACTCTCGGTGGGGGTGCAGCTTGAGTACATCAACTGTAGTTCAACTAAAATATTTGGTTGAGTTTAGGGGCGATGATTTTCAACAGATAAACGTTTTAACCCGATTTAAATTGAGAAAGTACTTGGGCTTGAGTATAGTCCAATTGACCTCTCAACCTTGATAGAGTAAGGGGATTGAGTTGCATCCTAACTCTGTTAATTAAGATATGTTTCTTATTTTTTTTTTAAATGGCTTTTTAATTTGTTGCTAAATGGTTTTCCCAATTCTCTGGTGCTTTGGACATCTTTTGCAGCAAGTTTCCAGACTATTACAGGAAACTAGCCGAGGGACAGAACCCAAAGGTATGGCTTTTGTGTCGCAACTATTATTTCTTTTTTCAGTTTTGAGTTGTGTCCAGAGGTTAGTGGTTGGTCTAATGATCACCAATTCCGCTGTTGAACCTTAAGGTCACAAGTTTGAACTTTCTCGACGTTCTAACAAAACAAAATCTGTAAACCCCAGTTAATGGGATTTTAATATATTATAGGGTCAAAAAAATTTACTTTAATTAACTTGTGAATTTTGTGGCCAATTTCTCTTTTGCAGTTTCTGGTGTTTGCATGCTCAGATTCACGAGTGTGTCCATCTAATATTCTAAGCTTTCGACCAGGAGAAGCTTTCATGGCCCGGAACATTGCTAACTTGGTTCCTCAATTCGACCAGGTCTTCAAATTGTGTGAAATTATTTTATCTTAGGAACAAATTAATATTTTAGCCTCCCACCATTATAAAATTAAATGTTTTTTTATATTTGGTTTTGCTAGGCTAGTGATCACTTGGATTTTTTAACTTATAATAACCTAAATATTGCAGATATTTGTTGGGAGAAAATAGGGTCCTCGTAGTTTAATTTCAAGATTACATATTAATTACAATAAGATAATACACATGACACACAAGCTCAAAAGGATATAACTAGAGGCGGAGCTAGAAATTATGTCTAGGATGGGTTTACTTGGAAATAAAATAATATATTTAAATTTATGGAATTGTATTTGATACTTAAAAATTCAAAAAATATAAAAATTATCAAACATTAATAAATATAGTGTAAACAAATAAAAAAAAAAAGAAGCTAATTACAACCCTACACAATAAATGAGACTAACTGTATAAAAGATGCTACAGTCTTTCTCTATATAACCAATTAGACTATTACCCAAAGATCACTCATTATTTTATTTAACCTAATTTTCATAATATCTATAACTTTTAAAAGTGAGTTTGATAAATCAAAAATATATCTAAATGTATCCATAAAGTGTTCAAAGTATGTCAAAAAATTAATAATTATTTAGTTATATGACTATATTAATTGATAGAATAAAAAATAATAGAGTGAACACCTTTAAGTATACTTCTAATAATTTTAAATATACATAAATAATATTTTTTTAAAAAAAAAATTCAGGGTGAGGCCATGCCCCCTCTGGTCCTCATGTTGTTCCGCCACTCATATGACTTAGAGATAATTCGACCCACAAAAAATGCTACTTAACTATATGGAATCTCTGAATATTATGATTTTTCTTACAACTAGAGAATGAAATCTCTTCTCTTTGTACAAGGAATACAATGGACATAATATAAGGAAGAAAACCATTTGAAATTCAAACAAACTGCTTCTAAAGAGAAGAATGGAAAGAATATAAAATCCAGAGAAATTCAGGGAGATAATGACTAATCTATTGTCACATGACTTGCTGTTTGATCTGCTCTTTATTTGTGTCATGATCTAATCTTTGTGATTGATATGCTATCCCTTTGTTTAAGGCCTGATTTTGTTCCTTGATTTGGCTGGAATCATTACTTTCTATAAAATATGGTACAACACGACTTGATTGACACTAATCCTGATTAGTTGAACTCAGGTTAGGTATTCTGGAGTTGGAGCTGTCATTGAATATGCAGTTGCAGAACTCAAGGTCATTTTGAACTCCTCCAAGTTCTAACATATAAAAAATTTCTTCTCCATTCTATTTCATACAAGGGCCTTAACCAATGGGATAATTCCATAGGTTGAAATTATTTTGGTGATTGGACACAGTCGATGTGGGGGAATAAACAGGCTAATGTCTCATCCTGAAGATGGATCAACTTCTTTGTAAGGCTAATTCACACACATTTTATTATTTTATTTTAAGTTATTGTTGTGCAACCTGGTACATGTGAGTTTTAATCCATACACTGTGGCTTGGCTTAGAAATTTATAACATTTCTGATAAATATTAATGAACATTTATCCCATGGTCCCCAAGAGATTTTTTTTTCTATGAGTGTCACCTTGGTTCTTATTCTTAAAATTTAATTTTTCTCAATTTGCTTCTCGTTCACAAATCGGACCAATTTGATCTTCCATCCTAACAATTATTCAAATTAGAGACAGAAAACGCATACGTATATCTATATATAGCACGAATGCGACACATATGTGGACCGAATTTCTATCTGTCACACGTGCACATGCGTTTTTGCGTCTTTAATTTTAATGACTGTTGGGGCAAAGGAGGACATTGGTGTAGCATGTAAAACTCTGATGATGATATTTACAAAATTAGAATGATGTTAGGAAGAAAACGGACACACAAGTCACAAACTTGAGGGACCATTAGTGTACTTTAACATTTTTTACTTTTTGTATTTTCACATTAGCCTACTAATAAGTTGTACTTCTCTTTAATACTGATGTGCAGTGACTTCATTGACGATTGGGTTCAAATCGGTTTGCCTGCCAAGGCCAAGGTGAAGGCTGAGTTTGGGAATTTACCATTTGAGGAACAGATTGCCATTTGTGAAAGGGTGAGTCTTTTTTCGTTATCACTCATGAATACCTTAATCCATGTATGAATGACCTGTTTCTGATTGGACCGAGAAAAAAATTAGTCAAGGTGCATCTAAGCTGACTCGGACATTACTCACTGTTGAACAAAAAAAAAAAAAGAACACACAAACAAATAGAAGAGTTATATAAAGTTTGATAATGTTTTTCAAGTACTTCTACTTAAGAAAATAAAAGTAATTTTGTCAGCAAATCAAAAATATGTTTGATTATTATTTTGTAAAAGTGATCGACATCCATCTTATTATATAAATTATGTACTTTTATACATATATGTGAACTATCATACATATTTTTAAATAAAGAAACGAGCTAACCCAAATAAGGAAAAAGCTTAAAACCAAAACAACCATTATTTAAAATTTTTGAAAAAGAATAAAAAATGATATTAAATGGTCGATAATGTTTTAATGAGGTTGTTACTTGCGAGTTGTGACAGACTTGTTCGATATACGAGATTTATAACATAGTGTCGTTAACCACGTACATTTGCTCAAGGTTTTTCTTAAAAAAGTTGCATTATTTCCTTTTAAAGGAGAGAAGTAAGTTGAAGCTGAGAATATTGTCAATAATCTGATTGCAGGAGGCTGTGAACTTGTCTCTGGAAAACCTACTTACTTATCCATATGTGCGAGATGGATTGGCGAACAAAGCTTTGCTACTGATGGGTGGATACTACGATTTTGTCAAGGGAACTTTTTCCCTCTGGGTGCCCAATTTCGGCGTCAAACCCTTTCTCTTTGTTTGAGTTTTACACCAAGTTTGGTGTCAAATAAGAATGACGACATTTGTATCTCTGCACACAAAATAAGTCGGACTTTCGTACATTTACGCTCTCAAGACTCTGCAGGAGTAGAAGACTCGTGTACTCAAACTTTCTTCTACTCCATAATAAGAGGTTCAGCTATGTACTAGTTATGTTGTGATAAGATAGTTCAAATAGTGGTGGTTATGCAATAATAAGATGTATTTTACCTTGAATATAAAATAGAGAAGCTCTGGCATGCTCTCTTTCATATGTTGATTTCTTTTGTGACCCATAATTTCACTTACATAGCATTTAATCGGCTTACATGAGAGATATAAAGAAGGGGTCTTACTGGGCAATTAAATTAGGGACTTGCAATACTGAAGTAGGAGTAATTCTAGATCTTGCTTGTAGGGATTCTCAAAATAACCATATTTCTTAACAAAACCAAGCATTGGTTGAAGACAAGAGACATAGAAATGCTATGAATTAGTTCGAGAGAGAGAGAGAGAGAGAGTTGGGATTTGGCGAACAGATATATCCGTCAACCTTAATATCATAGAAACTGTGAAACACCAAAGAAACTGTGAAACCCTAAATCAATTGAATTACAGCTGGGGTTGGTCTAAATATTAGATTGGATGGGATTTAACTATCCCCTCCTATCCATTCTTTTCTAACCGAATTAGTTGGTGAATTTCATTATTTCATCTTAAGTTGAACATGTTTGGATAGAGTTTCAAATATGAGTTATATTATTGAGATTTAAAAATCTAATTTAGTTTACTAATATAATGACGTGATTTTATTGTAACCATCATATTAATATCCAGCTCTAATAATTGATGAAGAGTACAGTCAATAATTTCTCCAATTCAAGGGTTACGGGAAATTATCTTAGCAAATTACTATCTTTCTGTATTTCCTCGTTTTATAATAAATTTGATTTGATGTTACTCCATAGTTGTCTGTTATGATTTTTGAGTTTTCCATGCAAACTTATGTTCTTGCATGTTGATTTTTTTTTTTTTTTAACTTTGTTATCTGTCGCATATCAGATCCTAGGTTATAGAAGTTAGTGCCAAAAAAAAAAAAAGGGAGAATGTTAGTTGAAATATAAAGCCGTTTGGTTTTACCTGGAACGTCTCAGGAAGGCTGGAAGAGAAAAACAAATTGTGGGCCTGTGTTGTCAGTGGTGGGTACAACGACAAAGAAGAGGGAGAGAAAAGGAGTCGCTGGGTGAGAGAGAGAGAGAGAGAGAGAAAAGAGGATAGGAAATGGGGTGTGTGCGTTGTGTGTGCATTGCACTGTAGTGCTGTTTGTGTTGATGAAGAGAGAGAGAGTGATATATATATATATATATAGCGAGAGAGAGAGAGAGAGGGATATTACTAGAACTATGGAAGGCTGGAAGAGAAAAAAAATTTGTGGGCTTGTGTTGTCAATGGTGGGTGCAATGAAAAAGAAGAGGGAGAGAAAAGAGAGGCTGCTCTCAGGTTTTCTTTGTCGCTGGTTGGGCATAATAGAGAAAGAGAGAAAACAGGATAGGATCATAGGAAATGGGTGGTGGCTACTGGCTACTGGCTACTGGCCAACCTTTTTTTTTTTTGTTTTGAGTGGGGCAAGCTGTTTTTTTTTTTATTGTTTTGTGTGGACCTAGTGTTCTGTTTTTTTTTATTGTTTTGTGTGGACCTAGTGTTTTTGTTTTTGATTTTAATTTTGGGCAGCACAAGTGAGACATTATAAAATATATATATACCTAAATAATAAAAATAAATAAAAAATTTAGGGGCACTTTCCAACACTGGACCATGAACAGCTCCGCCCCTGGGCCGATAAATACGTATAGCCATAAAGGAAGGAACCACGCGTTGTGGCATTTGAAAATCAAGTCATTGAAATCAAGATCCTTATAAACGGTATGTTGTTTAGCTCAACCATCATCGAGTTTTGATTTTATATTGTTCCTATTGATATAATCTCTCTCTCTCTGCACACACTCATTTTAAGTTCAAGTGCAAATTGTGTAGAAATCTTCTCATCTTCAGTTGTCTCCACAGTGCACATATGGCAGAGCGCTCAAGTGAGGTAGCTGTTGCTGGAATGACAAGGTTTATTATACTTTGCCAGACCACCAGTTCTGTACAATTCTCAGAATTTTAAAATTAGATATAATTTAGAAATGTGAACGATAAAATTATTTTATCGTAACTTGTTGGTCACGGGTTTGAAACGTGAAATAATCTCTCTATTTGTAAAAATAAGACTGTGTATATCTAATCGTTCTCAAATCTCGCAATAACGAAAACCTTATGCACCGGGTACGCCCTATATAATTCATAGACCTGAGCTTGATATTTCTGTCCCTTGGATGCCCATCCTTACTCCGCAAGGGTGTGGTATCTGTTTTCTAGTTGAACTGCTTTTTGCTTGATTTCACTTCTGACAACCATAACCTCCACCTCGTATCCCATAGTTTTTAACACCCGGACCCACATTAATATTATTCGCTTGTGCTTGTAAGACTCTGTTAAATCGCAATCTATTCTAAAAATTTTAGTAATTAGAGAGCGAAATTTAAGTCGTGCACGTGAAAATTTTTTAACAATTAGGATATTAGCGAGATTCAAATACAAGATATAACTTCTACTCTTATACTATATTGAACCACCACATACTCTAAATGAAGGCTACTTCACTTCTCGTCAATTAATTTTAAATTGAATGAAATGACATAAACATTTTTATGATCAATAATACCCATTAAACATAATTTTTTGATTTAGTTTACTAAGTCAACAAATCATGTAATTAATATATGTTTACTAACAAATGATGAAATTGCCATGGTTTTGCAGAGAGGAAAAAGTCCAGGATAAGATAGATGAGGCCGAGCTCGAGAAGATAATAAACGATTCACCAGGAGCAAGTGAAGCGATTAAGCAGATTAAGGATGGATTCAAACAGTTCAAGACCAATGAATTCGAGTATGCTGTGTTTATTTAATCTACTTGTTGTGTCCTAACAACCAAAGATAAAATAAAATATATTATTCTTCGAATAATATCCGATTATGGTAATACTATTGAGACTTTAAAATTTTATCCAAAATCTTAACCTAAGGTTACTGTTGGCATGACATAATAATATTATTATTTGGTTTTTTTTCGATAACCCTAGAGCCCTCCATCAATCGAGCCCATTTGGAACCGCGACCAGTAGTCATCTTGGGCTTACAAGCAAAGCCTCCTCTTCACGCAGTAGAGTTAAATCTAGAGGAGGTGGCTCGCCCCTCCATTGAGCAAATACTAACTTAAGGTACCTATCATGTGGCCGACTACCACTTGAGTTAAACCCTTTGGGTTAATTAGGTTTTTTTAATAGAACTATATTATATTCTACTTCAAACACATCCTCCTATGGAAAAAGATGTATTGAATGTCCCCAAAATCTAATTTGCCAAGCGGACTTCATTTCAGGATTCCATTATTCAAACCTGATATGAGTTTTTAAAAATAATATTATTGCTTGTAATTAATTTTAAGTCTTAAAAAATTAGGTCCTCAAATTAGATTTTCAAATTAGTTCACAATCAGATTAAATTATTTCTAAAAATTGACAGAACATCACTCCTAAGGGGATGGTACGAAAAAAGGAAAAATTGCACTCCCGGTAGAGGTGCAATTTGAGTAGGTCAACTGCAATTCAAATTAAAATATTTGGTGCGAATAATTAGAAAAATGTTTAACCCAATTTAAATTGAGATAGTACTTGGGCTTGAGTAGAATCCAGAGTGACCTCTCAACCTAGAGTAAGGTGATTGAATTGCATCCTAACTCTGTTAAGATATGTTTCTTAAATGGTTTTTCCAATTCTCTGGTGATTTGGACCTCTTTTGCAGCAAGTTTCCAGACTATTACACTAAACTAGCCGAGGGACAGAGCCCAAAGGTATGGTATGGCTTTTGTGTCTCACAACTATTATATTTCTTTTGTGATGTTAGGAGGTTGGCTTAATCGCCCTTATTGTTAGACTATGGGATCAAACATTGTCCTTCTTTTCTTTATAATAGTGTCTGACCCCAAAAAAAATTATTATTTCTTTTTTCACTTTTGACCTCTCTAAATCCCAGTCAATTGGGATATTATTATATTATAGGGTAAAAAAATAATTTTTTTTACCCGATAATATATTAATATTCAAGTTAAAAATAATTTATTTTAACCAACGGGCTTTTAATACAATGATATTTTTTACCTTGTGAAAATTTAGTCTTCTTGAGGTCAAGAATTCAAGTACCCTAAGCGAAAAAGGTGTAATTGGTTGGTAGGACGAACTTCAATTGTTTGGATGAATTGTATCAAAGTTTCTAGTGTGTGTTCGAATCTTCACCGAAACGCAAGTCCTAATTTAACTGGTGCGTGCATAAGTTGAGGGACTAGGTCATGCACCCGGAGGCCCTCGGCTCTATCCGGACTCACGAGCCTCAGTGACATAAGCACGCTTCTACTCGTCGGAGAGAAGCTAGAGATAATTACTTTAATTACCTTACGAATTTTGTGGCTAATTTCTCTATTGCAGTTTCTGGTGTTTACATGCTCAGATTCACGAGTATGTCCATCTAATATCCTAAGCTTTCGGCCAGGTGAAGCCTTCATGGCCCGGAACATTGCTAACTTGGTTCCTCCTTTCAACCAGGTCTTCAAATTGTGTGAAATTATTTTTATCTTAGGAACAAATATTTTAGTCTCCCCACCATCATATACTTTAAGATTGTCAATTTTCAACATGTTACGATAACAAAGTATAGTTAGACATGACACAACCCATAAATGATCCAACAAATTAACACGAGTCATAAGTAGGTCAGATCATCGTCAAACACAGGTAACATGTTTAACTTGTTTTGTATACATAAATATTGGGTTTTTGTAACTTCTGAGTTGTTATAGAATTAAATAGTTTTTTTTTTATATTTGGTTTTGCTAGGCTAGTGATCATGATTTAGATTTTTTTTAACTTAGAATAACCTAAATGTTGTGGATATTTGTTGGGAGAAAATAGAGTCCTCGTCGTGTAATTTCGAGATTACATATTACACTAAGATAATCCACACGACATAAGCTCAAAAAGATACGATTTATAGATAAATCGACCAAAAAATAATACTAAATAAATATGGTACAACACGACTTGATTGACACTGATCCTAATAGAAACATTGTAATGATATTTTAGTTGACTTCAGGTTAGGTATTCTGGAGTTGGAGCTGTCATTGAATATGCAGTTGCAGAACTCAAGGTCATTTTGCACTCCTCTAAATTCTAATATATATAACATTTTCTTCTCCATTCTATTTGTTTTCTCTTTCATACAAGGGTCTTAAACAATGGGAAAATTCCATAGGTTGAAATTATTTTGGTGATTGGACACAGTCGATGTGGGGGAATAAAGGCTCTAATGTCTCTTCCTGAGGATGGAACAACTTCTTAGTAAGGCTTTAATTCACACATAGTGGCTTGGAAGCTTATCACTTTTCTGATAAATATCAATGAACATTTATCCAATGGTCCCTAAGGTTTTTTTTTTTTCAAATTTTTTATCAGTGTCACCTTGGTTCTTAAAATTTAATTTTTTTCAATTTCATTCTCGTTCTCAGGTAGGACCAATTTGATCCTTCACCCTAATAATTGTTTAATTTAGAGACAAAACAATCCATGTGCATAGCACGTGTGCTACACATGCGTATACCGAATTTCCATCCATGGCCCTTTGTCAGCTACTCATTGGTGCAACATGTAAATCTCTGATGATGATGATGATAGTGAGAAAATTATAATGTTAGGAACAAAATTGACACGAGTGACAAACTTTAGGGGCCATTAGTGTAATTTAACATTTTAAATTTTTGTATTTTAATATTAGAAGACTAGTAATATGTTGTACTTGTATTTAATAATGATGTGCAGTGACTTCATTCATGATTGGGTTAAAATCGGTTTGCCTGCCAAAGCCAAGGTGAAGGCCGAGTTTGGGAATTTATCGGATGAGGAACAGCGTGCCATTTGTGAAAGGGTGAGAGTCCTTTTCCTTTCTGTTGTCACAATATATATATATATATATATAATAATAATAATAATAATAATAATAATAAAATAGTTTACAATTTAAATCTCAAAAGATAAACAAAATGATTTTTACAATTCGCGGTTGAGATCATTTTAAATTTTACTTTAAAGTTAATCCAACGGCTAATATTAATACTCTAAATTTAATCAAAAAAATAGGCTCCTTAAAGTTGTATTTGGAGTGACTTTTTAAAAATACTTTTAAAAATTATTTTTTATAAATATTTTTAAAAAATAGTGTTTAAAACCGCCTCACCACTATCTTTATCATCACCACCCCCACCACCATCGCCCCCACCGCCACTGCCACTACCCTCACCACCGTTGTCCCCGCCACTACAACCACTACCGTTACCACCACCGCCACCAATGCCATCACCGTCGCCACCACCACCACCGTTGCCACCGCCACCATCACCGCCACCATTGTAGCCGCCACTGTCATTGCCACCCACCACAACCATTATCGTTTCTTACCACCATCACTGTCGCGCACCACCTCTCACCTCCACTACAAACCGATGTTTAAATTCATTTACCTATTTTCTATGTTTGTGATTTCAATTTGGATATGAATACAAATATGTTTATTGTTTATCATTTTTTATTACTATGTGCCTTCAGGCACAAACAATAACTAGTATATATATATTGTGAAATAAAAAAATGATATAAAGTTTGGTAATGTTTTTCAAGTACTTCTACTTAAGAAAATAAAAGTAATTTTGTTATATACTTTAAAAACGTTTTTAAATGGTAGATAAAAAATGAAATTAAATGGTCGATAATGTTTTAATGAGGCTGCTACTTGCGACTGACTTACTCGATATATGAGACTTAAAACATAGTGACGTCATGAGAGAAGTAAGTTGCATTATTTGCTTTGAAAGAAGAGAAGTAAGTTGAGGCTGAGAATATCTATCAATAATCTGATTGCAGGAGTCTGTGAACTTGTCTCTGGAAAACCTACTTACTTATCCATATGTGCGAGATGGGTTGGCGAACAAAACTTTGCTACTTATGGGTGGATACTACGATTTTGTCAAAGGGACTTTTTCCCTCTGGGGGCACAATTTCGGCATCAAACCCTTTATCTTTGTTTGAGTTTTACACCATGATTGGTGTCAAATAAGAATCATGGAATTTGTATCTCTGCTCGCAAAGTAAGTTGGACTTTCGTACATTTACGCTTTCTAAACTCTGCACAAATAGAAGACTCGTGTATCAAACTTTCTTCTACGCCATAATAAGATGTTCAGCTATGTACTAGTTATGTTATGGTAAGATTGTTCAAATAGTGCTGGTTATGCCATGATAAGATGTATTTTACCTTGAATAAAATAGAGAAGCTCTGGCATGCTCTCTTTCATATGTTGATTTCTTCGTGACCCATAATTTGTCACTTACATAGAATTTGATTCGCTTACATTGGAGATATAAACAAGGGTCTTACTGTGCAATTACTTAGTGACTTGCAATACAGAAGTGGGAGTAATTCTAGATCTTCTTGCTTGTTGGCATTCTCCAAATTACTATATTAGTTAGCAGACATAAACAAAACCAAGCATTGGTTGAAGACAAGAGACAGAAATTCTATGAATTAGTTGGAGAGAGAGAGAGAGAGAGAGTTGGGATTTGGTAAAGATATATCCGTCGACTTTAATACCATAGAAACTATGAAACCCTAAATCAATTGAATTCCAGCTGGGGTTGGTCTAAATATTAGATTCGATGGGATTTAACTATCCCCTCCCATCCATTTTTTTCTAGCCGAATTAGTCGGTGAATTTCATTATTTCATCTCAAGTAGAACATCCAAATGGGATTGTCTGAAATGCACAAATTAGTTTAGTAGTCGAATAATAAGAAATGAGACATAGATATACATACATTTCCCGAATTTCGTGTTTACGAATGAATATATGCACCGCAATTTGGTGTTCCAATCATTAATTCATAAAAATGTGGTCGAAAAACTTCGCATTATAAAAATGTGGTGTTATCAGATTAACTTAATTAGGATATAATTTAAATAAATTATATCTAAATTTTAATGTAATTTTATCAAATAATCCCTAAAGTATATTATACATTTGCATTTATACAAAATTCAAATTGAGCTAAAATTGAATCGGATATTGTTAAATTCAAATCTAAATCCAAATTCATGAATCATGATCCAGTGGATTCAAATTTCGATACGGAGAATTGCCAAAAAAATATCAATCATGATCCAATTACTTGATTTGTTGTACTTGCATAACATGATAGAAAAGTTTGTAATCCTTTATTTGGACACTTCCACCAAATTGAATCATCTAAAATTAAATGCATCGAATCATGTATCATTTACGATTACCCCCTGTGGAGCCCAATGATTTTAATGTACATGTCTCTATTTGATCAAAACTAGAAAGTGATAGCAACCCAATCCTATAATTCTATCTTTATTAATGATCTTTCAGAATCAAAGAACCAGCTATATGTACCCATTTATTGAGTGATACAAAACAATGACAAAGACATATTAACACATATAATTTGTGTGATTATTTCCGTGATTAAACTAAAAACACCTCGCACGACGAAAACACAAAACATGATTTAGTAACACGGGAGCTTGACTGGTAGTTTCAGACTAGACGAAGTGTGAATAGTAGAAATTGGCAATGACAATATCTCTCTCTCTCTCTCTCATGCACACACAATTAAAAATTAAAGTTCATGTAGCATTGCTCTCAAAGATTTAAATTGTTTGAAGATTAATAGTATTGTACGTCCAAAGTAATCAGTCATGGATCAAAATGTGGGCGTTCCATGTAACACCCCGCCCCGGTGAAAATTTAAATCACATTTGGAAAATGATGCTTTTGCAATTGTTTAATATAACAAACATATAGAACAACATCCTTTTTATATTTTTTTCCTTGTATTTTGCTCGTTTCTTAGTAAATTTGGTGTTACTCCGCAATATTTTTTTTTTTATGATCTTTGAGTTTTCCACACAAACTTGTGTTTTTGGGTGCTGATTTTTTTTTTTTTTTTTCACATTTGTTTATTTTTATTTATTTATTTATTTTTTAACTTTGTTGTCGTATACCAGATCCTAGGTTGTAGAAGTTAATTACCAAAAAAAAGGGAGAATGTTAGTTGAAATAGTTACGCCAACGTAGAAAGTTAGTTGTTTCCAAGTACCATTGTTAAGAAGATTGGTTGGTTTTCAATTCATGTGCTTTTGTAGTGAAAATGTTGAAAATATCACACCTATAATAATAAAACAAACTCTCGAAAAAATCATAAAAATATATGAAAGAAAAGAACAGTACACATTGCTGAGGATGATTGTTACGACTTTTGAAGATAAATTTTTTCCAACTGTGACATGCACGTCATGGAGTTGAGTCATGAAAAATAGTTTTTTTTTTTTTTGCAACAAAATTAGAGTTTGTACATTTGACTTTTCTTTGGTCACGATGTTTTAATGATGTTTGTTTCTTGTACTTTTATTTAAGTTAAAAAAGGAAAAAAAAAGCGTTTTTGATTATTATTTGAAAAAAATGATCATTTATTTCCGTTTTGGTATAAAAATTAGTTATATGTTCTAACATATACATGATTGAGCTTAGAAAAAATGAGCAAACCCGACAAAGAAAACAAAAATACTTTAAAAAACACAAAAGTTCTTTTTTTTTTAAAAAAAAGGCTATCTAATTGTACACAAAATTGATCTATCAGTAAAGCAATTACTCATAACTTGTGTAAGGCTTTTCTTAAACGGATATAACTATGTTGTCGTCATCGGTTTTGTATTAGAATTGATCACATCTATAGATTTCAATTTGAATGATTTGTAACGATTGAAAAGATGATAAAGTGATGAAAAATAATCAAATAAAAGAATTCATACATGTCATATTTATATTAGATAAATAAGACTATAAATAATTATTTTTTAATATCGTAACCGAACTAAGTTGCATATTTGCTTTAAAAGGAGGACAGTTGAGGTTAAGAATATCTGTCTATAATCCAAATGCAGGAGGTTGTGAACTTGTCTCTGATAAACCTACTGACTTATCCATATGTGCGAGCCGGGCTAGCAAACAAAACTTTACAGTTGATGGGTGGATACAATGATTTCGTCAAGGGAACTTTTTGTCTATGGGAGCTTAACTTTGGCATGAAATCCCTTCTCTTTGTTTGAACTTTTTGTATATGATTGGTGTCAAAAGTCATATTTTCCCAAGTCTTGTCATGAAATATGTGCTAGTTATGCCTTAGTAAGAGTCGTGGAGATATTATCTCTACACACATAATAAGTTCATTAGGTTTTGTTGCATGACGATCTTCTGATTTCACAATCATAGGAGACACATGTATTAGATTACCACTTGTGCTATGATAAGATGTATAACTATGTGTGCTAGTTATGGCATAATATGATTTTCAGCTGTGTTTTGGTTGTGCTATGTAAGATGTACTTTGCCTTGAATAAAATAGAGAAGTGTTTCCGTTCTCTCTTCCATATGTTGGTTTTCTTTCACTAAAGAGTAATGTAAAAGGGGACCAACTTTGGGACTAATGAAGAGACCTAATGTACTCTCGTCATTCGATTAGCAATAGGTGAGAGTATTGAATAAGTTTCATTGTCAATCCGGTGACAACAATTCATTTTCCAAATTAAATACAAATAATATTAGTTTGTTGTGGAATAATGATTTTTACATATCGGACTTGAAAAGGTGGCAAGTGCGTGTTATGTCATGAGTTTTTTACCCGTCTTAAAAAACCTCTCTAGACTTGGGAGGCGATTGTCTACCAATTGTCTTTCTCAAGAATCCGCTATAAGAGAGAGCATTGTACCAACGAGACCTTTTAAGCGAGTTATTATTTTTCTCATAAGGTTATCCAATAATCATATATTGACTCTTGATATTTGTATATATTCAGCTTCATACGTCGGAGTAGTGTTTAGTAGTCGTCAAAGGACATGAACAGAAACAAAGAGAGATTCCACAGCTTTATGAACTCCTTCTCCCACATCAGATCTTTTGTCAGAGGAGTGGTTCTTCGTCGGTGGAGTGTCTTCATCGGAGGTAGACTCCTATGCCAAAGTGGTCTTCGTCGACGGTAAAAGCCTGCATCAGACTGATCATCGTCGAAGGTGTGGAGTGGAGAGTATGGGTAAATCGATGAGTTTAGTTTAGACAAGGTTTTGTGATTTGAGAAATTTGGGGTGTGACTATAAGGCGCATAAAACGTCATTGAAAATGACGTTTTTACCCATCAATTTTTTTAACATCCGTTAGGTTGTCGTTTGAAAATTCATTTTGAATGAAGTTTTTAATAAAAAAAATTCAGTTTTAAAACGTCATTTGAAATGACGTTTTAATCCATGAAGGCGTCATTTCAAATAATATTTTTTAAAAAAAATTAAATTTGAGAAATAAGTTTAAAACAGGCTTGGTGTGAGAATAAATATGGTGGAGAGACTGGGTTTGGAGAAAAACTCCCAAAATTGACATACAATGAGAACTTGTATATTCATACCATAAGGTGGAAAAAAAGTGCAGGGGGTTTCCTTTATATTATACTAGCTCTATTCGCAAACATTTGTGTGTGTTTTGATGGATTATTTTGTTGAAAAAAACCCTCAAAAATCTGCTCCAATACATTGGTTGTCTTGGAGACAAATACTAAATTGTTTTCACATTTTCTTCTAAATAGTGGTCTCGAATTCAAGTTGATTATATTTCGCCTCTTTCTCAGATAAAAATGATCAAACAAGTTACACCTATTGTCGATAGTATATAATCTTCTTTATTTAACATAACTATTATAGAGGGAAAAAAAAAAGAGAGTAGTGAGAATGGATAACACTCTGACACTTAAGTTACTTTGTGCATCTAAAATTATGAAGTAACGATTCAATGAGGTCAATTGGCATTGATCTCACAAACTTAAGATTGACCTCAACTTTTTAAAATGTCTTTGAATTGTAAGTTAGAACTATGTGGTTTGTAATGTGATCTTAATTCGTCGTCATTTTTTTCAATTTTTTGGTATGATACTGAATTCCGTACCTACTTTCCCTTCCCTAGCTACTAGCAAAAATAAACAATTTACCAGCGTATTCAAGCTGATATGCCTCAAGCCGTCTAAAGAATGAGATTTGACTTACGATCAACACTACTTGATGGTCACAATTTTGAATACGACACATTGATACGATATGAATCTGATACGAAATTAATGAGTTAGAGTTAACTACTTGTCAACATGAACTCGAAGATAACATAACCTGTTAACATGGAAAAAGGAATATATCAAATTAATGTCAAACACAAATAATCTAAATTAATATAATTAGCACGTTTAACCAGTTTTGTGCGAATAAAATGTTAAATTTTTATCATTTATGATCAAGTATATCGACGAGAATCCGTATAAAATAAAAGAAGTTTGTACTGTTTTTACTAGGATGAGATTTTAGTGGATTTGCAGTTTATGGAAAAACGATATGATTGTTAGCTTTGGTCAATAGAAAATCAAGTCTTAGGATTTTTGGTTAAGGGGTTATATGGATTAACCGAATGGGTGTGTTTGGCCTGATGGGTAAACTAGGATAACAAAAGTTGAATTAGATAATCGTTGGGCTTCAAAGAATTGGTCCGTAGCTTTTGGAATCAGTTATCCCATCTGAAGTGGATAAATGGATAAATTAAAGGGTCTTTTGAAAGTCAATACATTAAGTTAGACATAATTATAAAAAAATACACAAAATAAAATATTTTGAAAAAAAATACACAGCTGATATACAAAGACACAAGTGTCTATTTTTTAAAATTTTCTTTCCTAAAAATTGTAACAAGACATTTATCTAAAATTTAGGGTCATTTAATTCGAAATTTTCTAATGCACATTGATTCATACGTTTTTTTTTTTAGGAAAAGTGATATTATTTTCAAATTATATTTATGTATTACATATCTCCTAATTTTATTGGAGAACTTTAATATTTTGTTTATTTTAGAATACACCATTTTGTTTGAATTCAACATTTGTTAATATCCGTACAACAAAAACAGAGTAACAATACACTGTAACAAGACAGTGTAACAATGCACTGTAACAAAAATAGTGTTCAATAATTTTGTGCATGTGGTAACAAATTCAAAATAGAGATGAACTGTTTTGAATAAAATTATATAAAATATATGTTTGACAAAATCTAATAGTACAATATTTTGTGTAATTGTCTTGTTACACTATTATTATTATATTGTTTTGTAGTTCGGATATTAATATAATTTGAAAACAAAATCATTTTTCAAAAAAAAAAATACACATGAATCAAGGTGCATTAAATATAATTTAAAAACAAAACCACTTTCAAAAAAAAAATATGCATGAATCAAGAGGGGATATAAAGGTCAGAACAAAATATAAAAATTCCAAATAATGTACTTAGAAACAAATAAGTATCAAAATTAAAAAAAATTTTATCCTACATTTTTTTGTGTACTTTTTGACCATTAACTATAATTTGTTGTATCCCATTCGAATTTTTCCTAAATTAAACCCACCAAAACTTTGGGAATGGAAATGTTATTTACATAAACACCCCGTAAAGAATTTGGTAAGGTTATCACTTTCCCCTCCGTATCACTGGTCCCCCATTTTGGAACTGTACAAATCTGGTCTCCATTGCCGAGGTACTCTCTCTCTCTCTCTCGGTTCTCTCCCTTGTTTGTATGTGTCTGTATTTATGGCAAATAGTGTGCCGATGTCTCTCTCTCTCCCGATGTACTGGTCTGTGTGTAGGTCGGATTATTATCAGGACACTTGATACAATTAAATAAGACGAAAAGTATGTGTGATATATTTTCATCTTTCAAAAAAGGAATCTTTTTTTTTCCTTCTTTTGTTTGGCAAGAGGGACAAAAATTAGAAAGGATTGATTTTTTTTGTGTTTCATAAGATGGAAAAAGTATTTTTTTTTATTTATATTTGTTTTAATTTTTAATTTTTTTATAGAAAAAATATAAATACATATTTTAGTATTATATCTATATATGAAATTAATATATATATATAATATGTAATTGATAAATATGATATATATATATATATCAAAATATGTATAGACAAATAACATACATTTTAACACATATAATTAACTTTTCCTCCTAATTTTAGAATGATTGATTTTAGTAATTTAGAAAGAAAATTTCATCTTTTTTATTTTCCTTTCTTACCAAACATATTGTTAAGGTAGCAAACAAGGCCGATAGGCTCTCTAAATCAAGTTTCACCACATATTTGTGTAGCAATCAATAATAGCTTAAGTTTCTACTCTCTAGAGTAGATAGTTGTTTAATATGGTTTTTAAGTAAGAAGTCATGTATTCGAATCTCGTCATCACCTTAATTATTAAAAATATATTCACTTGTTGGCCTAAAATCTAACATGCACATGAGGTAGCGTGTTAAAATATAAACACTTAAATTATATTCTTTGTAATAATTTAAACTTTTGAAATAAGTAATTGTTTAACAGATAGTCACATACCCACACTTGAAGCGCATTATTTGAAAATCAAGAAACTAGAGTAACATAACACATTTAAACTTGAAGGAGCAAAGTGACCCCT
The DNA here is from genome assembly GCA_963454935.2 of Ilex paraguariensis. Classification (NCBI taxonomy): domain Eukaryota; kingdom Viridiplantae; phylum Streptophyta; class Magnoliopsida; order Aquifoliales; family Aquifoliaceae; genus Ilex; species Ilex paraguariensis. The sequence continues at coordinate 554,434 of CAUOFW020000903.1, forward strand.
CTCAAGTGTGGTCACATGAGGGGGCACTTGAACGACTTGTTAGTCAACTTGAACCACTTTTTTCCGTTGGAACAAAATAACAACACATTACTTTTTTGTTTTGAAGGGGAAGGACAAAAAGGAGGGAAATTTGAACCCTGACCTCAATAAGGCAATGTCTTTACTAGTCAAGGAGTATCACTGGACCAAAAGTCAATTGATATAAAATTTATTTTTGATCAATGGGACAACACATTAATTGAAAGACCATTTAATAATTAAAAGAACGGTGGACTAAAATGAAACAAAATATATACTTGAAGACTTAGCTGTGGTACCGAAAAATAAAATTTCGATACTATACCTTTGTTTATAACATTTGTGGTTATTTTTATTATATTTGATAATATTTTTACCGCTGTTGTGGTACTTAAAAAATTATAAAAATAGATACCACAACAGTGGTAAAAATTTTCATAAATGTGATAAAAACACTCACAAAAGTGATAATTTTTTTATATAGAAGAAAATTTTAAAATAATTATCACAAATATGGTAAAAAAAAAACCCCACAATAGTGATAAAAATCTATACTACTAATAAAAATATCTTAGCATGAAATTTTTTTAATTTCCTATATTATCCCTACTTAGATTTTTATAATCAATCATACCCTAATCTCTTATCTTATTTGATTTAAACAATGACAATTTAATACATTAATGGTGTATATTGCTCTATGGGAAAGTTAATAGTAAGTCTTCTTCTACATGGTGGAAGTATAATTGTAACTATCATTTAAGGCAACAAAAATATGATAAATAGTATGTCATTACAAATCAAAACTATAGAAGTTAAAAGAGCTTAGTGCAAATGAAGGGACACAAAAAGTCATAAAATCCAATGAATTGCAAAGGGCACATGCGTCAAGTATAAATTCATCACATCCTCATTCCATAAAAGTCACCCCAGTTATGCAAATTACAAGCAGTTTAATTTAACAACAAAATTTTTATTTTTGAAATACCAAAAATAAAAAATTAGAAAACATTGTTATGGTATTAAAATCAATTAAAACATTAAGGACTTAATTATTTCAATTGAAATTTCAAGAATCAAGTTAAAACATGACTTATACTTGAAGAGTATAAATCTTAAAACACTCATATTAAAATTTTACTTCAACTTAGGTCACGTGTAATATATGTGTGCACTAACTAATATCTATAAAAATTATAAATTAATTATAAAAATAATAAAATTTTTAATTATAAAATAATTCACAAAAATTATAAATTTACTTTTTAAAGAATTACTTTTTAAAGTAGGAAGGAGTTATTGTACTGACGGTAGTCAAATCCATACCTTTTTTTCTTTTTTGATCAAATCCATACTTTCTTTTTTATCAGGGCAGTGAAACATTATATTACGGTCAGACTGAATATAATTCTTAAGCTCGAGAGGGGGGAGTCTAACAAATCTAATGGGAGTGAATTGGTTAGCATAGAGACTGCGACCCAATGAACACCCCCTGTTACAGACTAGGGGTGCAAGTCGGGCGGGTTAGACAATCAACTCTATCCCAACCCTAGGTATATAATCTTCAACTCTAACTCTAACCCTACATCAGGTTGGGGAACTCAACCCGAACATTGCCCTAGTTTAATTCAGGTGGGCTCGGGTTGATGATTTCAGGTTACTTTACGGGTTCAATTCGGATAGAGCTCAAAATAAGCTTATTATTCTAAACCTGATACATATATTACATAATATTCACCTAAATTTACATTCAATAACTTCAATCAAGTTTTTAACGACAGAGGCTGAGAGAACGAGAGAGACAAAGAACGATAGAACAAAAATGAAAAATCAGTGCTAATGCTTTATATATATAATTTTTTTTTTAATTTGTCAAGTTCAGGTTGAACTCGGGTTCACAAGGCCTTAACCAGAACTCAACCCAAATTGAATTCGGATTGGAGTTTTTTTACTCAAGCTCAACCCAAGTATTAAAAATTCTTACCCAAATCTTAATTTTTTTCGGGTTAAAATCGGGTTATCCAACCCAAATTACACCCCTGTTACAGACTCTAAACTTATGTAAAAAATTAAAATTATATAACCTAGTTAAAAATCTAATATCACCCATAGTGGCACTAATTTCTCATGGGAAAACATCTTCCGTGGACCTTAGTTTATTACTAAGGCAGTCATTTAGGATTGTTGCATTAGAAAGCACGAGGACATCAACAAGAAGGCAAGCATGGCGGGCAGCTTCAAATCCATACTTGAAGGACCATACAGAATTCAACTTGTCAGGCCTGAAATATTGTCAGGCCTCGAATAATGTTTTATGTGGGTCCATCACGAACAACTGTATTCAACATCTTCATTTTCAACTGTCCTTCTAGGATCCGAAAGAATCTGATGCAGCCTGTGCTTGTCGGCCTCATTTTGGCACTTCTTTTTCCTTAGTTAGGAAGTAGGCAGTCAAAATTTCACATGAATTAAATGAATTTGCACGAAATCTTAATAAGTTAAAGTGATAAGCGAGTTAATTTGTCAGACACACGTTTAGTAAACATATCGTGTTCTGATAAAAAATTTTAATCCGTTTATCACCTGTTTAAGAAATTTAATATAATAATAAATTAATAATTATTTTAAAAAAATTAGTCAAAATTACATACAGAATTCAAAGGCTTCTTCTTCTTGTATGAATCTCGAACTGTTGATTCCAACAAGGTCTCCAAAGCAGCAGCCGTGAAAGAGACCTCCAAAGCACAGAGTACACAGTAAAAACTTTTAGATTGAATCTCACATTGACAAATTCAAATGAACGAGGTCTCTCCTACTTATAAAAAAGATGCAGCCTCCTTCATTTAGTCATTAAACTTTCTCATTTGTCTTTGCAAGTGGCAGCCAGCTGAAAATTTTTTAATTAAGAGATTACAATTGGTGTAGGTAATTAATGGAGTTTAAAATTTCAATAGTATAATTATTTGCTGCAAGTTAAAATTTTAATAAAATCAAATTGGTCAAATTGGTTAAACGAGTCGTGTCGTGTTACCCATTTATTAAATGGTTCGTGTTCGTATTAGATTTTTTACCCGTTTATAAAATGTGTCGTGTACGGATTTACATATATTTCTCGTTTAACTCGACACGTAACCATTTAACCCGACACGTTTGATACCCCTACGAGAAACCCAATCACAAATATAGATAATGAAAATAAATCATTAATTTGTACATAAATATCGATTTAAATACTTATTTTAAGTTTATTGATTCATGAAAAATGTCAGTTTTAACTTAAAGGTTTTAATAACTTTGTTGATTTGTAAGAATACTAAAAAAATTGAGAATAAAAGACAAATTTTCTTAATTGTATTGAATAATCTACGATTGTTTTGCGTTAAGACTTACAAGATTTTTCTAACTAGAATCTTAAATAAATTAGAAAAATAAATAAAATAAAATCCTAATTAAATTAGAAAATATAATAAAATCTTTTTCAATTTCCTAATTGAACAGTGTTGACCGCATTAAAATATTTGTCATTTATTCTACGTCATTATTTTATTCTACACATTAAGTCAACCAGTTTGACCGACTCAAACCACCATAATATCGATCCAATTGATCTAAATAATATACTGCTATCTGATTTATATTAAGTATACTAGAGAAAACATGGATTTTTGAACGATACACTTACTTATAACGAGTTTCGCTTGAATCTTCAGTAATAAACTAGTATGAGAAAAAAAAATATTATATTGAAGGGAACTCAACGACTGTCTCTCACAACACACACCTCACATGCCTACTTAGGTAAGATTGGGATGTTATCTTCTTCTCTTCCCACACACACCTCACATTCTTAAAATCAAGATTTGGGTGTAATCTTATGTAATACCTCCCATTTTTTTTATTTTTTTTGTTTTCATGTAAGATTTGAGGTGTTATGTACTCTGCACAACAATATCTCATAGCAACTTCAATGGGTACCTCAAATCATAATAGTGGCGAGTTATAAATTTAGACGCCTTTAATTTGAATTTTGACAATTCTTTAGGGTTAAGTCGTGAGAGATTTATCCTTTATGAATACTCTAATTCTGACGTAGATGGTTTGCCATTGACCGGATCGGCAAAAAAATTAATCAAAATCCGCACAACCTAGTCCGAACACCCTTGACCGCTGAACCGAAAAAAAAAATATCTCATAGCCAGGGTGATGATTTAAGCCTCACTTCCCCAATAATTGAGATGACCATAAATATCAATCTACGGACAGTTTAACTGTTATACATTAACCTCTCAGAACCACACATTTACATGTGAAGAAGACGACCAAGTTGGGAAGAGGAAACAAAGTCAAATATCCCAACTTTGATATGGTAGGATCCATGAAACCCCACCATTCATATACCGGAACAAGGCTAATGTTGTCAATATACAAACAGTTGATTCAAAGCATGTTTATTTTCTAACAAATGCAACAAGGAAAATGCATACAAAAAAGGGTGGTTCTGGACAGCGGAGGTTCTCTATACACAAAACTTTCATGAACCAGCCCAACATACTTGGTAAGACTTTCAACAAAAAGTAGCCAAATTCCAACATCCGCACTTGATTATAATTGTTGTAGGGTTAGCCTATTGCAAATCTTACACATTGAAATCAGTCTCAAATCATGTCAAATCGAAGAATAGGTAATGAAATTTGGCCACTCGAATAGAAACACTCTACCAACGTTAATTGTTTCGTGATCTACATGAAATTAATCTTCACTTCTACTTCTATGTAAGCCTTGTCTATAAAACAGGGATTTAAATTTCGGTCATTACGACGCGTAACGAAAACGATAAACTTTAATTCTATTACACCTCGATATATATACCGGGTAAAATAAATTTCACACTTATAACGGTCGTTACGGTACCGTAACAACATATAATAGGCGTTGTCAGAGCGTTACAGTCCGTAGCGCTGATGTACTTTTGTAGCTTCTACTGCTCGTCCACGGCAATTTCATAACTGGAAGAGATGGCCAGATAAAATGACGACGAAGCTTAGTGGGCTGAGAAAAGACAGACTGTCATGGTTGGCAGGCTTTTGGAAAGGCCAAAAAACAAGTGGAGGATATTATTTCTACGTCCTATATAACGAATGGTTGTTGATTCATTATCAACAAATCTAGTCAATGAAAAACCGACAAAGGTCCTGCTCTTTAATAATGTGAATGAGTGAATTTGATCAGAGTAGAAATTTGAAGGTGATGAGGCCTTAACGGCTAATAATTTTTATTGGCAATTACAATTTTATTTTATTTTATCCCTGATCGAAATCTAATAGTTACTTTGACCACTTCCCATTTTGAATACAATTTTCAAATAAATATATGTTAATTGCTTAGACTAATTTTCTTTCTTTTGTCTTAAATTTGGATTAATTAAGCAATTTAGCGTACCAAAATCATAAATATAGTAAAAAATTATTATAAATTACAAAACTATTGAATTTATTTTATTTTAATCCAAATATATAAAAAAAAATTATTTTTGCCGATAGTAGTGATTGAACTAACAAAATTCACAACTCCGATATAACACCCGTTACACCTCGTGTCCGTTACAACGTTACTAATACAGTTACATCATTCTTTACCTTTATTTAGAACCATGCTATAAGAACACTCGCAATGATCCAAACCAATCCCACATTCCTAGCCCCCGCTCTCTCTCTTTCTCTCTTCCCTTTTGGCTTGCAATAACAATGAAACAAGAAAATGGATACAAAAAAGGTTTCTGGACAAAGGAGGAGGACAAAATTCTCACGGGGTACGCAAGGAAGCATGGAGAAGGCAGGTGGAATCGTGTTACTAAAATGACAGGTTCTGATTTGCTATATACATAAACTTCCATGCACTAGTCCAACATATTTGTTAAGAATTTCCAAAAGAAACAAGGGTTAGGTTTGCACCAAAATTACTATTTTTGGATTATAACTAGTACTCAATAAAGATTTTGTTGTAGGGTTGAGGAGGTGTGGCAAGAGCTGCAGGTTAAGGTGGATTAACTATCTATGTCCTAGTGTGAACCGTGATGATTTTTCTGAGGAAGAAGATGACCTCATTATTAGGCTCCATAATCTCCTTGGAAACAGGTCATTTTTCTTTTCTATTACACACAGCTGTTTATACTAGTATTTTTCTTCTTCATGGAGGAGGGAAAAGTTAGGGTGAGTTTAATACATCATTGGCTAGTGTCATATAAATTATCATAGTCGATTTTTTTTTAAAAAAACATTCAGACTATACGACACTGTCAAGTGATGTATTAAACTCGCACAAAAATTTCTCTTGCTCGTAACCACTAAAACATTAACACACCACTTTCTCCACTACAAGGGATTATCACTACTAGGGATTATCACAATAGTAATTCTTCTAACATGACAGTTTCAATGGATAGTAAAACATAAAACTTACACATGTCGACCTGTTTTTCTGCTACAACATAAGCAGAGCAGTTGCACGTGTTGAGTGTTCCTAGGACTTTTTTTTTTGTGAGAATTAGATATTAGGACTTTTTTTTTTGTGAGAATTAGATATGAGTGCCCTGCGTGCACTTGTTTGAAAATAAGTCTTATAAAAAAATTTATAAGAGTTTAAGTTCATGTTTAAAATTATATGTAATGACTTAAGTCCACTTTTTTTTTTATCTCAAAAATACCCTTCCTTAAAAGGAAGTTAATTTTTTCTCTCTCATATCTATCTATATCTATATATAGGTTAGGAGTTTGACTAACATTAAAATTTTTCCTCTCTTATATATATATATATATAGTAACATTAAAAAAAATAGTAACATTCAAATACAGAAAAAAAAAGTTACTATGAATTTGAATAGTAAAATTCAAATTCATGTTACTATTTTTTTTATTATGTTATTGTTCATGTTACTACTTTTGTCGAGTATATTACTGTTCATGTACTATTATTTTTGAGCATGTTACTGTTTTTGTTGACCATGTTATTACTATTATTTTCCTAAATATTAATATTCAATGTTACTATTTTTTTTTTTGAATATTACTATTTTTTGCGTTTGAATTTAAGAGAAATAATTATTGTTAAGTAAGTTCTAGTTTTTGTTAAACATATTACTATTTTTGTTGAACATGTTAATATTTTTGTTGAACATATTACTGTTGTTATTTTTTAAAAATATTAATATTGAATGTTTCAATTTTTTTTATGTTTAAATGATATTTTTTTGTGTTTAAATGTATTATTTTTTGTATCCAAATGATATTTTTTTTGTATTTAATGTTACTATATATATATATATATATATATATAGATGAGAGAGAGGAAAAATTTTAATGTTAGTTAAACTCCTAAAATTTAGGAATTTTTAATTTTTAGTTTTATTTCACTTCTAAAGAAAATGATAGTATGGTAAAATTGACAAAAAACGGACTTCATAACAAATAAGTTTTCTTGACGAACTTAAGTCTAAACAAGTTTATATAGGAGGATCGGGCTCCAAATTTCCTTTTTTTTTTATTTTTTTGGCGCTTTAATGATTGTTTCTATTATGGCACTAGGAATTGGTGATTGTATATTTCATTTGCTAGGAACCCAATTCGAACTCTCATCATGTACCGTTTGAGCAATGTTGTAAGAACTTAAAAATAAGTAATGTTATATGAACTTAAAAATTAGATTTAAAAATTTGATTTTATAATCATAACTATTGATTTCACTGTGGGTTTCAGTATTTATTGGGACCCTCTATCTATTCAATAGTTATAATTATCAAGTATAATTTTTAAATTAATGTAGCATTACTCATACATTTTTAATTACAGAGAGCGACGTGGCTTGCTAGTTAGCTCCAGCAATTAATGAAAAACTCCGTCGTCATAGTAAGTTAGATTTGCACGAGTAAATTAATGTTATGGTTACTACATTTTTTATCAAGTTTTTTATTTCGAATGATATGACACAATTTTTATCATTGAATATTAATGGGATTCACATATTTAATGATGAAGATTGTGCCACAAGATGAAAAACTTGATAAAAAATTTTAATTAGCATGTATAACACAGTTGTACCCATAAATTGGCCGGTAACAATGCAAAAAAAAAAATCACAAAAAGGATATAGAGTGGTGAACAACTACCCCTAAGCCAAGATGAAGCATAGTTGTGGTGAAGGGGACCATGACCCCCGAGTTTTTGGCAATATTTTAGTGGTTGTTTGAATAGTAACTCATTTTTTCACTTGATTGAGCACCCCCAAATGTTGCATCCTTCAATGGTTATCAGTTGGCTCTTTCCCTGCTACTAACGTTATAGCCCTCACAAATTTTATCACTTTCAAAGATCAAAATTTTGTTTTAAAACGGTTAGCGAATTAGTGATAAAATACAAATTTTAATACTTCAAAGTATTCTATAATGTTTTAAGATGTTTTATAATATTTTAATACATTTTCACAATTGTTTCGGAATGTTTTAAAATATTTTAAGATTTACTTTGGCATATATCGACCAGTGTTTTGAAAAAATAATATTTTTTTAATTTTTTTCATTTATTTTGAAAACTGATCGAAATGTTTCTGAAACACATTGAAACGTTTTTATTTCTTAAATAATCGAAAAAATGCACCAAAATAAAAATTTGATCCTTGATCTCTTTTTCTTTTGTGGGCATTCAAGCCAGTTTAGTCAGCTATATGTTTTGATCATACTAGAATAAGTGATATGGTAGCAACAATTGGTGCATGCATGCACTAGTAGTTCTATATTGTTGTTGTCAATGATCGAGCCAACTAAATTGTTGCGACTTCTATCTTAAGGTGGTCTTTAATTGCTGGCCGACTCCCAGGAAGAACCGACAACCAAGTTAAAAATCACTGGAACACTCGCTTGCGCAAGAAGTTGGGAATCAACAAGGAAGAAAACAAAGTTAGAGCTTCGTCGCGAGCAATTCCTAAAACAGTTCGAGAGAATTTTAATAATTCTCTCCAGACGAACTTGGGGGCATTGTTACCTAATCCTAATGGCAATCAAGAAGCTACCAATCAAAAGCCAGTGCTTGAAAATGACTCTATGAGCACAATCAGATTTTTAGACTCACTCCAAATGACCATGAATGATGAGAGCTCATTCTGGTTTCCTGATGGCGATCTTGGCCTAAACAACCCTAATTTTGAAGAACTTTTGGATCAGAATGCTCTGGACTTTGTTTGGAATGGCTTCTAAAGTGGCTTCTTTCTAATATGGTGTGTAAAAACCCTAAAATTTCTTTTTCCGGAAAGGTCTATGGTTTTACGTAAGCTCTACTTCTGTTATTATTAAATAAGTAATTTCCATGTTTGCAGTTATCTATAAATGTAAGTTTTCAACTTTGATATCGTATTGTACATTCTAATTTTGGGTTGATGATATGACAAGTGTTTTTTGACTGCTATACTGTGATTTTTCAACTTTCATCTCTTATTCTACATTCTAATTCTCTTCTTAAATTAATGTTGTTTTCGTAAAAGCTTGATTTGAATCGGGCGGCTCAACAGTATTATCAAAAAAGCTTGAGTTTTATCCCTCATTTTTAAAGAAGGCCTTATTTTTAAAGAATGTCCTAAATTTTTAAATATTATAAATAGTCCATGTAAAAAAATTAAATCCATAAATACTTTAAGCCCTATAAAAATGCCTTATAAAAACACAAGTCCAATCAAAAAAATTTAAGGTCTCACTTCAGCGAAGTTTTCATAATTTATAGTGTGCAGTAATAGTCCAAATAAAAATTTTAAATTCATGCCCAAATAAAAGATTTCAACTTAAGTAGATTAGACCTATTAATTTAGTCGTGAAATTAAAAGGCCCTAATTTTTTTTAAAAAAAAAAAAAACTAATTGTAAATTAACACTACTAAAATATCTAGTTTTAACTCTCAAAAAAGTCAAGTTTAAACTTACCTCATAATTTTTCAATCATTATTTATCCCTCTTATCATTAAGTTCAAATATGGTAACAAAAAATTAAATATAAAATTTTAATTAATATTTTTATATTTAAAAAATTAAAAATTAGATTTATTATTAATATTAATACAAAAAAACCTCATTTATCATTTCCGCTTTAGGCCCTAAAATGTCTCGGACCGCCCTAGTTTGAACCCTTTCAATATAAAAACGTATTTGAAAAATAGGTTTTTAAGATTTTTTTTAGTTAAAGCCCATTTTGTGAATACGCTCCATATTAAAAAGTGAGATTAAACTACATTTTGTGATGACCCGTATAAAAAATAATCACTAACACGCTAATTAAGTGATCAATTATAATTCTATATGACTAACGATTATTTTTAAAAATTTTAAATAAATAAATGGACTTCAATTATAAATTCTCTATGTGAAAATAAGTCAAATTAATAACTATAATATAGATCATATTTCATATTAAAATAAAAATATTATAGTATCTGAGTGATATATTAAATGAGTAATATATAAATAATATGTGATTTAGATGGAGATATTATAAAAAATAAAAAAGTGGACAAGTGTCATAAGAAGGGGTTAGCCATCTTTTAAGTAACAAGTGTGTTTTATTAAAAAAAAAAGACCCTAGACCAAAAATGGACATTTGTCCAATGAGATCACATGCATTGCAAGCATGGTGACGTGAGCTGGAGGAGTTTTGGCTATAAATAGTCATGAAGCCATGGCCAAAACGCAGAAGAAGGTGGACAGAGAGAGAGAGAATAGAATAGAAGAAAAAAATTATGAGTTTTGGGGGTTAAAAATTGAATAATGATTCTATTTCATATCATTATCAAATTTAAATATTTTGTTTAAGGTATTTTGAATTTTATATATTGAAGTCATTTGAGGTATGAGATAATGTACAATATGTTTCTATCTTTTAAATTTCTTTATAAACAGTGTCCTTTAATTATTTAAAATTTATATTCTTATTGATTATTCTAATTGATACGAAATTCTATCAATTTTATTGGTTGACTTGTATTTTAAGTTAAATACTTTGGGATTGATTGGTACATGTAGAAAACATACTTGAGACGTAATTGGTAAAATATAATTATGGTCTTACAGGGTGCGATTGTGATTACAGTCCTACGGGGGTGTGATTGGTTACTATGAGTATGGATTTATATGCTTAAATATCACTTGTCATATTATCAAGAGAAACCGAGTATGAAATTATATTTGATAGTTGTTGAGTTATGTGAGCCGTTGAATATGATTCTTGATTATATTATTCATTATTCATATCATCTGAGCTATTTGGTATTTAATCATTCGTATTTTTTTGTTATCGTTGAACATATTATTTCTTGTCATATTGTATACTTCCCTACTTTTAATATTTTTTCAGGATTATCTCAGAGGAAAGAATTAAAGTTGAGACATGAGAGAGTTATAGATTTATAACTTTTTTGGTTTATTGTGATAATATATAATTTGAACAGACTTATTTTTATATTGAGAAAATTATTTTTATTCTGAAGTATTTAGAGCTTTGTCCCTATATTCGGAGATTTATTTATGATTTATTATGATCGATTAATTTAATCAAGTAATGCGTCAAAAAAATTGGGGCATTGCACGTTCTTATATATACAGTAGTATTTGTAAATTGACCCAACCGGAACGATTATTATTACGAGGGATTTTCCTTTTTATTAACGTTAAGATCTTTTGAATGACATGTTGCATGTGTATGAAGGCGATATTGATAACACTTATGTTTTGTTTGGTACGATGGATAAATAAAAGAATAGAAAGTTAAAAAAATAAATAAAACATCATATTTGATAAAAAAAAAAATATGAAGGATGAAAAAATTTATGAATTAATTTTGCTTCCAACTCACAAAAATCAATCCCTCAAAATTTGAAAGAAAAAATAGATGAAATTTTTATTATGTACGTTAAAATGTATGTTATTTATATATATATCCTTTGATATATACATATATCATATTTATCAATTACATATTATATATTTATTAATTTCATATATAGATATAATGATAAAATATATAATTATAATAAAAAAATATTTTTTTCCATCTTATCAAACACAAAATATATATATATATATATATATATATATATATATATATATATATATATATATATATATATATCAATTTTTCTTACTTTTTATTTCTCTGACCAAACACAAAGAAGAAAAAAAAGAAGAATTCTTACATTAAAAAATTAAAAATATATTACCCTTATTTTTCATATTTCTACTTTTTCATTCCCCTTGTCAAAGAGACCTAACATTCGAAGTTTATTAAAGTTTGGCCCTATCATCTTTTTCAATCCAAAAACCTAGGACTAGGACTAGGACACCTCTCTATCTCCCAACCACAACTCTCCTAGGCTTTAGCTAAGAGTGTAACTCGGGCGGATTGAACGAGTTGGACAGTCAACTTAACCCTATTCTAGGTATATAATCTTCAACTCTATTTCTAACTCTAATCTTAACCCTAACCTTAACCCGAGTTGAAGAACTTAACCTGAGCACTGTCCGAGTTTAATTTGGGCGGGCTCAAGTTGAATTCAAGTTAATAATTTCGGATTACTTTACGGGTTCATTTCGAGTTGAGTTCAGATAAAATTCAAAATAAGCTTGTTGTTCTAAACCTAATACATATATTACATAATATTCACATAAATTAACAACCAATAATTTCAATCAAGTTTTTAACATAAAAACCATAATCAATACCAGTCCACTGTGAGAGAGACAGAGAGAGGGGAGAATAATACATATATTTCATTCATAACAGTGCACGATTATTAATTATCTATTTTCATACCAAAAATGAAAAATCAGTGTTAATGTTTTATATATATAATTTTTTATTTTAATTTGTTGGGTTCGGGTTGAACCCGTAAACCTGAGGCCTTAACCCGAGTTCAACCCAAATTAAATTCAGGTTGGAGTTTTTTAATCCAAACTCAATCCAAATATTTAAAGCCCTTTCCCAAGCCCTAAATTTTTTAGATTGGGCTCGGGTTGAAATCGGATTACCCAACCCAAATTGTACCCCTAACTTTAGCAATCCAATAGAGGTGATTGGGTTGGTGCAATCGTACTCACCCTGCAATGTCCTCTTGCATCTTTTTAGTAAGTAATTTTGCTGTGCAAAATCGATATTACCCCGAATCTTACAAGAAAAAAAATTAATGTGATTTCTCGAGGAGTGAAGAAGATTATACCAAATCTTGCAGATAGATTATTTAGCTTAAAACTTAATTAGGTAAGATTAGACTTGGCAATCTTAGACACAACTTATAAAATTGACACGAATTTAATGAGTTTAGATATAATCTTAAAAAATTCAGATAATTAACGGGTTAAATCGACAAATTCGTTAAATAATATAACTAATTTCGTGTTTAACCCAGAAACACATTTAATCTATCATATCATATTGGATCACTCGTTGACTAAAAAATATCCAATTCTCAAATTTCGGGTCGTATTTTGACACCATGAGAATCGCCGGTGTTAATGGAAGTTTCTCAAAAAATAAGGTTGACAGCTGTGGGATTTGAACCCACGCCCTTTCGGACCAGAGCCTAAATCTGGCGCCTTAGACCACTCGGCCAAACTGTCCTCTTTATGCTAAATGAAGTTTTAATATTTTATTAATACTACTGTGTATAACATGATATGGAACAAAAAACTATAGATTGTTTATAAGGAACGCTGTTTAGACTTAATTTATCAACCTAACGAATTGCTAACATCAAATTGATAATGAATCCCAATATTAATTGAGACCGGTAACCAATTTAATGGTTCTTCTGCATTAGATTAATGAATTAGGTCCAAATACCATATATTTGTTTTTTATTGTTTGCGGAAACCCATGAGATTATTTTAGTAGCAGCCAAGCCAAATTGATAGGTAAAGCTAAACCTAGATCTGTCCTTAGACCATTGTCACTTGTTACAATGTTTTTTCTTTTTTTTTTCAAAAGTAAGGGTATTCGAATTAACTTATGTACACTTTGACTAATTCTCTCTTTAGTCTGATCAAAGATAAATTATCCACGCTGAAACTAAGATATTTATGAAATATAAATCTCTCGTAGCCAGTCCAAAAACTTGATACAATGTTTGACTCGAGGGAAAGCACTCTCCATGCCACTACACAAGTGCAATATGAGAAGGGGGAGAGGGTGGGTGAGGTATCAATAGTTTATTGGAATATGGAATTAATTATTGCAGTTGAATATAGTTGCTAATTGCTTAATAATGAGTAAAATTATGGTGTCAAAACAGGTATTGCACCAAAAATTGCAAATAAAGATAAATTAATCATAACTCATGCGGTGTCAATTTACGACTAAGAAAAACTCAGTTAAAACATGATATGTTAAGTTGAAACTAAAATAATCTAAGATTGATCCTCGTTAAATTGAATGATAATTTTACTCTTATTTTATAGTAAATTTAAATATGATTTTGAAAAATAACTGTTCGATGTTGTAGTCCTACCATAATGCCGAAATAATAGGCATCAAGAGATCAAACAATGTTTTCCCCTTTAATAATATCATATAGGTGATATTCTTAGAGATTATTTCACTAACACCCAGCAATTAAAAAGCACCCTTACCCTAAATTTGATACATTACGATTGTCTCTACATTCCTAATAAGCTTCAATATCATATAATTAGCCCAAATTATCAATCTTAAACATATTTGTACTCATATTCAAAATCAAATCATAAAAATAGATGAGAGAGAAAGAAATTTAAGCACCAATTTTAATGGAGGTGAGCGATGATAGTGGTGATGGTGGGAGACGATGATAGTTGTGGTCGACAACAATGATCATGGTGGTGATGGCAGCAATGCTGGTGGCTTTTGGGTGACAATGGTGATAGTTGCAACCATGGGGTGACGGTGGTAATGGTGGTGGTGAGCGATGCTGATAATAGTTGATAGTGGTAGTGATGGTGAGACGACAACGGTGATGGTGATAAGTGTGAGTGGGGGTGAACAACAACGGGTGCTTGTGGACGATGGTGGTGATGGGTAGTGGCGAATAGCGGAGGTGGTGGTAGATGTGGTGGGGGTGGGTGATAATGGGAGGCGGCAATGGTGGGGGTAGATGGCAGTGGGTGGCGGCGGTGGTGGGCGACAACAGATAATGGGTTATGGTAATGTGTGGCGGTGGGTGTGGGGGTGTGGGTGGTAGTGATGGTGGTGGGTTGGCAACGGCGACAGCGACGATGGTGTTGAAGGGTTTTGTAGGAAAGTGATTTTCAAGAAATAAATTATAATTTTTTACTTTTAGTTACTTAAGTGGTAAAATTAATTTTGACTTGCTTGGAAGTAATTAAAATAAGTTGTTTCAAAAATAAATTTTTTTTTAAATGCTTACGAGAAGTCAAAAGTCGTAAAAGCACTTTTGAAAAATCAACCCAAACAAACCCTAAGAGGTCTATTTTTTATATTAAAATTGGAAAAATAATATTAGCCATTTGATTAATTTTAAAATAAAATTTAAAAAGTAATGCTAGATGGACTTAAAAGTAGACTTAAAGATTAGATTTAATAATCTCAACCATTGAATAGGTAGTGAATCTCAATAAATGTTGGGACCCACAGTAATATCAATGGTTGTAATTATCAAGTCTATTTTTTAAGTCCATGTAGCATTGCTAAAATTTAAAACAATCTCACGAAAAGTAAAAGTCATTTTTATGTTCTTTTGTATTATAACGATTAGTTATAACTCGTGTCTTTAAACATCATAAAATTCAAGCGCCTAAAAAAATTAATATCAATTCTTTCTTTCTTTTTTTTAATTACATAATTTAAAATTAATTTGTAACAATTATTTTTTTTAAAAAAATCCACAAATTTTTTTCAAAATATATGATCTCCAAAAAATATCATTATGTGAATACTATCATACACGAATAATGTACAAATTAAATGATTCTACTTATGATAAAAATAACTGATGTGATTAACCATCAAAATTATTATTTTATTATATTTAATGATTGGTTAATTGTATATTATTTGTGATTAAATATGTTAAATTCTTTGATTTTCTAGTTTGATACTTTTTTTGGTTGTTTGATTTATTTTGCAGGTAAATTGGTTGATTTAAAGTAATAATGAAAAAGACAAGTTAAGCAATCATTAGAGGAAGAATCATAATTGATGAGGATTGAAGAGTCAAGATTGAGATAGGAAGACTTAAAGATATGACATCAATTTAATCATTGTAAGAGTCTAAGTTTGAAGAAAACTCATTTAGAATTGGATTAGGAAATTATCCTAGAAGATAAGGATTTAACACGTTTACAGTATTTTGGTTATAACTTTTGACTCTGATATCCGATTTACTTGATTTTTGCGGGGTTGGAAAGAAAACTCCAAGGGCTACAAAAGTGTATTTTATGAAATTTTCGTAAATCAACCTCTAAATATGCAAAATTTAAAATCGAATTCTGAACAGATTTTGTACCCGCTCTCCAAAGATTTTATGCATGAGATTTAACCTTACAACATTTCTTTTTGGGAAAGGAATTTCTTCTAAGTTAACCTTATATTTTTTATCTATACTTAGGATTTATTTTGAGTATAAATAGGGGTTCTCATTTAGAGATTATTATTTTTTTTCTAATTTTTTTATTTTTATTTTAGTTCGTCGTGTCTGGCTAAAAGGCTAAGCTAAAGTTAGGGGAGAACCTTTCAATGAAATACGGTAATGTTATTGATTCTGAGTTTAACAATTTATGATATTTTGTTAATTTAACTTCTGATCTTATAGCAAAATTTTTGCTCTGTAAAAATCCTTAAGTCGTTGTGTCATATACATCGATTGCTTGAATTTCTCTGCGAGTAAAGAACTAGTTATTCCACGTTTGAGGCAATTATCATTATTTCGTAAAATAATATAATTGGATGATTATTCAGGTTCCTGAATAATCTTTTGATTATAATTTTTAGTTTTCTTACTTGATTTTTTATTTGAATCAACCGACATCTGATTCTTGTCTCAGGTTAAGAATTAAGTCATTAATCATTATTGTATGAAATTGAGAGGGAATACCTGATGCTCTGGTATTTTCAATTATTGTTTTAAAAACTAAATTTATTGTTTTCTAAATTTCAAAATATCTACAACAATATTTTTTCAAAACAATTTTTTTTTATTTTTCTCTGTGTTCTAAGTTTTTCTCAATACCCTGTGGTTCAACCTCGGACTCCCGAGAAATTTATTATTTTGCACAACCTGCACTTGGGGTGATCAATTCTAAAGTTGTAGCATGATGTGCTATAAATGAGCGGAAAAAATATATGAGGATGAAGTTTAAAATGCTAACTATCTTAGAGCATCTCCAACAATAAAAATTATTTTAGGAACTCAAAAAGTAACATTTTTTATTTTAGCTACTCACTTTTTCAATACACATCCCAACAGATTTTTTATATTTTTAAGTACTCTTATTAAATTTTATTTCTCATTCCTTTTGTATTATTTTTTTTGGGAATAGTGAAAGAGAGAGAATGGAGGAAAAGAGAGGAAGAGAGAGAAAATATTATAAAAAAAATTTTACATATCACTACAATAATACTCTAAATATAGAGTATTACTACAACGAAATATTATTTTAGATGGACTTACAGATGCTCTTATATAATAAATATAAATTGTTATACAACAGTGGGGATTACAATATTGCAAATAATTTCGAACTACAAAGGCCACCCTCCATGGGCATGTCTGGATGATCCACATGGAAGGGATGGGATTGATTTTAGGAAATCCCTTCAAACCCAACTCAAGGGATTTCTACCACAGATTCAATCGTAAATTCAATTCAATCCTATGTTTGGTAAGCAATATAAATAAATATGGGACCTCCAGATTTATAACAACTATAACCATACATTTTTCATGTAAATGATTATATTGCCCATGGACAACAGAAACAAAAGGAAACAAAAGGAGATTCTATTTTACATTCCCATTCGAATTGAGAGGGAAATCAATAGGCATTACAGTGAAAGAAAACTACCAACCTATGCCCACACATGAAAAGGAGCGAAAACAGAACTCTAATCCTAATTACATAACAGAGACCTAAGCAAGAAAAGAACAATATGATACATTTACCCATCACACATAAATGATTTCATAAAATATCTTATGCTCTCAAGGAAGTTGATCTACAGGCAGCAATACATTTTGGTAGGCATCTCAAAAGAGCATGATCATTAGGATGTTCATTGGATGAAAAGAATTCTGGATCCTGCTCAAGAGACGCCACATAACTCTCCAGAATTGTCACAATCTCCTCAAAATGGGGACGCTTTTCAGGACTACTTGACCAGCATCGTTTAATGAGATGACGAAAGGCCATAGGACACGAGGAGGGCAATGGCGGTCTAGCATTCTGTAGAAAGTCCAAATCAATGTATCATAGGAAAATTAAGAACTTTTGACAGTAATAAATGGGCACCATCAAAGATGCAAGAGTAAACATTTTTGGAAAATATTAATGTTTTGGTCCCCTTGCCTTAGAACACTCTATCCACAGAACCTGGATGCATACCCATGGAAAGAATTGACAGTTGTCTTTTTTTTTTTAACTTTCAAATGAGGTTATTTATCCAGTTGTATAGGGGGAGTACGGACACACACAGAAAGAGAACATCTGTCATTGTTTCACTGAGTTAGAGTAAGGGACGAGAAAATCAGGGCCACCTCCTCGATTCTTTTCATGATCCAATCTTCTTTCATTTCATTTTGTGCCGGTCATGAATAAATGTAAGATGGCAAGCTTTTGGATTCTTTATTGTGACGTGACATTCATTTTCCTAATCATAGCTAGTCAGGTGAAATTAAGAAACCATAGCGAAAAATGTTCCATGTTCAGATGTTCCACTAAAAGTAATATACCCAAGTGATAAAAGAAAACATGCCCACCTAAATAGAGAGAGTAAAATAAAAACCACCCATTTCAAAGAGGAAAAAAAATCAAACATCATAGAAGACGCCGAAATGAGCTCAATATAATATTTCAATATATCAATCTTGGTGCCTGAAACCCCAAGTAATAGGACTGGCTCAACCTTCTGCATCATTGATACTGGATGGAAAAAAAAACAGACATAAATATAACAAGAGAAAAAGAACACCATGAATAAAATTGATCTCCTAGCAAGATAATATATATAGGGGACAAATGTATTTGAAAAATTAAACTTGAGAACTCTTTAACTAGCATACTTTGAAAAACTGGAGCCGCCAAGCTTAAACATCTCACAAAAACTTCAGATAATTAGAATTGGACTGGAGGGATGTGGAAAGGAAGTGTAAGCAAACGCTAAAGTGATGAAAACTTGTAAGTTTAGGATCTGAAGACAATTCATGTCACCAAACAAGTTATTATTGCAACAAGCCTCTAAGGTATGGTTCAGCAATACAGAAATTTATACTAGCAGGACATTCTAATCCCTTCTTGAGCTAATGCTTTACGTTATCTCACTCACAGATATTGCTAGCAATTACAATATGACCTCTTTCTTCAACTACATCTGTCCTAGAGCACAACCCTTAATTTGATATAACTTTTTAATGAAATAGTAGACTCTTTGTGATCTTCTGTTGAAATATAAATACTTAAGTTACACTTTCTCTAAAACCTTAAACTTTTGGAGTACATGATTATTTAACATGATATCAAAGCAGGACATCTTGTGTTCGAATCTCATCACCACCCTAATAATTAAAAGTTTTTTACGTGCTAGGCCCAAAACCTAACCTACACGTAAGCAGGCTTGTTAAAATACTTAAGTTACACCATCTCTAAAAACTTAAGTTTTTGGAGTATATGACTGTTTAACATCTTCAATAATGGGTTATCTTCAACATGCAGTTCCACAAATATCAAAGATTTCGTAGTTTCAAGTTTCAACTAAGGAAAACAAGAAAAAAACTTAGTTCTCCTTTTTTGAAGTTCCTTTTTTTTTTTTTATTTCCAATATGTCACCTTATCTTTCATAAATCGCACCCCTTGCCTATATAAACTACATAAGATTGCCTGATCTAAATTTTGATCACTTCCAATTAGTCATTAGATGTTAACATGCAAGCTTTCCAAGATAATGCACGAAGACCACAAAGGAGAAAGAGGATGCAAAACAAATGTGAATGCCAAAAGGATGAATTTATTATTGATGGAGAGAATTTTGTCATAGCATGTTCCTGTTTGAAAAATATTGAAAAAAATCATCATACCACCACATCCACATGGAAATACCTTCTGGCAGACTGCAAAAGCAGCCTGTTCTGGAGTCATGTCGTCAAATGGTATCAATGCAGTTAAAAGCTCCCACATGACGATCCCAAAACTGTAAACATCAACTTTCTTTGTGTGGTGCCTTTCTTTGATCATTTCTGGCGCCATCCAACGGTAGGTACCTGTGAATCCTTTCGCACTGCCACATTGCGATTCCAAGCATGAGATACCAAAATCTGCCACTTTCACACACATATCTTCACCAAGCAGTAGATTTTCGGATTTGAGATCCCTGTGGAGTATCCCCTGAGAATGAAGATATTGCATCCCATGTGCAATGTGAAGGGCCAACTTCAAAACTAGGTTGAGGGGAAGTGAATATGGCTCCTGCTGATGGAGGTATTTTCTCAGGGAGCCCCCAGCCAAATACTCAGTGATGATACAAAACACAGGGGGCTTCTTGCATGCTCCAACAAACTGCATAAAAGAGGTGGAATGATACTTAGAGGTGAAATAAATGGTAAAATGATATGCAAGTTCAATTTTCCGAATTGTTTGACAAACCACTTGATGTCATAAACCACAGAACCAAACAATTTAGAGCAAAGTCACTGAATTCATCAAATCCACAACCGTTTTTAGCAAGCGCCAAGGAGATTTTTTCTCCTTTATTTCAAGGTGTGGCATCGTCAATTTCCTAAAATCTAGAAATTGTCGACAAACACTCAAAGTTAAAATTTGAGGACCGACAGTTCTGGGACCTCAAAATATCTGAGTTTAGTATGTCTCAATCATCGACTCCGAACACATTTTTGCAATATTGTGAATATATGTTTCTGATGTTGGGGTTTGTCTTCATAACAATTGATTTGTTGTCGTTTGAAACAGTGGCTAGGGTGTATGGAAATATTGCTATCAAAAATCATTAAAAATTTTAAGTTCATTTCATTCACATTATTGGTAGTGGTCCCTAATTAATATCAATAGCACGAGCATCCTGCATCCTGCATATAAATTGTGATACTCTGAAATGATACAAAATTGTGGCCAGGTTTACTCTGAAAGCTTATAATTTAATCGAATAACAGCCAAGACAAAGTTCATCAATTATAAATTGGATTCCCTGTTACGCACAATCAAGTATGTTTATTTTTCACATTCAGCTCAATGGAAACCGTTCCCGCTATCCCTTACCGTCCAATTTGATCCAAGTACTGCATTAATATAAGCTCCACAGGTCAAACTTCATTTGAGGAAGTTCTAGCACACAGAATTACGGTAAAGAATGGATTATTATTTTATGTTTGTCACACAAATAATGAAAGAAACTTGACAATACTAGATCCAATTGATAACAGAAGTTAAGATTTGTAAGTCATCGTTGCAAGCTAGGGGAAGAATAATTGCTTCTACATAAAGTATCCAGTGCTGCTGGTGGGGCCACAAACCTTCTTTATAAAGAGTAGTGAAAGGGAAAGATAATGGATGATGCAATCAGGTAATAACCAATCAACAGGCCTAAGTGGTCCACAACTGAAAGCGCAGGGAATATGCACTTTTCGATGACACCAAATGGAAATTTTAATAAATCTTCACAACAATGACAGTGATGTCGTTAACACTGAAACCATGATAAAAAACTATTTAAACTTTCGCAGTAAATTTCTTGTGTCTTTAACAATTTCAATCAAATGCCAAGCAGCGGAACAAAAGCAATTCCATCATACATTCGCACCAAATTTCATCCAAGCACATTAAGAACAGCAAATGATCTAATGTTCTATATTACCTATATACCATAACCCACAATGTAAGCACATCCATGCACACAACAAATCATCACACACAGACGAAACAAAAGCTTACAGTGATGATATTCGGATGCTTCAATCGAAACAACAATGCAACCTCCGAAGTGAATTGCTTCTCTAGGAAAGCAGCCAAGTCCCCATCTTCCTCAGGCTGACTCATAAGCTTAATTGCCACATCCATCTGCTTATATATTCCTCTATAAATCCTACTATGCCTACCTGAAGCAAATTTATTACCTATAAATAGCTGCGACATATCGGCAGTCCATTCCCCTTCTCCTTCCCCTTTTATCTCCGCACCGGACGAGACCAAGTATTTGGACCATGACACAGCTCGTTTATACTCTCCCAAAGAGAGTCGCCTCTCGAGCTTGCCACTGTTGCCAATTTGCTTAAACCAGTGAAAGTTCCTCATCGATCGAAACAAAACACTTAAAAATTCATCAAGTCTGAACCTATAACACCTCGTCAATCAACTGTAGATCCCAAAAGCCCCAAAATTTATTGTGTGGATATATAAAAATTAAGGAGAATAACAAACTCTTGAATGTATACAACTACATTTCGTCTGTTCACCAAAATCAGCTGATATCACCACATATCTGAGCTATATATTTATATGTGTGTGTAGGCATGTATACAAATCTTAAACCGATTTCTTGAGATCAGAAGTTGAACAGAGAAAACAGGAATCGATGGATATGCGCCATTTCGGAAGAGGATTAACATCAAATGCCGTTGCGTGAAGTTTTTTCTTGGAAACCGAATCTACGCCCATGAGAGTTGCAGAGAAAGCTCAAGAAACAACATCGATCAAGAGAGAGAAAACAAGAGAGCTAAGGTTTGAAGCAGATGATGGAGAGAGAGAGAGAGAGGTGGTGGTTTCTGGTGAAGCAGCGTCAGCATATGCAGGAGCCCCTCTTGAATCGTAACCTCAACGTGCGAAGAGTTACTTCTGGGGAGACAGATGGGGTACTTATTTCCACTATCTTTTGCCCCTGATTTTTATTCTAATAACAAAAATACCACACTTTTTTTCCTGATGCTCTCAAGTTTAGTATGTATAGATTGACCATTGTACCCTCTAAACGCTCACTTATGAGAGAAACATTCGATGTAACACTAATGTCATGCCACATAACATTACTATTTATCTAATATTACAGTTAAAAAAATTAAATTATTAACTTATAAAAACACAATAATTGTTAAAATTGATTTAATTTTTATTTATTTTAATTCAATAGTACAAAATTCATCCTAAAAATTTTTATTTTGTCCAAAAATATCAACTTAAAACATGATCCCAACATCAAATAACTTGATCAACATAGTCTCAAATATCAGACACTCACATCAATTCATACTTATTTCTCTATTTATTTTAATTTTAAATTATGTAATTAAAAAAATTAAATTATTATTTAAAATACAAATATTAGAAGATTAATTTAATTTTCAATATTATATAGTATCTTTAAACATAGGTTTATTACTACTGTATTAATATGTTAACAAAAAAGTAAGTGCACCCCGCACAAATCAATAACTATCACTCCATTTAATGGCACAATTTGCTATTTTATATAGTGGACTTAATTTTTATGTTGTTTTGTGTTTTCAAGTACGAATATTACTAGTTATCTTATATAAAAGGTCAGTTATTTGGAGGAGTGAGATTTACTTTCTTCATTTATTTAATTTTTTTTTCTTTTTGATAAATTAAAGAAGGGGTGTGGGCAAGAAAGAGTGTCCAGCGACCACCCCGATAGACTCTCACCAGTGAAATCATAAGGCCGCTGACCGTTCCTAGAACACCTCTCGGGACTACACCTAACTAGGCTAGCATAACAACCAACCACCAAGTCCCAATAGAGACTTCAAGACTCAAACTCCTAACCTCAAAGTAAGGAGTAAGGTCGGTATCCCATTAGGCCACCTTACTTGTTTATTTAATTAATTATTAATATAATTTCATTTATTTAATTACTACTAAATAATTATGTTACATGACATTATTGATATGATATAAACGTTGTAATAAATATTTTTTACCCAAGAAGGGTACTCTGGTCAAGATGAGCAATTGAGTCCCAACTAATGGTATCGAAATAAAAGGGGTAGCTCGGTAATTCTCGCACAAGGCAGTGTGATGTGGGGCCAAGAGAACGAGGGCGTTACAACAGAAAACAGAAACAGAAGCGTTGTTGTTGGAAATGGCACGTGGGACCCACCCCTATTCTCACTGAGAGGATGTGTAGGACACGACCGTATGCTTTTTCCGTATACGGTCTTCTCTCTCTCTCTCTCTCTCTCTCTCTCTCTCTCTCTCTCTCTCTCTACTACTACCGAGGAAAAAGCCAAGTCGACCGACTGTACCTTAACCAAATCAACGGAGGTAAAGTTGCTTTGTGATTTTGACGTGATTTCTTTCATCCACCGTCTTAGATCACGTGAATTCACACGCCGCCGTATTGGTTGCGAAGTGCCGGTGGAATGCCAACAAATCAGCACCGACAACGGATCACGATTTGGGTCGGATTTTTTTATTTGCATTTGAACTTGATTTTGGAAATTTTAATCCGAATCCAATCATATCATATCTATTTGAATCCGTTAAAAATTTAAAATTCACTATGATTATCAAATTTAGATAAAAAGAACTCAATCAATGCATAATTTTAAAAAATTGTATATCAATTTTATTAAATAATTTTTTATTTTTTATTTTTTTATTTATTTGAATTTGTAAATAACTTTTCAACTCCAAAGTGCTCTCTTAATCTTAGGTTTGTTAATCGTGTTATATGAATGCCAAAAAAAAAAAAGTGTTACTTAAGAGAGGATTATGTCAAAAAAATATTTTATTTATATATGATTCATTTATTAAATTATATCTAACTTATCATGTCAAATTAGGTTCGTATCATATATGAATCGTGTATAATAATATATAAAAAATTATATCATATATTTCTTTTGATTAATGTAACTCATAATTAAAAGTCATAACAACGAGCTCTAAATTCATTCTTGTAATAGAACAGTCATCAACAAGAGAGTGGATATACTAGTGGAATCGTGAGTTATGTGCAAATTTGCATGTCACAAATTGGATATTTGTTTTTTTAATGGTTAGGATATTCGGATCAATTTACGTTTATTTCGATTAATCATTTCTTTAGTTTGGTCAAAAATAGGTTATTCATACTGAAACTAAAATATTCATAAGAAAAAATTCCTCCTGACCTGACATCCAAAGATTGAATTTTTCAATTTATCCTTATTATTATTTGATATATCTTTAGGGTTTACAAATTCGACATTCACTAATTGTATAAAAAAATGACCTACATTTGAGTTTTGAGTTTTAGTAACGAATTTATAAAATAAATGGTTAAAACGATTTCTTATTACCAAAAGATTTAAACAAAAAGTTTCATTTATAATTTTAAATTTTAAATTATGCAAACAATTTTTATTTGGCACTGAAGGTTTAATTGAAATAAATGCATCCTTCAAATTTTAACCAAGTTTCAATCAAGTCATTTCACCTACATGTATTAACTTATCCTGACAGAATGATGTCAGAGGACTTGCCGGCCATAAGAATATACTTATCAAGTAAAAAATATCTCCCTCAAACAATAAGTTTTTTTCTGTTCATCCAATAATATATCTTAAATACTTACTTTGTATCTTTTTTTTCGGAATTGTTATCTTCTTTTCACTTAAATCGTATGAAATAAAATAAGGTTTTCTACTATGCAAGTAAAAAAAATATATCACCAGACAAAATATATCTTTTTCACTCAAGTCATATGTTAGTCACGAATGATTTTTTGTCATAATAAATTAATGAATTTTGATGTAAGAATTACACTAAAAGTCAAAAAATTTGATTATTATAATTAAAATTGTCAGATTCTAGTGTCTCACATCGGTTAAGGAGGAAAAAGTAACTAGACTTATTAGTAAGTCATTTGCCTTACATAGCATAAGGCATTTTTCCAGGAATACTGGGAGGAACAAAGCACTGAAAGTCAGTGGGCTCAAAATGGACAATATTATGTTATGTGGAGGGGGTGTTACAAGTTGGTATCAGAGCCGACTCTCGCCTGGATCGAGTGTGGGCCCTTGACGTGCTCGTGTGTAGTGGGTGGACAGGTAGCTGGCGAGCTGCTACACAGGGACATGCCCCTCTAAGGAGGTGGATTGTGAGATTCTAGTGTTCCACATCAGTTAAGGAGGGAAAAGTGACTGGAATTATTAGTAAGCCCCTTACATTACATGGCATAAGGTCTTTTCTCAAGAATACTGGGAGAAACAAAGTCGTTAGGGCTAATAGGCCCAAAGTGAACAATATTATGTCATGTGGAGGGGGTGTTACAAAAATTTCAGGTACTAAATATGAGTATGGTGCATATTTTAATGGTATAAATTATAATTTATACTAAAAAAAAGTTTAGAAGTAAAAGCAAAAGCAATTAACAATGGACCCAACAAGAAAATCTGACAAGACAAAGCTTTATGATGGCTCTAGGATTTTCTCCCATGACGAGGAACATGTTAGATACCCAATACCATCAAGTACTGTTCTATTATGGGAAGCATAATGCTGATTGTTTAATTTGTGAGGCAGATAAAAATATGGTGCGGAAAAACTCAGTCAATACGAATGAAATATGCCTCTTCAACTTGTTTTTCTCAGTTAGTCGGGAGAAAAAACACAACATTAAATAATGTTCTATTGTGTAAAGCATAATGCTGATTGTTTAACTTGATGATTCCGATAATATTATTCAAATCTAATTTATTGACATAAATTATTGATTTAATTCACAACTATTCGATTGGGAGCATGTTTCAATAAATACTGAGGCTCATTATCAATCTAATAGTTATGATTGATTAGGTCAATAAATGATATCTAAATAATATTAGTCTGATGAATCAAATAATCAACTGTCAGCTAATAATGTTTAGTTATGAATTGTATCATTTTTGTAGAGAAATTATTGAAGTGCCATGTGGCCACACACATATTGCTTATAAATAAACTAATTATTATTCGTGCTTGAAAACACGGAGTAATGAAAAAAATGGTTAATAATAAACATATTTGTATTTACACCAAAAATTAAATCACAAACATATAGGAGAAAGAAATAAATTTAAGTATCGATTGTAGTGAGGGTGAGCAGTAGTAGTGGTGGTGAGCAACAATGGTGGTGGTGGGATGGTGATTGTTGTGGTGGGTGGCGACGAACGTGGTGATGGTGGCAACCGTGGGTGACAACGGTGATAGTGGTGGTGGATTTTGTGTGACGATGGTAATAGTGGCAACCATGAGTAATGGCGATAGTGATGGTGGGCGATAGTGATGGTGGTTAGCAGTGGTGGTAGTAGAGTAATGACCGTGCTAGTGGCGGTGGTGGGCAGTTTCGATGGTGATGGTGGGTGACCACAGGTGTTTCTGGGTAACAGTCCGATGAGTGGTGACAAATGGCGGTGGTGGTTGGTGTGGTGGGGGTGAGTGACAGTGGCTAGCGATAGTGATGGGTGATGATGGGTGGTGGTGGTAGGTGTGGTGGGAATAGGTGACAGTGGCTGACGACGATGGTGGGCGACGACGGGTGATAGTGGGTTATGGTAGTGAGTGGTAGTGGGTGCTGACAATGGACGACGGTGGCAATGGGATGATGGTGGTAGTGATAATAAATATAAGAATAAGATGACGATGGTAGTGGCGATGGACGACGGTGATAACAATCGATAGTGGGTGGTGGGGTAACGATGGGGTAGTGGCGGTGGGGGTGGCGGCGACGATGGTTGTGGGGTAAGGGTGGTGGTGTCGGTAGTGGTGGTGGGGCAGTGATGGCGATTGTTGTGATAAAGATGGTAGTGGGATGGCAGTAATGGCGGTGGTGGCGATGGTAATGGTGGTGATGGGGGTGGTGGGGCAGTGGGTATGGTGATTGTGGGTGGGTCGTAGTAGTGGTGGTGGCAACAGTAGCAGTTATGGTGGTGGTGGTGATTGTTACGATGGTGGTGAAGGGGCTGGTAGTGACGGTGGGAGTAGTTGTGGTGATGGGGTGACAGTGGTAGTGGTAGTGATGATGGTGATGGGACGGTTCCAAATACTACTTTTTTTTAAAAAAGTATTTATGTAAAGTTATAAATTCTAAAAGCACTTTTAAAAAGTCACCTAAAACACATTTTTAGGAGCCAAATTTTTTTTTTAAATTTCGAAAGTAAATATTAATCGTCGAATTAACTTTAAATTAAAATTTAAAGAGATCTCAACCGCGAAAAGAAAAATTATTTTATTTATTTTTTAAAATTTAAATTGTATTTTACTTTATTATATAAACTAGTTATTGTATGTGCCTGAAGACAAGAAATAATAAAAAAAATGGTCAACAATAAACATATTTGTATTCACATCTAAAATCAAATCACAAATATATAGGAGAAAGAAAGAAATTTAAGCACCGGTTGTAGTGAGGGGTGCACGGCGATAATGGTGGTGGTGGTGGTGAAAAACGACGATGGTTGTGGCGGGTGGTGATGATGGCAACCATGGGTAGCAACAGTGATGGCGTTAGTGGTTTTTGCAAGACAATGATGGTAATGGTAACCATGGGTGACAGTGGTGGTGGTGGGCGACGGTGATTTTGGTTGGCAATGGTGATGGTGGGGCGACGACGGTGGTGGTGTCGGTGGTGGGTTCTGGTGGTGAGCCATAACGATTGTAGTGGTGGACGATGACAAGTGCTTCTGGATGACAGTATGATGGGTGGTAGCGAATGACAACGACGGCGGTGGGGGTGGGTGACAATGGCTAACAACGATGGTGGGTAAAGACAGGTGGTGGTGGGTTGTGGTAGTGATGGGTGCTGACAATAAGCGACGGTGGTAATGGGATGATATAGTAGAGCTTAGACTGATGTTGATGGTGGTAAGATCAAAGTTGTTGACAGTGGTGACGACATGATGATTGGTGATGGTGAAATAAGGTGGTGGTGATGGTACTAGTGGTAGTAGTAGAAAATTAACAACGATATAGAGTTATAATAGAGGATGATGGTGGCAATTATTGTGATAAAGCGATGGTGGTGGCTATAACAGGGTGGAGATGATAGTGGTTATAGTGGGGTGGTGGTCGTGGGGAAATGATAGTTGTTGCAATGATGATAATGGTTAGTTTGTTGGTGGTGGTGGCGTGGTAATGAAACAGTAGGTAGGCATGTTAAAGGCAATAGTGGATGTGGGTAGGTGGTAAGGTATGGTGATTGAGTGGCTGGTGGTGATATGAATAACGGTTGTGGGGTGTTTGGTGGTGGTGGATATGGTGAAGTGGTGGTAACAGCATTTATGGTGGTGGTGGTTGTGGTTGTGGCAACAGTGGTGTGACAATAGTGACAATATGGGATGTGATGGTAATGGGCATAGTTGTAGTGGTGGTATACTAGTGACGGTGATAGTGTTGGCGACAATGGGAGTGGTATGTGGTGGCAAGGTGGTAGAAATATCAATGGTGGAGATGTGGGGCGGTAATGGTAACATATCACTGGTAGTGGTGGATGGTAGGTGGTGGAAAATTGGAGTATAAAATGAATTTAGATCAAATTGCTTGAGGGTAAACTTGTCCATTATAAGAAGTTTATAAATTTCTTACTAATTGTTTGAGGCTACTTAAAATTTTAGTCTATTTTTAAAAGATACTTAAAATTGTAAGTGGTGTGAACTTTTATTATCAAACACACTTTATTAAAAAAATATTAAATGTTTTTAGTTTTAAGTGCTAAATGAGGTTATCAAACACCACCTTACTTGCTATAGAGAAACTCAAATGAATCTAACCTCGAGCTCACCGTCTAATAGTTAATTATCTTAATTTTTTTCTTTTTTAGTAGGTAACTAAGGAAGCACAATAAAAAAAATAAGATTCATGTATCTTGCCTATAATTAAGACTCCCATTAAGTTGAATTAAAATAAGTAATTGAATTTGAATTTTGACAATTCGTTGGAGTCAAGTTATGAGAGATTTATTTCTCATGAATATCTTAATCTCAACGTAAATTATCTGTCTTTGATCGAACCAAAAAAAAATTAATCAAAATATAAATAAATTAATTCAAACACTTTTAACCGTTGAATTAAAAAATAAATGAAAAGAGGACATCTCTGAACTGATTAGATCCTCTCCGAGGGTCTGAGTCTATAAAATAAGAGTGAAGTGGTTTTCAGTCCACCACTTCCAACTAAAACTCATTATAGGTGGGTCTGGTGTGCATGGAATACTGTGCTTTTTTTAAGTACTAGATTAGATGCTTTTCTTTTATGCAGTCAACACCAATAAGATTAACCGAATATGTAACCAATCATAATGAATGAATGGAGGAGGGTAGGTGGGTGGTTGGTTTGAAAAATGATGAATCTAATAGAGAACATTTGTTGGGTAGTCCAAATTTGAACATTGAAAGAATATGGCAGATGGAGAATATTTGTTGGATAGTCCAAAGGTCGTCCGTTTCAAACTCTTAATATTCCAATAATTTATTAAGTGGGACACTTATAATAATCAGGAGAATCAGATTTTAAAAGTCTGATTCAAATTCAATCCGATAGTTCGATGAATTTTATTTTCGTTGTTTAATAATCTGAAATTCGATTCGAAAATCAAATTTCACCCGAATAACTTAATTAACTAAATTTTAACAAATTATACTTAAATTTCAACTAAATTGAATCATAATCGAATTAGATATAACTATATCCAAATCTGAATCTGAGAAATATAAGTTATAAGATTTAGATTTGGATTTGAGTTCAAATTATTGATTAAAAATATTAATTCATATCTGATTAATCATATTCGAATTCAAATTAGAAATTGATTCATCGACAGCCACTTATAAGCCATTGTAGTAAAGTACCTTCCATTAAAAAAAAGGGTCAAGTGTGTTTTGATTCACTTTCCTTAAAATATGTTTATCGAGTCGATCTAAATATTTGTATGAAGTTCGAATTTATATTAACTTTTCAAATTTCCCTTGAGGGACTAGGTACCAATTTTGTGTTTTCATTATGTGTGGATGAGATGGCATATGAATTGCGGTGGTTAATGAGTCCCAATATTGATGTACCATGCCTCTACAATATGGTAGTTGTTGGATTGAAAAACTTGTGTCAAACTCAATTTCTTTTGCACTCATACATAATTTACAGCTTTTTCTTCTAAATGTGAGCTTACTAAGTACTTTGGATAAATACCACGAGGAGTGGGTAGTCTAGTTGGCATCAGTAGAGGGTGAAATTCTCGCCCTTATTCAATGGCCATGAGTTCGAACTTGTTTAAAGTAATAGTCCATGTAAATCAGATATTGTTGGAATGACTGAATATCTAGTTTGACCTCATCCCATCCCAAGTCAGTAGTAATAATTCAAACTAAATATTGAACAACGAATGAGAACCTCAAAATAATATTCTAAGGGATTGCTACATCTGATCAGTCTGACCACCCAGCCAAAAAAATACTGTGGATAAATAAACTGAGCAATCCTGCAAGACGCCAATCTTATCTAACCCCTACGGCTAAATTTTGTGGTGCAATCTCTACTTTCAAAGTTTAGAATTCTGAATTGCATTCCAACAAAATCTCTCTCTCTCTCTCTCCAGATTTGCCTCTAACAGCAACCCACAAGCACAAGGCCCGATGGACGATTCCGACGACCCTCAGGACAACGAGATACTCCCACAAAACCTACTGTTTCAAGCTATAATTCTTTTTTTTTTTTTTAAGAGGGGAAGGGGACTCAAACCCTTGACCTCAAGAAAATAAAATTTTCACAAGATAAAGAGTATCATTAGACCAAAAACTCATTAGTAAGTTTCAAGCTATAATTCAATTTACTTGTTACATAGAGAAGAGAATGTCTCATATTATCCTGAACTGGATTGGTAAAATGCTCTATATAGGAAACCACTGCATACATGATGAACAATCTATGAAAATGAGATAAATTCAGCAAAAATATACTGACATATCTGGGTCCAAGTTGTTCGAGCTGAAATGATATTCAGGGTGATCATAGACCACCTTTAAAGTTTGAGCAGATTATATACTATGAAAATTACAGAGAACTCCTCTCGGTTAGAAATGAATTTGAATCGACCACTCTATATATTTGATTATTAATAAGGGTAAAGTAGCTATTTTTAACTATAGATATTGATGACTCCATCAAAAACTAGTTGGTTAAACAAACTATATATATAGATTCATGAAAAAAATGAAAAAAAATCTTCCTTCTCTCTTGGCCTTCACCCACCCCAAAAAATGGAAAAAATATTCATTGCAACGGTAATACCTTTTCAACATTATCCCTTAGTATCACCGATCAATAATATGTAAACAAATAAAAAACCAGACAACACAAATCAATAAGTTCATATAAGTCAATACTACACACTCTTTTTTAAGTTAATAACTATCTAAGTAGAATTCACTTTAACCATTAAAATTTTATTATTGATTGGTAATACTATATCATCAATGCTAACATGATATCACTGTTGCATTGAATATTTTATCAATTGAAACTGGCCTCCTACACCAAACCACCACCACCACCTTAAGAAACATTATATAGGGAGTATAATAAATGCAAACCTCAAGGATATTTTGTGTAATTTGCCTTAAAAATAAAAACACATCACATAGCATTTGAACCTAGTCCCGATGAAAACGGACATAATACAGTGAGATTTTTCTTTTGATACAGAAAATGAATATACATATAGACCACTCCACATATTCGTCTGAAAACATTGCATCTCATCACCACACTGTTATCTACAGGAGATTCCACCGCACCTATGTTGGGGCTAAGACTAAGGTCCCACGGCTATCTGCAGGGACTCCACCACACTTAAGTCGGGGCTAAAACTAAGGTCCCATCGTGTCCTCTGGACGCTGCAGAATAAATTTAGTTCCAACGAACTTTTGTAACTATGGAGACTCTGACACAAAAATTAAGCAAAAAAATCCAAGTCCTTACCCGTTGGGCCAACATCATTGGTAATCGCAGTGAGATGACACTAAGAGATATTAACACATTCACCGAAATCAGTCTCTCCATGCACAAAACAATGTTTATTTGTATAATATAGTTGAATGATTCATTTCATTTCCATCAAAACCAACTATATAGTTACAACTTACAACCTACCCCCCCCCCCAACTTTGTTCTCTCCTCTTTTTTGTTGAAAAGAATATTTACTATAGAATCTATCATGATGCTCGTATATGTACAACTTCAAATACGACTTGCGTTGAAATAATCTACCAGCATTTTTCTTACCACTTTAAAGCCTGATATAAAAACGGTTCGAGAATAGTCTTGAGATCAAGTGGAATTGAAGTTGCAGAGGTTGTAACCAGATATTAGGGAGCTCGTGGCGAAAGCAACAAAAGCCAGAAAGGACATCCCAATAGATGCACTAGCCATCTCTGTAAACTCATCTTTCCCCCAGTTTGATGTCCAGTCATCAACCCTAGCTGCTGCTGAAGATGATGCCGACATTAGAAGATATGCCAGTATCTGCCATTTACATCAACAAATCACGACTCATGATCAGTAAGAAAACATTTTGAACAGGTGTGAGCCAGATTAAAAGAAAACCATAGGTGTACTATACATGCACATCAAGAGCACAAAATGAGGAAGGTATATCATGTATAAGATATGGATACTTATCATAAAAAAGATATGGCAGCCACCAAATGAATTCCACCAGCCCAAGAACAAATAAACGCTCAAACAACACTATCACATCCAACCAACCCAAGTTCTATTAGTGCCTGTGACATCCCAAATAAAACTAGTCCTGTGGGTGTGAAACATTCAAGACATACTCGTCAGAGTGGCAGACATGCAAGAGCTCTATACTTGTTTCATCAGCACAGTAATCAGTTTTGAATAGACAACTCCCATGAAAAGTTCAGAAAACATCAGAAAAATGAAAAGCTCCCAAAAAACGAGGAATGGTAATCACCAAAATCATAAGGTTCTTCCAGGAAGATATGCAGTTTACTACAGGTGGGTTCATACTTAATTCCTGACTACCACTAGAGATTGTTGAACTACAATGAGGAACAGTTATTCAACATACACACGCAAAAACCAGACTCCACTGGTGCAGGCATTTTGACCAAGTTCATTTACAGTTAATTTTACCTAGTTTATGGCCACCTAAATGGAGAATGGCGAACCTCAACAAAATGATGAATATGTTATTCAATTCCACGTTGTAGCAACGGTGTGGTGAATTGAACCTTAGGACCTTGAATCAGATGGGCCCCACCCTCTCACCACTAGAGCTTGATCATTATTATATAAATAATGTCATGTGCTATAACATAATTAGAAACTTGCACATCCCAAAAACAGGGAGTGATTTTTATGAAGTACTTGCCTGATCCATTGCAAAATCAAAATAATAACGAAGAGGGTGAGAGATTATGTATTTCCCAGAGATCAAATGATAGGAGAGATTGCAAGCTTGGAACCCTGAGTATGCAAATCCGATGACAGACACAGCTACACAATACCTGCGTCATCAAATGAGCTCCGTCATCAAAACTCAAAACAGAAACAGTAACAAAAAGACGAGAATAACATAATCTCTTCACATGTGCATCAACTGGAAAATGATATAGTTACATATTGCAAAATACCAGAAAGAATGCATCAATGTTGCATTACTAAATCAAATGACCATAATTTTCCAGGACTGCACATCAATTGTTAGAACCAAATCTTCAATGCTTATCTAGCAGCAGGAGTGACATACAATGCCGATTCCTAGTAAGATGAGTAAATTTTTGGAATAGGATATTAATAATATGATGATAAGCAGTATCTTAAATTTTTTATTTCGCCTGTCTGAATGTCAATGTTGGGAACTTACGATACGAGGAAAATAAATCTGTCCCAATACCACTAGAGATTAATAAAGCATTCATTGATGTTAGAGGTCATCATCCGTAAATACATTTAGAAACATAAGGCAAGACTTGTAATAATTTGGGATTGTCAGAACCTGAGGAACTAGGTTTTTCAATATTATCAAACAAAATAAGATTACATGAAACATTCAAGTGATTATCTACTGAGTTGAATAGTCCAATCTTCGTAAGGAAAAAATCTTGTAGTAGGATTTGTAAAAAGGAACTACCCAGAAAGAATCGTTTATCTTCTCTCAAGAGATTTTTGTAGGTGCCATGAGCTAAAAAATGCTTAGCATCAAAGTATACAAAAGTACTAAAGAAAGAAGAATGGCCAATGATGCTCTAGTCAGAGACTACTCAAAACTCGGTCTTTGAATTGTGGTACCAAAATAATCCACAAGTAATCAAGCAAATCACTGTGTTTTGCTTCAGTTTTTGAAAAAAAGATCAATCAATTAAACAGTGGAGCTGACAAAGCTGAGTATGTATTCAGGTGTTCAACACAGTAACGTGACAATGAATGAAATGATTGACCTCACTGGTTCTTGTACTCATCTCAAGGAACAATTACCAGAGGGAGCAATTCCACAACATATTTTCTGGCTAAGTAAGTCTGGGTATTTCTAATTAGATTATCAAAGAGATAAAACCTAGCTAAGTGATTAAGTATCAAGTTCCAAAAGATAAATCAGACTAATCGATGAGGTATCAAGTAACTCCTTGGACTTATGGTTCCAATCATCTTGGTCATAAAGTCAGCTGGTGATTATACTTTCAGATCAACTCCCATTTTCATTTTTAAGTGTATATATGAATGTGACCTTAACAGGGAAAAATATAAAGTCCCACCATCTAAGGGAAGGGAAGTTTTCACTGATACAAGGGACTGCTACCTTCATGTCAGAACAAACATTATTTTAAATGCAAGAATGTAACCTGTAGCCTTCCATGTTTCAAGGATTTCATTGGGCAATTGAATGTGATCTGGATCGACAGCAAATTGGCCAATCAACATTTCATATACCTACGAGCACATGCAGTGCAACTAAAGCTTTAAGCTGATTAGTGGAAATGTATAAAGACCAACAATTTTAGTGGAAGGATTTGCATGTGGCCCCTTACAAACTTGTTAAGCAAGTTCAACTTTTTTATTTTGATGGGAGGCCAACACCTCAAAAAACAACTAATAGCACCATAACCATCCCATACAAAAACAACTAGCATGAAGATCTACCAACCAAGTTGCCAGCATCCAGCCCAACAAACGTGAAAACGAAGTGAATGTTTAAAACAGTGCAAATTCTCTTCTGACAAAATCTGCAATAGGAACCAGTGAAGATACATGTAGTGCTGATGAGTGCAACTAATGATACAGAGCTCTTCCTAACCATTTTGTAATATTAACCATGCTTTAATAATAAAAGGATCCTATTAACAATTGGATTAGGTGGTTTTGATTTGTATTCGGCAAAGATTACAAATTTATAGAATTAATTTTAGCACAACTCATGAAGTTATTTTGTAACTTTATGACACACACACACACACACACACAGATTTCACATTCATAATGTTCACCAACTTCATCCTACACCAGTCGTGTGTGTACTTATAATTACAACTGAAACTGTCTAAATGTGAAGAAAACAGAGGAAAAGATCGAAACTCAAACCTGTATTCCTTGTATCGATCAAAGGAATCACCGCTCCACCCCTGAGTCTTATCAGCAGCCATAACTGAAAACGAAATCAAGCATAAAATCACCTCACAAACCCTAAACCCTAAAGCCGCCTTGTTCACCATCACATCCTTCCGCGTCCTCCTCAGTATTGACGACACCGCCGCCCGAGATCTCCTCTCTCCTCCCACCCCATCCTCAGCACCACCACCATAACCATCCTCTACACCACCCAAACCTGTATGTCCCACCTTCGTTACCCCCGACGCCACCTCCTCTCTCACCGCCTTATTCACTACCAGCCCCGGCGGCACCTGATTCTGACTCTTCACCAGCGGCGCCTGATTCTGACTCTTCACCGCCGGCGGATAACTCGGCGGCAAATTAGAATTCGCCTGAAATTTTGAATTTTGCGGCGGCTTTTCAGGCGACCGGAGAGGGGGATAGAGCTTATCGGCGGAAACAATGGCTTTGGAAGGGGATTTTGGTGGGGAATAAGAATCGGGTGCCGGTGGGGGTAGGGGTTCAGGATAGTCGGAGTGGAGGGATGAGTCGGAATGGAGAGGGGAGTGAAACGAGTCGAATTGACTCGTTTGTGACTCTGTATCCGACATTGATCTGTTGCCAGTTTTGTGAATGCTATCAACGTTCTTGGTGTTGATGTCTTGGTTTGGGTCTTGCATTTTATTGTATTTTCTCGGCTGGTTTCAGAAAAATAAGGAAAGTGGAAGAAAAAGCGAAGAACTTTGGGAAAGAAAGTGGGAGAGACGAAGCCTTTTTATGTGTTAAATGAGTTTTGTGCCAAGTGGACAGTAGAGAGGAATCATTTGGTGTGAAGAGGAGCACACAAGTTGTAGAATTAGGGCCCGTCTACCGATTTTGTTTCAGTCGAATATGAATTGATATTTCACGAATTTAAATTTAAATATATCTTGATCAAATTATGATCCGACACGAAACATGTATATATTTTTAAATAAATATTAAAAAAATCTAATTGAAATTTATAGGCAATTGTTAAGTTTTAATTAAATAAAATTTTTCGGATTGAATTTTTGGATCGGATTTCATATTAGTAACGAATTTGAATATGGACCATGAAAATAAAATATGTTGGATAATTAAATCGAATTTGAATATAGATCCGGATCAGTCAATATTCAATTTAAATTTGATCAGTTAACAAGCTTAGTTGTAATGAATATCAAATCCGTTTGCATTTTTGGCGGGTCGGATCCTATCTCCTCAACTATTTTAGTTTTTGTGTTTTTTTTTTTATAAATCATCTATTATTAATGAGTAAATAAATTAAATTACAATTACTGACACACTGAAAAATAAAATTGAAAAAATATATTAAAAAATATTTCAATCCTATATGAATAAAGGAAGGAAATTAAGTGGGTTTAATAATCGAGTAGCTTGTGTTTTAATTGAGTAGTATTTGGTTTTAACCCGATTCATTTCATTAATTGTGTCAATAATATAAAATTAAATTAATTTACTTACTAATTTTATAGTGTCAATATTGACATACATAATCAATAAATCAAAATGCACAATTAGAGTTTTTTTTTTCATAAATATTCAAAAATTCAAACAACACTAAATCACTAAATAAAGAAAAAAAGAATTAAAGGGAGTAGAAATCTTTCTAATATCATCCCAATTAAATAAGTTTATGAGATCAAAGTTATTTTTTTATGTTTAAAGTTTTAGCAATGTTACATAAACTTAAACAATAGACTTGATAATGACAATCATTGAATAAGTAGTAGGTCTCAAGTCTACTATTTTTGAAGTTCATGTAACATTACTCTTACAATTTATCTGACATGTTTATTATTTGTGTTAATGAGCAATATTATTTTTGAATTTATATCAAGAGCCGATCAATTTTTACTTATTAATATTCTATTGAATTTGTATCCTGTTGAAAATTACAATCATTTAGAATTTATCAGTATCATCTATGAAGAAATAATTTGTTGAATTATGGGATATCAAGGTGATTACGAGATATTTATTTCTCTTAAATTTTTTTTTTTAGGGGAGAATGAGAAGGGGAGATTTGAACCCTTGACCTCAACAAAACAAAATATTTACAAGATAAAAAGTACCATTAAATACTCTAATTTCAGCGAGGATAGTATGTCTTTGATCGGATCAAAAAAAAAACTACTAAAAATGCACTTAAATTAACCCAATCACTCTTAAGTGTTGAAAAAAAAAATGATGGTTGGTTTTGCATGGAACTAGAGGTGGGTTAGGTTCTCCATGAATCATTCTATGAAAGGTGATTCTTTAAGTCACTATCAAGCACACTCCAAGTATTATTTAGAACATTTGTGGCGTTAGTTGGGTTGTCCACTTTGAGTCTTTTCTTCTTAGCTAAGTTCTCTTATTTTCTTCTTGATTTGGAATTGGTAAAAGTGATAAAAACCAACACAACAGAACAAACGTAAAGTTCTCTTAGAAAGGAAAAAGCTATAGAAACATACTTCAAAAACATGTGGAATCAGTAGTGGAAGATATTAGCTTTTGCTTTCCCATTGATTCCATGGAATTAAAACTTAAACAAGTCAAAGGTTGATAGTTCCACAAAATGGGTTTTTCTTCAAGCACCTCTCTCTCTCTCTCTCTCTCTCTCTCTCTCGTGACAACACGTTACTAATGCAACGTGGCATCACAACCCAATAATAACAATATAAGTAAGTGAATCCGAAGTAATTTAGTAACTATCTTATTTATGTAAAAAAATAATTATTTCATAAAAAAATGCAGTTCACCACTCACACACAATACAAATTGAGGGAAATTTTTATGCCACAATCCTTTTTTTGTCATTGTCTCTTTTTCTGTTGATTTCCTCCATGTTGAATTAAACATAGATATGATGATGACCCAAAAGGTACTCCAAGCTTTCCAAGACCAAGAGAGCAAGGGTTGCTTTGTTTTGTAAAACTCAAAAACTCACACGGAATCGTGATGCTAAAGACACTCCTACCATTATCTACTACTTCTATTTTATTATTCCCTTCTCCTAAATATTTAAATATCTGTCGTTTAAGATTTTTACACAGTGGTTAAAAAAATTATTAAATAACTGTAATATAAATAAAAAATAATTACACAAGACTAAAATACTCTTATTCAATATGTATTGGGAAGGAAAAAATATGAAAAATACTTAACCTCCGCCTAATCTAATGCATTAAAAAATTAAGGATAAATTTTTAAAAAAAATATTAATTATGCTTTAATTTCATACAACGACAAATATTATGGAACAAAAAAAATTATATAAAATGACAAATATTTAAAAACGAAAAGAGTATTATGTGCGCATCGTTTTAGAGTACATTTACTTTTTGAATTCACTTGCCACCTTTTTTGATAGTGTTTATCACTTGAGCAATGCTACGAAGTTCTAATCAAAGAACTAATTTATTACACTCGTTAGATAAGTCCTATTCCCCATCCCTCCCAAAGCTAACCTATGAACAATCGGGTCATGGGTTTCGTCTTGGGTTCGTAACTTTCGAATAACTCGGATATAAAACCAGGATCCATTTTCACTAAACAAATTTATCATGCACTCTTTCATTAATTTAAAATCTAACCAATCTACATCCTACCAAATCCAAATAAAAAAACATACTACAAAATTAAGAAATTTACACAATAAAAAAATAGACATTTTCTTTTTAAAGCAGCATTTAAACGAGTTTATCTGGAGAAAATGGTATTTCCCTGTTTTATTCTAGAAAATGCGGGGATTATCGGGCGCTCAACAAAGTAACCTAACCATCAAGAACAAATATTCACTTTGATTGTAGACTTCATTCATGTCATAATGTGAAAAACTGACATCTCTACCCAAAACCTCAGTCCCTCCCTCTCCAAGTCATCATGAACTTCCATGCACGTTATATTCAACAAAATCCAGAGATATCCATCAAGGAAATTGTGCTGCTGATGATCCTAAAAGCAAATTCTCATCCAAACAGTGCACTCGACAACATACAAGAGGGAAGAGGGGGGTAAAAATGCATGCTTAGTTACATAGTAGGTAAAAACAGTGTCCTCTGCCAGAAGAAGAAGAAAAGAGGGAGGCGGGAGGCGGGGACTGAAAAACAAAAATCTATTCTCGGTGTCTCTCACATGGAAGGGCGTGCTGGATTAAACAGAAAATAGCAGTAACGCCTAGTCCGGTAGTTTCAAACGATTGAATAGCACAAGGAAACTTTGCTCAGGAACAACATAAAGGAAACCAAGGTCTGCACCTTTGACATATGGACCCATACCCTATGATAAAAATCATACTTCGTAATTAATAATCATAAAGCACCGTCAGAATTTAACTCTTAGCTTCGGTTGGTATCCAAAGAATGATTTTGCAAACATGATAACAACTTAATTACCTTGCCATTGAGTTGAAGAAGTTCACCCTCAACCCACTTTGGATTTCGAAACCCAAATTCTGCTATCCTTCCTTGACCTTTGTAACTCGCAAGCTGAATGAAAGAGTTCACACAATTAGTCACAGGTAAAATTTCCAAGCATCCACCTACCCAAAAAAATTCAAAGCAACCAAATTACGAGCACTCAATAGGACACTAGTCTATTTATTCAGTCCCAACTTCAATACCCTGCAGACCATTACATAAAATATTCAACAACCCATTCTGAACCAAATCACCAGCCAACACCCCATTTTGAACCAGTTTCTCTACTTGTCTACTTGTTGCTCCTCCATCAATCTACGTCCAGTCATAAACCTTGTCAATATGCCCAACAAATGAAGAATTGCATACTTGGTTCTTTCACAAAATTGTTGATAGATGTGTTTAAGGATGGATCTTGTTGCAATAACAAAAACTATGACCCCAACGATGGATCTTGTTGCAATCAATTCTAATGTTTTAGCATCGATCTAGAATACTCAAATTAACATAATACAAAGAAGCATCTAAACTGTTTATATTTCGGGTATTAGGCACTATTATCGGGGACCCACATTGCTTTGGGTAGAAGTGCTGTGTGGGTTTTCAATCATTTTTATTTTTGGTTTTTATAGTTGCCTACTATTTATTGCATACCAAAACTAAATGATGATACCTAGCCAGCCTTAGTATTCCTGTCAATGTTTCTCCACGACAAAAAGTTCACATTGATACTCAGCCCTACAATAAATTTCCTCCAAAGAATCATCTTTCTCGGTGTAAGAGTGGCGAGAATCCTCCAAAACAATAATCAAGAATCAAGTGTCCACAACATTGGGTACACAGCCTGGAATAAACCCCAAGGCTCAAAAAAGTTCAATGATTCAACCCCCCTCCCAAAAAAAAAATACATAAAAAGAAATATCCTACTTTGTACGTGTGCTCATGCACACAAAGAGATGCATTGCAAGCATACTTACCACTCCTAATTCATCTGGATACATACCCCTGTTGGGGAGGCGATTCCCTTTCCCAATTTTAAAGCGAAATGTCACCTGAGTATCCACAAAGTATATGATAAATAAAAACAACTCCTGTTACACATATAAACATTATAAAACAAATCATTTGATTGCATATGCAAGCCACCAAAACCTGGCCAGCGGGAACATTTAGATCCCCTGTCAACTTGACGGCCTCAACATACTCGAAGAAATCCACATCCGAAGGTTTGTCAGCATTGTTCACACCATTCCAGTTACCATATTTACGCCGCAACTGCACCACCTCAGTGCCATAAGGGCCGAATGCACCAACATATAAGCCTACATTAGAACCAACAGGTTAAATTTCTGAAATTTTTACTCTTGCTCATACTGGACGAGTGTAACAGAGAGAAGCAAACTCACCATCAAACGGATCTACATCACCTTTGGAAGTGGATATTCGACTAAAATTTGTATATTCGGATAATTTTTCACGCTTCTGTGCCTGACTAACAGCAAGCTTGACAATTTCACGCACATCTTTAGATACCTACAGTAATATGTTTTGGGAAACCTATAAAAATTAGTTTTGACAAGTGAAAATGCAGGATTGGAACCATATTTCAAAACTAATTTATAAAATATCAGTAAGCAGAAACCTAGAGGTATAGCATACTGAAAAAAAAAAGAAAAAAAAACAGTTCCATTTTCAGTCTTACCTTTGAAGAAATTTTATCAGAACTCCAAAATGTCTTGGCCACATCTGGAGGCATGAGGTCAGAAACCCCTACGGCCATTTTGACCTTAGATGCAATATTTTCATCAGCATCCTTATCTTGGTTTTTCATAGGAATGTGTAGCACAAAAGTATCCTTTTCCATATCTTCAATTTCAGCTGGTACCCGTACATACTCATCCTTGGAAGGAATGTCCTCCTTATTGTGTAATACTCCACCAATGAAAAGCTTCGTATCTAAATTCTTTCTATCCTCCCCAGCATCGCCACTTCCTCCCAAAGGAACCTGGTCAGGCTGATTGTCATCTAATCTACTAGCTTCGTCTTCAGAATCGTCAGTGGATGATGTATTCTCTCCATCTTCTTCCAAGAATTGCTTCACCGTGTTGCTATCTTTTATTACTTCTTCGGTAACATTGATGTTCAATACTTTCATTTTCAGTTCAGGGATTTTATCTTTGAGAAAATTTATCAGACTTTTGATCCCTTCCTCGGTTGCTACCTCAAAATTTATGCCCTTATCCTCAATACTTTGTGCTTTATTTTCATTCACTTTAACATCGACTACAGATGCATTCTCAATTTCTGCAGTAATTGGCTCTTTTGTAGGTTTTGAATTGGGTGAACTTGTGGAGTTCGCTGTACTTCCTTTCACTCGCTGCAAAAATACTACCTGTCCACAGATGCTTTATGTCAGAAGCAACTTGAAAAATTGCTGGAGGAATATAGATAATAGGCCCAAGGAATGACAATGTCCACTTAAAGACACGAGTCATGACATTAAATTAACAGAAATAAGAACAGGCGCAGACTAAATCTTTGGTTAAAAAAGGAAAAAGTTGGCACCTAAATAGAATATTCAGCAGCGAGGCCTTGGGAGAAAGCAAATGTAACTTGGAGGGCAATGAAGCATTTTGAATCTAAGATGATGTACTCCCCAGGAGATGGAAATAGAGATTTTTTGCTTTTCAAGCGAAAGGAACAGTTGGGTATAAAATTAAAATGCAGGGATGAATGCAGATGCCCAGTCCAAAACCTTGTGGTAGAACAATAGCCAAACCCGTAACCAAGCCCTTCGCAATTGTTCAAATTCAAAAGCATGACTAAATTTACACACAAAAAAACTACTACATTTTCAGTAGTTATATCAACATGAAGGAAACACCATCCTGGTTCCCAAAAAGACGTAGGCCAATACATCAAGGTCCACCTAGATTATGAAAAAAGGCAATGATAGATCCCATCTCAGCTTGAGCAGACTTGGTTGAAGAAAATATACTAATGAATGTATGAAAACACCTTCAGGTATATCTCAGCCTATTTGGGTCTTTGATTCAGGTGCTATGCTTCATATGAGTAATAATCCATCGGTCAAGGTCAGGTTGGGCCAGCTCCTTACATTCCATGTCTAGATAGGGAGAGGCTCTAGTAATATGCACTGCAAGGTTGCATATTGCATCAGCCTTCTCAAGTTCTCAAGCTCGGACTATTAAAAGGACCAAATACCAGAATAAGTGCCATCTGCAAAAAGTCTTTTCAAGAACCCAGTCATGGTTCTCCATAGGGCTGTCAAAATTCGACATGACATGATTAACCGACACGAATTAAGCGGGTTTAGGTGATAAACAGGTTGACACGCCAAACACGTTTAATAAACGGGTCGTGTTCGGGTGAGACCTGTCAAACCGTTTATCACACGTTTACCCGTTTAAATGAAATTAATATAATAATAAATTAATAATTGTTTTAAAAAATTAGCAAGAAAAAAAAATAAAAAAATCAATAAAAAAAAAAAGTAAAGTAGTAGTTCAAAGACAAAAGAGAAGAGATGAGGAGCACTTCAAAGACAAAGGCAAATCAATGCCTTTTGTTTTTGTCCCACATTGGAAATGAGGGGAGATGGGGAGGATTGAGTTACCTATAAAAAGCAATGGCCTCTAGCCTTTTTTTTAAGCCTTCAAATCTTATTTTATGAGATTTGAC
Source organism: Ilex paraguariensis (assembly GCA_963454935.2). Lineage (NCBI taxonomy): Eukaryota > Viridiplantae > Streptophyta > Magnoliopsida > Aquifoliales > Aquifoliaceae > Ilex > Ilex paraguariensis. Next base: position 599,415 of record CAUOFW020000903.1, read on the forward strand.
TAAAAATTCTTCTTTTTTGAGGTAAGTGCAATTGACAATAAAAAAAAAATTGAGTATTAAAATTTGTTAATATAATTTTTTTAAAATTAAATGGGTTAAACAAGTCGTGTCGTGTTATCTTTTTATTAAACGGCTCGTATTTGTTGAGATTTTTTACCCATTTATTAAACGTGTCGTGTACGGGTTTATATATTTTTCACCCGTCACCCGTTTAACCCGACACGTTTGACACCCCTAGTTCTCCATATATGTGAAACTCACAGACCTCCTCTTTCACACATATTAACTCACAGCCTTAATTTTCGGAAGTAATTAATAAATAGAGGCATTGCACCATGATTCAGAGAACAATGGCATTCGATGCATGTACATGCGTGCACGACATGTGCTTGCTTTGTTTGCAGAAACAGAACCTGTAAGAAAGATACTTAGTCTATTGATTCCATGATTACACTGACCAAGGCCTGGTCAAACTCAATAATGGATAAGCCAGTCAACTCACATTCAGAAAGTTTTCAGCTGTCTTAAAGAGAAGATAAAAAGCATTTGCACATCACCTGCATAGTGTAGCTGTCATCGACATCTTTGACCACAAAAATTTCAAAGAATGGAGTTCCAGGAGATGCAGTGACCAACTGCCTGCAATAAACAATCAATATTGATGTTTCCGGAGATTATAAATAAATCAAAAGCAGGAAATTAGTAGCTGTATTTATTATCTACTTTTTTTGCTGTCTAAAAAAGGTAGGAGATGACAACCAGTCATTGAAGACCCTACCAGGCTTGACCATAGGAACCCCTCCCCACGAGGAAACCAATCATAAGAGGGGCCTAGACGGAGGAAATCACAGACACTCCCTCAAGCCAGTTAAGCCATATCTTGACACCAGACCCACCAATGTACAATAGTGTCAGCTTAGGAGCAGAACTATAACTGGTCAAAAATCATTACCCCATCGCTCGGAAGACTCAAACCTGAATGACTTCTCAACCACCAGACCACCCAGTGTTTTTTTTTTTTTTTTAATTTAACAGGAAGAGTGCCCCGCACATATGCGCATGAACTTTCTTAGTTCTTTCTATAATTTATTAAACAACTACCTCCTCCCCAATCCCCCCCCCCCCCCAAAAAAAAAAAAAAATTCTCTCTATTCCAAACGCACCCCAATCCCTGGCATTTTGTGAAATACCAAGAACCCAGCTGTTCCAGAAAGTAGGAGGCTGGATTTGCTTTCTACATAGCATAGATAATACCTTGGACTATAGCTTCTGCCAACAAATCTGCCCATGCCAGGATCTATACGTATTAGTCTGCCAAAGGGATCATCGGAATCTTTTGAATAGCCCACCCACCAACCAACCTGCAAAATTGGAGGAATAGAAAAGATTTAACTAACATAAGTGGGTTATTGCATCCAACAAAAATATAGAGAATAAATAGATACGGATAAAAACAGTCCCTTTCCACTTTCTGTTTCCACAGGCGAATAGAAACTAAAGTTTTCCCTTCTGGCACTCACATTTTCAACTCAAATGAAGGGAGAAACAAAAATGAATTTTGGTACAAGGAACAAGCATTGTACAAAGAGCAAAAGTACTTCCATCAGCGGCTTGTCTCTTGCTTTCTCAGCCTTAACAGAGAAATATTATTATATACAGGTCCTGTTTTCTCTATTTTTTCTTCATTTTCTATCCCTTTATCTTGTTTAGTAGTTAAAACCAATCCTTAATCTATGAACACAGCTCTGCATCACCACTACAAGTGTGATAAAATATTGTGTTTGCACATGTAAAACTTGTATTGAAGCTAACGCTAGTATATATTTCATTACTTGTGGATGAAGACTATAGGTGTAAGAACTCACTCATTGCTTCCGCATTTCTAATCAAACTCCAGCAACATATAAAACTATAGTCATAATCTTTTCTTTTCAATCTCCTACTAACCTGTCATTTGATGTAAGATAGATGATCCCAACTTCTTTTCTCATGATGATTCAAAAAGATCCAGTGGTCATTTTCTAGTAAACTGATGGTCACACTATCTGTTTACTATGACTAAGCTTTTACTGAAAATGGGATGTTGGTATACTCATACTAGGGCTGCAACTTGGGTTAGACAACCCGATTTCAACCCGAGCTCAACCCAAAAAAATTTGGGCTTGGACAAGGGTTTTTAATACCTGGGTTGGGCTTGGGTCAAAAAACATCAACCCGAATTCAATTTGGACGGGTTTCGGGTTGACCCCTCAGGTTCACTAGTTGAACCCAAATATTAAATTCGGGCTCAACCCAAATTAGTGTTATATAAATACAAAGTTATAATTTGCCCTAAGTTAATCTGATTTTCCAAGTCTACTGCGAACCTCACTCACTCTCAGTCTCTCACGGTTTCTCACTCTCTCACTCTCACCTGTCTCTCGATCTCTCGATCTCCCTCGGTCTCATCCTCAGATCAGACCTATCTCTCGGTCTCTCAGTCTCTCACTCTCACTCTCAGATCAGCACTCTCACTCTCAGTCGTCTTCGCCTCTCTCTCTCTCAGAGCAGATCAGACTGCGCCTCCTTCGTTCTTAGCAGATCTACTCAAGTATGCAATTTTCATTTTTATTTTCACATTTTTTGAGTTAATTTTTAGACCTCTTTTGAATTAAGTCTTGCCTGCTTGCTGCAGTGGAAAATCTTTAGCTGCATAATTTGATCATTTTTCTGTTCTTTAATTTTATGGGATAGTAAATCAATACATGTCACTAATGGGGGAGACGGAGACAAATGTTGAATCTGTGGTTAATCTTGCATCTAAGCCTGCTTCTGCAAACCCTGATGAGGGGAACTCGATAAGTCCCAAACACCGAAAAACTTATGTTGAAAAGTCTGATGTTTGGCTTGATTTCACGAAAATTAAAAAAGAAGATAGATCAAAACCTGATCAAGTACAATGCAACCATTGCAAAAAGACTTTTCATTATAATAGTTCACAAGGAACTAGTATAATTCGGCGACACTAATTCAAGTGTCTGAAATGTAAAAAGAATAAAGACCCTACTCAAACATTGATTAACTTTTTATCTGCAAGAGGTCCTAGTAGTAATATTAGTAATTAGAAATTTGACCAAGAAGTTGTCCGGAAAGAGGTTGCTCGAATGATAATTACTGATAAAATGCCTTTTAGTGTTGTGGAGAAAGAAGGTTTTAAAAGGGTTCTTAATGTATTGCAACCAAGGTTTAATTTGGTGTCAAGAACTACAATTACCAAAGATTGCATCAATTTTTATGAAACTGAAAGGAAAAAATTGAGATTGATCTTTGAATCCTCTGCATCACGTGTTTGTCTCACCACTGATTTGTGAACTTCCATTCAAAACCTTGGGTATATTTATCTCACCGTGCATTACATTGATAAAGAATGAATTTTACAAAAGAGAATCATCAATTTCCGTGTGCTTCCAACCCGACATCGTGGTGAAATTATTGCACAATTTGTGGAGACTTGTTTATTGGGGTGGGGGATTGATAAACTGAATACATTGACTGTAGATAATGCAAGTTCTAATGATGTCGCAGTCTTGGAAAAAGAGGTTGACTAAACGCAATGGATTGTTGTTAGATGAGATTATGCTTCATGTTAGGTGTTTTGGGCATGTTTTGAATTTAATTGTGAAGGATGGAATTGATGAAGTTAATAGTGCTATTGTTCGCATTCATGATGGTGTGAAATATGTTAGGAGTTCCCCTTCCCACTATCAACTGTTTAGAAAATGTGTGGATATTGAAAAAATTTCATACAAGAAATCTTTGTGTTTAGAAGTGCCAACACGGTGGAATTCTACTTTTTATATGCTTGACAGCGCTCTTGAGTACCAAAAAACTTTTGATTGGTTGGAAGAGCAAGATAGAAGTTTTACACTTGAACTTAAGAATGAGACTCCTACTGATGATGATTGGTTGACAGTAAATGCATAAATTTTTGCAACAATTTTATCTTGTTACAAAGCATGTGTCAGGGTCACAATATGTCACTGCTAATATTTATTTTCATGAAATGATGAGAATCCATGTATTATTACATAAATCCTTGAGTAGTGAGAATGTATTCTTTCGTGAGATGACAAGAAAAATGATGTTGAAATTTAAGAAGTATTGTGATCATGACAAAATTAATCCATTGTTGCTTATTGCGGTAGTTTTGGATCCTTGTTACAAGCTGACATTTTTGAGATATAAACTTTCCAAAGTTTATACTCGTGATGAGGTTGATGAGTTGATTGAAAAGTTGCAAGTCGTGTGGATAAATTGTATAAACACTACTCATCGGTTGAATTAGCTTCATTAAAGAATGATGATGCGTCAAAAGAAGGCATTAATGTTGAAACAGATATTTCAGATGATCCAAATGTTGTATTTGATGATGATGTAGTGGATTGGGATAAGTTCTTAGAAATTGAGCAAACCAAAGTCCTTAAATTGAAGTTAGAACGTTACTTGGACGATGCCGTTGAGTTTGGGAATGGATCAAGACAAACTTTCAATATTTTGAAATGGTGGAAAGAAAAAAGCTCTTCATATCGTGTGCTTTCTCACATGGCACGTGATATTTTTGCAATTCTTATATCAACCGTGGCTTTGGAGTCCGCTTTTAGCACGGGAGGTCGTGTGTTTGATCCATTTCGTAGTTTTTTAACTCCAAAGATTGTTGAGAGTTTGATTTGTACCCAAGATTGGCTAAGGAGCTATTCATCCACCGTTAAAATGGAAGAAAAGCTAGAAGATATGGAAGAGATGGATAAAAGTATGTTTGTAACATATTGTCATATTCTATTTATAATGATATATTTGTCTTTTTTAAAGCTCTTGCACTTTTCTATTTTGTAGAGTTCGTAGATGATAGTGCAAGTTCGGGTGTTGAAGAGTCATTTGTTTTGCTTCATGGATAACAGTGGTTGTGCTGTGATAGCAGTGGACTGGTTTTGCACTGCCAGCAGTGTTCTGTTTTGCTTATGCTTATGGACTATGTTTTGCTTCATTTGTGTTCTATTTATTTTACAAATTGGTTGTTGGTTGTTAAATTATGTAATATATTTGTGTTATATTTGAAGTTGTTGGTTGTTAAATTATTTGAATATTATGTAATATATGTATCAGGTTTAGAACATTAACCTGAATTCAGCCCATAAAATAACCCGAATTGAGCCCGAATTCAACCCAAGCTCGCCCGAATTAAACTTCGGCAATGCTTGGATTGAGTTTATCAACCCGAGGTAGGGTTAGGGTTGAACATTAGATACCTAGGGTTGACTGTCCAACCCGCCCAACCCGAGATAGGGTTGACTGGCTGAAGGGGGTGTAACCTGATATTTCTTGTGAAAAACAAACAAAGAATTCTCTTTCCAGAGACTGTCCTATGACTTTTTGCTATAACCTTTTCTTATTGGAAAAATTTTAGAAAAGTACTAGAAGCTAGAAACAAGAACAGCAACAACCACGTAATCAAGAAAAAAAAAACACTTAATGGTCATCCACAATCTACCCTTTCTGACAGGGAGGATAAATTAGGGAGCACGCCCAAAGACTATTGAAGATAATGTACAAGCTACAAAAAATTACCAGCCCACTTCCAGTACTTCTGCACAACCTTGAAGCCTCAAGGTAACACTCTTCATCTATTGCATCCTGCAAGGAACTAAAAAGAATCAGAGCCAAAATCTCATACGCAGGGCCATATCACTACAAATCATTCGACTAATAATCCAACCTTTAACTGAGACATAATTTCAGCAACACTGTCCTTTGATGTGGCTTCTGCAATTGCTGTTTTCAACTTTGCAGCTTCCTGGAAGTCTTCCTTTTCTATTGCATCCTCTAGTTGAAACTGCAAAGCACAGCAGCACGTCAGAAAGAAAGATACAACTCATATAATGATGAGGAACTTTCTCTCCTTCCCCTCGTTACCCAGCTCAGAATAAGTGTGGGTTTCAGTTAGAAAGACCCTATATCCACATATGTTCAACTGAACAGTTATTTTAGACTATCCAAGAATCAAGATAACATCTACTTGAGCACCATAATGAGCAGAGTTCTGAGAAACACAATACACAGATGTTGGAAAAGCTACAAAATCTTCAGTGCAAAAATTAACATGGACAATAGTGCTCATGGAGGAATCAGAAATACTCCTAGCTTTTGCTTGGTGAAATGAAAAAACGGACGAGGGAATACAACTAAACATAAGCTTATAGTTATGGCCTTATGGCAACTAGACTTTACAAAAGAATTACAAGTTATATTTGCCATATTATTGCAGCACAAAAAGATCAATAATTGGCTGGTCAGAAGGTCATAGATCTCCCAAAATTGGGAAAAATCTAGACATAATGAACAATAGATGGTACTAAGATGGGGCTCCATAGCAGAATGTCTGAGCCAACAGCCTTTAGATGGCGATATATCATATGTATCAACGACATGGTGGAATCTGAAGGACATAGAATCATTCTTTATTACTCTCAGATTAGGTTTATTGATCAATTTAAACGAGTGAGGATCTGTGGTACTCATGCATAATGATGACAATAATTTTGAGGGTTCTCCGTGTAGGTCAGTCATCAATCTGAGAACATCGGAAAGATTCACATCACAGCAATGCCATGGGGATGAATGGAGAGTGTGGAAGGGTTGCCCTTGCAATGGTCTAGGCTACAACAATGTGTCCTCCCCATTAGGGCTTTTAGTAGAGGAATTTTGTTGTTTTAGGAAGGATAAGAACCCCTCTTTATAGGAAAATTTGCAGTCAGGTTAATTAATCATGCACATTGAGGCTGCCCAAGACTGCTACCAGATTTTGTCGCTTGCATGCCATGTGTGTCAGTCTTAGATTGTAGCACCATGGTGATGATATCAATGTTGGTGCAGGCATATTGAAGCTGTTCACAACATGACTAGCTCGAGCCCCAATAACTTACAAAAATTACAAAATCCTTAATTCTGGTTGCCAATACACAAAACTTCATCAATCTCCATGTAAGTCAAGCCACTCAAAGAGGACTATAGCATGAATTCTATTCCTAGTTCCTCAATGGATCACCTCATTAGCCAATATTGCACCGAGCCTATTTATACCACTGAGTAATGACCGACACCAAAATCAGCCTGATTGTGTTTCTCAAACCTGAGATACTGTGTAAAACTTGAGTGTAGCAAAGATGTCTAAGCCTGCGACAACTCTGTCTAGAATGCTACTTCATATGTGTCTTATGGTTGGAGATTGAATTTTTAGTCCAAGTGTCTACCAACAACTATGCCACCCTAGAACGCTACTGCATGTGTCTCATGGTTGGAGGTTGGATTTTCAGTCCATGCATCTACCAATAACTGTGCCATATACATAGACTTAAGTGAGACCTGAATTTATGCAATTAAGCCAAATGACCTTGACATTTCTATGGTCTACATGCTGGAGCAAGAGAGATCAATAGCAATTGACCTATGTACTCCCTAGTTGCATGGAATGAATGCTATTGCATTATATATCCAGCAAGCAACGTGCACCATCTCCTTTGCATCCTTCCTATTAGTTCAAACACATGGATAACTATTAGCTAATATCTATAAAGGGTGTTCAATAATCTTAAAATGCAAATTTATCAAAGCTCCATCCTTGTCACAATTTACATATTCAACGAATAAAAGATGAAAAAACAACAAAGAGTGTCATGATTTTTAGAAACGCTTATTTTTGGTTAAAAAATTTCCACGAAGTTCAGCATTCCTAAAATTATTAGTCATATATAAGGATCTATTCATACCATTAAATTGATCGCAAGAAAGATGAAGATATTGACCAACTTCCCCTTTATGTGATCATACATCACGATAACCACAAAGCATGAGGAATACACATATGGAAGAGAGCCAACATGAATCTACACAGATGGAAAATAGGGAGAGGGGTCGACTCTATATGTATCCCCATTACCAGTCACACTAACTCCCACCACACTCTAGATTACATCAGAAGCAGAAAAGATGAATCACGTCTGGAAACACTTCAGTACCAAAAGTAACTCAATTTATAAGCATAGTCACTGGAAGCTCTATTTTAAGTTGAGAATAAGACCTCGGTTCTATATAATCACTTCAATAGCAAAAATGTCAAAATATTAACCAATGCCACCCGAAAATATGTTCTGAGTTCAGAATATTTTGCCCACAAACACCATTAACTAATTTTGTCCAAAAAGGTTGGGAACCCTGTCCCAATTTGACTTACTTCTTTATCTTTGCATCGGATCACAAACTGAGCTTCTTAAGATCAACAATATGTATAAATATGAACGTTTGAACTTTAGCATGCAAGTACAAGACTACTAAGACCCCTCTTCTTTTATCTTTCGGCAATTCCAAAAGATGCCTGACTCTTTTATAGGGGAACTCAAGCTATGCTCTTTTCCCCTTCCCAACAAGTATTCTAGGATTTGATGTTGAAAGAAAAGGGAAGTGTTTAGTAATTATGTTGGTTGACTTATGAAATTTGGTAAAGGTTTTTTTACTTATAGCGATAAACTGAATCATATGTAGTTCATCCAAGAATAGTTTTGGTAGTTTAAATGACTACTAGTGCTTGCCATTTCAAATTTTGTTGAGACACTGTCCCAATACACAAAAACGCATAATTATTTCGCTTTCTGTTCCTGAAATTGGTAATTGCTTGAGTGAATCACTACGCACAACAAATATTAAGTATGCAGAACAAATCAAGTGCAAGAAATCACCATATAATAATCACCTACACCAACTTCAGAAACTAGAGTAAGAACCTTAAAACAACAATCATATAAATCCAACGACATATTCAGACACACAGAGGGACAAATACTGAAATGGGTACCGTCAGAAACTACGAGATATCAAAAAAAAAATCAACAAATTTACAAATTGAGCACAATATATTACAAACCCATTTGATACATATTAAGTGCGAGCAGACCTATAAATAAAACATATATGCATTTAGATTGAAAGAGAGAGGTGAGATGTAGCACCTTAAGAACTGAAGCAAAGCTCTCGGCTTGTTCAATTTCAGAGAAATGGCGGGTCCACCGATTCCAATCCCACTCCGAAGAAGAATTATTTTGGGTATTGCCATTGTTACTAGCTATTGAGCTGTAACGGCAAGAAAGCTTGTAACTCTTTCGGGTTCTAAGATGTGGTCGTTTGGGGAAATTAGCAGATTTCTTGGCAATGGAGCAATCAAAAGAAGACGAAGAAGAAGAAGAAGAAGAAGAAGAAGAGTGGGAGGGTCTGTATGGGGTCATCGGGACTGTAGAGTGTCCCGTGGCCCAAGCGTTGGCCACCGCCATCTCTCTCTCCCTCTTCCTCTGTTTCTCTGTCTATGGGCGCCTTCAACCTCCGGTATATCTTTAGCCGTGCGACCCAGACCTTTGAACTATGGTTTCTGGATAGTATCGCCAGATAAACCTGTGTGCAGTGCATTTCACGTCCCAATCATGTGGGTCCCACTTTCCCATCTACATTTCAAAACAGTCAGTCCTTTTTTTTATTACTTTTTTAGCAAAAAATAATATATTTTTGAATTTAACCATAGTTTAGAACATCGGGCTGGGCGGGTAAACGATCAGAGTTTCCTGAGTTCAGTTTGGATTTTAGTCGTTTTGGAGGTCAACTCGATTTTATTGATTTGGAAAAAGAGTTAAATTTGAATAATTTTTTTAATTTATTTAAAAAATAAATTTTATAAAATCGGTTCAAACCCGTTCAACAACAAAGGGTTCAATTTGTACAATTAAAATTTTAAGTGACTCAATTCATACAAAAAAAAAAATTAAGAACTTAATTAACATAAAAATCATAATTTCAAGGTTATATACGTAATTTACTAAATAGAGAAAGTGAATAATCTTATATGTTGTAATTTCTCATAGTTATGAAAGTATTGAGATTTACTTTGTCCACTTATAATTTTTTAATTGAACAACGACATCATGCAACAATAATAACATGATGTCATCATTTCATTAAATATTTACTATCTGTGTTCACAAATTTTCGCATTTTCTTTAGTTTATATTTGTTTTGCATTGCTACAAATGGAGGAAGCTTCGTGTGCGTGGTGATTTTTGCATAATATAGATAAATGATAGATATCTCTCGCGGTAAACTTGTATTCGTCAAGAAATTCAACGATCCCAAGACAAAGGAGGATGATATATGGTCAAAGAAGTCTAAGGAGTGGTGATGAATTATCTCAACGACTGTTTGACCGGTTCCGGTGAGCTGCAGGGGATTCAGTTCGTTGATAAAGAGGAAGCAAAAAACTCTATATAACTCTTGAAGAGTGATTTTGCGTATCTTTGTATTGTGTTTTTTATAACTATTTATGCCTTCAAAGACTCATAATTACTGGTAGTCTAGGTAGTAAGTAGCCTTCAAAGATGGGACTGTGTGCTTGCTATTTTGCGTGAAGAATGTCTTGGTATTAATTGTCTGAGCTCCCAAGTAGTTAATGCTCTTTTTCGATAAAAAAATTTTAAATGCAAGAGCCCAGGGTATATCATACCTCCTATCCTCGGCTTCTCAAGTCACTGTAGATGTCACATCATTTGAGATTCATTAATGCTTGCCCAGAATAGTCTCATATCAGCAAAGGTAAATCTGTCTTCTTACTCTTCATCCTATATTTTATGCCATGCGTCTGATTCCTTTGGATTGAGTGTTCAATTCATTATATCATTTTGACTTCCATTGAGGAGAGTGTCATCATAGTTTTTAGTCTATCTTAGACTATTCAGTTGTCAGTCACTAGTCTTCTCAGAAGTCGAAGATTAATATTTGAGGGATCAGAGTGTGAGTACCCTCGAGACCGAGGACATTTGGCTCGCCCCAGTGTGGAGGGTACCTCAGAATTGAGGGAACACGCCTCTGAGCCAAGGAATATACCAATTAGAACAAGGAGTCTTGGAACCTAGAACACGTAGTCTCGACAGAGACAAGAAAAATTTCTCGAGGCCGAGAATGCGTGTCGGTGATGAAACACTATATCCCATCACTTTGCTAAAGCCAAGTACAACTTACGTTCTCTTATGGAATGAATGGACACAAATTAATTGGACGAAAACCACTAGTTCTATGGGGGCCACATGCAGAACTATGTGGATGTTTCATCCTTTGAGCCCCACTTCCATTATGTTGATGTTTTCATGAGAGCTCTCCAAACTCCCATCTCAAATTGACCATGGATTAATCAACAATTCAAGCCACATTCTACCACCTCCACACTTCAATGAAACACGTCAATTTTATAGTACTAGATGTGAATCAGACAATTTCACAACTTGAACTTTTATTACCCATTGCACCATTCACTAATGATTTTTGAGAATTTAAGAATGACATAGTTAATCACGGTGCGATTTTTCTAATATGGAATTCCTTGAAGTGCTCTCTTTTTTTAAAAAAAAAAGAATACAAAATTGTCTCAATCACACATTTTCTCTACTTGTAGCTATAACATGACATGTAGTAGGCATAATCACCCGCATCTTATAAGTCAAGACTATGTTATGAGAGTCAAACATTAGACTTCGAGACAAGAACCCTAAATTGTTCCCTTTCCAACTAGTTTGGGAACATGATCGCATTACTTCAATCCTTCTTTCCCTTTCCTTTCTCAATGTCATGCCAAAGACGTCCCTGAGACTTATTTAAGCAAGAGACCTTGGCAATCAATAACATGCATCTTCATTCAAGATCTATTACTGAGGGCTGGACGAATCTCTCTGCTTGGTTTCACAATCAATGCCAAATCCATCTATTTGAGGTTGGTCAAATTCCACGCTCTTCTAATTGCTTAGAAACAAATAAGCATGTTGGCTGCGGTGCTCCAGAAAGAGAGAGAGTTTGTCCAGGAACCATAGAGCAGTTGATCAATCAGTAAATTCTTTCATTGCAACGGGAAACTAGTACAAGCATTGAACAATGGCCAGAGAAAGATGTTAGTAAATTGAGTTTCTCTACGCCCATGTGGTTAGGAGATCAAATAAAAACCTGTAAGATGACAAAAAAAAAAACAGTTTAGTAGTGTCGCGGGGAGGACTGTCCAGCCTGTATTTGCCCGGGCTCTACACTTCCACGGTCCTGAGTAGCCCCCGGAAGACCTCCATTTTCAGCAGCTTCCAAAGCAATGTCTGAATCATTGCCAGGTCCTGCATTTTCTGTGCGGACTGGTCGAAGCAAACCCTGCAATCTCAACAGGTAGCTCTGGCTAGAAGGTTGTGTTCTAACATACCGAGTTGCCGTCACAACACTGGCAGATGAACGCTCTGGATCAGCATGGATATTAGATAAGGCACTAAGGTCAAGGTTTGGAAAGACTGAGCAACGGCATCGAGGGCACTTCACGTTCAGCCCAAGCCACTCATCAATGCATTCCACATGGAAATTGTGAGCACAAGGCAGGCCACGAACCTGCACCACATTTAGGGAGAAATCTGAGCAGGCATGCCACCAAAACACTGCCACAAAGCATTAAAGGGTTTTCTTGGAATTCAGGGAGAAAGTTATTCCTTCTAACTGTACAGGGTTTCGTCTGGTGCTGCCTGACAAGTGACAACCATCAGTCTGTGTTCCAATTTCTGCATCAACTAACCAGTGCCAAAGCCCGAGATAGGTGAAAGATTTGGGGCGTGTTTGGTTAGCTTCTGCAAAATAATTTTTTGTTCTCAAAATTTCAAAAACACCAAAAACCTGTTTGTTTAGCATTTTTATTTTCTAAATTTTGGAAAAAAATGAGATTTGAGTCAAAGAAATAGAAAACAAGTGTAGCTTATTTTCAGAATTTTCTTTAAAATTTTTGGAAATAAGGAGAACAATTTTGGATGTTCAGATACGGGTATATATATATATATATATATATTATGAAATTGTCAATATAAAAATAACTATTTTATATTTTTTTATTAATGTTTGAATTACTGTTCAAATATATATATAGGTTGTCCAAATAGGTTTTACTATTTTCTGTATTGTAAAATTATTTTTGAAATCATCTAATCAAACAAGTTTTTTATCTCAAAAAATATCAAAACCACTTTCTTAAAACTCTTCTCAAAAACTGTTTTCGAATACTATTTTTTGAAACACAAACCAAACAGGCCCTTATATTTTAGACACAGTCGAAACTCTATGAAGTTTAGACAAGAAACTTAATATGCAAACCTCTGAAGTGTCATCCTTAAAATGGTACTATATCTAATATAACCGCAGAAAAGAATATACGTAGCCAATCTCTCAACTAGCTAGAATATGGGATCACATGACCTGTAGAAATGCAATATTTTGATGATTATATGAACAAAGGAGACTATATGATGGATTAAGGATGTATTTACCTCATTCCCCACATGAAACTCTTCCAAACAGATAGGGCATTCACTGCAATCAGTAGGAACTGCCTTCAGCCTGAACTTTGGGAGTTCCTGAATAAGCGCCTCAACTGCTTCTCTCTGCATGCCAAAACAAGACCCCACCCATTAAAACTTGGAATTGATAAAACAGATAGTAATGTTGAATCCACGTGGTTTAATTGCAAGAGAACAGTAAGGGTAGATATAGGAACACAACTAATAAACTGCATATTCTACTAGTTTTCAATCGATTCTGTTAAAGTATATAAATCCTTGTTATACCCTCTTTGTCAGCGTAAACTTTTTGATGAAATGGTTGTTTAATATGAGAATAGAGGAAGAAGTCCTACAATTGAATCTCAATGTCACCATAATAATAAACAGTTTGTGCGTGCTTAATAGATACCAAAGCTTCAGTCCAAACAAACTGCTAGGGCACGATATTCCGGGAGAGATACCATAATATGGGGCATTTAAATACACCCACACATGAAAGTTGGAGCACCAGGTCTAACCCTTGATAGTATATTAGCAGTTACCTGAGTTGGGGTCAAATAAAGTCCTGGATGGTATGCAGCAGCATCTTGGCCCATTCCTCTCATCTCTTGGCCAGCTGCTTCAAAAGCCCAACCTGGTACCCGAATCATGTCAACCAACACCTGAAAATCAGACAGCAGCGCGTGTAAACCAAATAACCAAATTTCCAATCTGCAGTACTATTACAAATCAAAAATGATTACAGTCAGCTTCCCATTCCACAAACTACAGAAAAATAAGTATAACAAAAACTAGTTTGAGCTTCATTTTGCATGGAAGATTTTAACACCTAACAAACATAACCAGAAAAAAAAAAACACAATCGAACTATTAATCAGATGTTTTATCACATTCTTTCGATTGTCCTACTTGTGAAACCTACCTTTCCCAGCCTGGACAAAGTTATTTATGATCCACCACATAATCATGGCCTATTAAAGTAACTAAATTCACCTGTGCAGATCATCTTCTTTCAGATGCCATTATAGAATTCAACACTTCTAACAAAAGGTAGGTTGATTGCAGACCAAAAGATATTATACCCTACTGTCCCACTTTAACTGTCTGCCACCAGCCTCAATGGAAACTAGACAAACTTATCATGCCCACAGTGTGGCACGTTCATCATCAATATTAAGTATTTTAAGAACTTCAAATGAATAAAAGAAGTAAAATTCTTACAAACACTGTTTTTTATTCAATGTAAATGCCATTTTTATCTAGAGGCAAATCTTACTATGAGGCTCACTACCATCCAGAAGCTATGAACAAAACACCATGTGATCTTTGGCCCATTTACCAAATATGAGTACTGCACTTTTAACGCTGCTCCACTGGAAACTACCCTTCCATCCACTGGATAGTTTGCACATATAACCATCCTAACACTGGGAGTGGGAGTATCATTCTGGCTCAGCATACACCTACTACTTAAAAATCCTTTGACAGGAAGTTTAAAACAAAAAGAATAATAATCCACTCCATTCATTCATAGGACGCTACAACAAAACATGGTTGGAGGGGAGAAGGAAAAAGAAACACAAAAATCTAACTACCAAAGCCCATACAACACATCCGATAAGCAAATGTTGCAAAGAATATGCTCCTGGCATTGGCATATAGTAGAGAGTTAAAAATCATTATGTTTCAGTCAGATGCAAACCGGGGGGCTAAAATTTCCAGATATGGTGTACATTTTATTATTGCCAGTCAAACTAGATGAAATATTCAAACAAACTAACCAGTGACAAAGACTCTAAAATGAACTCTACACACTTTCGAAGGTGACCTAGTTTTCCTATGCTAGGCCAGAATTACCAGAATTCACTAAATTCGTGACGACCCACGATCTGCGTACATCGATCCCAAACTGGGTAGGTTCGTGATCTAGTTCACCAAAAAGTACGATCCCGAATTGTACATGTAGCACAAATATAAAATACATATTAACTACGTGTATATAAATTTATAATTATATATTATTTTAGATAATAAAAAGCAAACACAAATATAAGATAAATAGTAATTGACTTAATGTTTATGGATGTTCTATGATATATAATTTTGTATAGTGGTAAAAACAATCTACATAAGAGTTATAAAATGAATTATTATCCAAAAAATCATACTAGCTAAGTCTACCCTCATCGTACCGCGCATCTAAGAAAGTGTCTTATCGCGTACTCACACCCGTATTGCCTACCAAAGCGACCCACGATCCAAGTAACACTGTGCTGGGCCACTTTTCAGGGTGAGAAAATTGTAGGTCGTGGATTTTTCAGTATCGTCAAGCAGACCCAATGCATACAATTAAACTTTCACCTTAGCAATTGCCAATGAAGATAATTTACAAGAAGCTATTCCACTGATGTAAGGATAGGCATAAAGAGAAGTCAAAAAGGATTTAATAGGACTTCCGATCGGAAAAAGAATGTTACAAGAACATTTATTCCTGGGCATTCATAAAATCTTTGATAAAATTAATCCACTTCAAGAACCCTCTTTCTTTCCAAGTGGCATAAAGAAAGTAAAACATACCATTCCATGGTTTTTAACCAATTTCTCCTCAAAGTGTTGAGGCTAGGATACACAACTTAAAAATGTTGACGTAAAAAGGTATTCATGTATCATCCTGTTTAAAAGCTTAAAATTTTAGATGGGCCGGTAGTTTAACATAATAATAAAGCAGGAGGTAACGTGTTCAAATTTTGCCGCCAACTTGATAATTATGAGATTTTAATATGCTTAGGCCCCAAAATATGGCCTGCACGGGATAACTTCTCCAACAACTTAAAAGCTTTGAGATGAGTTGAAAATTGAGCATGCTTTTATAGTAGAAGGGCTTGAATGTTGACGTTACTTCATGATTACAATTTATAATACTTGCCCGTGCATGACCCAAAATCTGGCCCCAACGAGAGGAATCGCGTTGAAATAAATAAAAGAAAACTTATATAACACCCTTTTTAAAATTCTTAAACTTTTGAATGAGATTGTGATTTAACATAGAAAGACACTTTGCAAATATATGGCCTTTAAACAAAAATGCAAAAACGCAAACACAGCATAAACATTCAAAAAGATGGACTTCCTGTATTTATTTGCAAGAGCAGTATTAGCCAGAGATGTAATCATTTGGAGTCACTTTTACAAAGAATGTATGGCAAATTGGTCTGGATAACAACTTCAATTTGTTTATTGTTATCTTTTCGATTCGTTTGTAATTCTTTTTGCATTGCATTAATAAGAAACTATGCCTTAAACAATAATTTAAGAGTAACAAGGAATAAATCTTGATGTTTATACAGAGACCTATAATTTGGGCATTGAAAATTAAAAGAAAAGTTAATGGTGGAATAAATCAGCGTACCCCATATTCCGAAGTTGGAATCCCCTGCTGTGCACGTAGTGAATGTGCCTGCCTTCGTGTTAACCACTGAAAAAGAGAAGTTAAACGATAAAATGATGAACAGGATATATATTTGGTGATTATGAAAAACAAAATGGTTTAAAACTATTATATAGCTACATAAACACCAGATCAAAGCAATATATCCTAATTCCAAGGAGAAAGAGGCTATCATGTTTTGTTTGAGGAGACAGGGTTGTAAAATGTTTACCTTCCCCATAGAGATGCAGGCAATGCAAAGGAGTCCACAGTAG
Source organism: Ilex paraguariensis (assembly GCA_963454935.2). Taxonomy (NCBI): domain Eukaryota; kingdom Viridiplantae; phylum Streptophyta; class Magnoliopsida; order Aquifoliales; family Aquifoliaceae; genus Ilex; species Ilex paraguariensis. The sequence continues at coordinate 616,532 of CAUOFW020000903.1, forward strand.
CTGAAAAGTAACCAAATAAGGAAACCCCATTTCTGACCTTCTTCAGGCAACTGCAAGCATTCAAAAAAATCAACTCCAGTGTAAGTCCAATTTTAGCTTACATCACCCCTCCTCTGAAACTGGGAAAATAAAAAGGTAAGGAAGAAAGAAAGAAATGAAAAACTCACGCAGTTTCTGGCATTAGTGAACCATAAGGTACCAATAATAGTCCAAGCCCAAAGAAAAGGATAAAGTAGCAGAGAAAGAATTGAAAGAACCACCATTCTTCCACAAAAACGAGCATACCTCTGTTGCCACCCAAAATCTCTACAACCATATGAATTTGAAGATAAGATAACCGAATATGCACAATTTTTGTTAGAATGCCTTGTTCTAACTTAATCAAGAAGCAAGCTGCACATCTATACAATCATTCCATAAGAAGGTTCGAGATCAAAATTGCAAACATCAGTATTGGAAAGGAAAGATTCAAAAACCTACCAAGGACAGAATATTAAAAAAAAATGATCTGAACTATAAATGAATGATGTAATCAACAAAATTTTCCTCCACTATTAAGTCAGATATAATATTCACAAAAACTATTGTAGAAACCTCATAACCAACTAAATGTAGCGTAAAAATATCACAAACCGAATGCAAATTCTTGATGAAGCACACATAATCAAGTAAAACATGACAGTGAATTCTCCAAAGTATCATTTGAATTTCCTTGTCAAATTAAAAATAGCCAGTAATAGCTTAACATTTGAGGCCTTACAATCCCATTCCCGCAGCAAGACCATTATCCACAAACATCAAAAGCCTAAAAATGAACACTGTCGTGTAGTCAACCTGATCCAACAGAAAAATACACATACTTAGATTACACATTTGGCAAAGTAGCATAAGAAGCACGGTTCGAGTAGATCCCAATTTGTCACTTGACGGACAGATAATACTCACCACGATCCATATGTGCAATGGGTATGTACAAAGATGGTACCTCTTCCAATTGATGGCAACAATTATTCTAATAATCATACGGTTAAAGAAGCCATTTTGTCCGGTCATTTAAAAGAATCAGATTAAACAAACAAAACAAGAAGAAAAACCACAACGGAAGAAAATTAAACAATGAAGCTTAACGTTCAAAGGATACATACTCATCGCCAGCATTGACAAGAAAAACCCATCGTACCTGCAAGAACCGAAATTGAAACTCACTCCTTCGATTCACTGAAAACAAATTACAAAAATTGTACATCCAGATGCATATATTTCCAAAGATATAAAAATGCACAGACAAAAATCAACATTTCCCAGAAAAGATTCAAGACACTCACCACTTGAAATCTAAGCCTCTGATCGCCATTGAAGACGAACTACTACTTCGAATCCTTAGTTTCACTCCAAGATTCGTTTCTCATTTCGTGATGGAAAACACTCGAAAATGATAGCACAACCGATTCATTCGAGACGAAGCATACAAATACAACGAATCTAGAGAGAGAAATACATGTACATAAAAGGCTTTCGTAAAGAACACAAAGGCAGGCTTCTCCGTGGAGAGAGAGAACCGATGAAGTGAAGAATGTGCAGCAAAAAACAACTTAATGCGGGTGGCGGAACTTTAACNCATGCACACTGTTGTTTTGCTCAACAATTACTTAGAAAAAGAGATTATCCCACTAGCTATAGTATTTGGCAAGCTCTGCAATGGTAAATTGGAGTCATCTTCCTTTCTAATACAGGTGAAAACCCATTTTCAAGGAGGAAGATAGCCAACAATGCCGATAATCTTAACAAACTAACAAAAACAAAAAAAGATGGCTTCTAACAAAGAATTTGGATACATAGTATCGGAAACGAAAATTCATTGGGTATGTATGCTCAAATGTATGAAAGTTTACCCATATCTATTCAATAAAATTCTAATGTTCCAATTCATGAAACACATTATATAATGTTTTCCATAATATTTTCCATCTGATGGTAGGAGCACCATGGCCCTTTAGATGTCATTCACAACCCCAGCAGTTAAAAAATAAAAAACAGGAAAATTGTACAAAGAAGAATAAGAACAGCAATAATTGAAGAATAGTAAATACTTTCTTTGTAATAGTTCTGCATAAGAGGCTTACTTCCTGGGCAGAGAAGATAAACTTCACCATCTCGACAAAAGGGTTAGATGGCTCATTCGCATTCACTGCCTAACCTATTCCTTATGCCAAAAAATATGAAAGAAACAGAAATCTGCCTCGAGCCTGTAATGTGTTTGTGAATAATTTCATGTACAGCTTGGTGGGTTTAAACACTTATATATAGCAGANGCATTCACTGCCTAACCTATTCCTTATGCCAAAAAATATGAAAGAAACAGAAATCTGCCTCGACCCTGTAATGTGTTTGTGAATAATTTCATGTACAGCTTGGTGGGTTTAAACACTTATATATAGCAGATGCAGGTTGCTTGTAGGTAGGTATGCTACTAGCATCGACTAATCTGACTTCACCAGGACCAAAAGAAAGATTGCTGTGCCTGCAAACAAATGAGAGGAATTAGTTATCAAAGGCTAAATCATATAAAATTGCACATGTGAAGATTCGAAGTGTTCCATAAAAACAAGATCGACCAAACCAGTTGAAGTCATTTACCTTCGAAGGTCAAGTCCGACTAAACCAGCTTGTAGGATTGTCAAATTGTCAGAATCTGGTGAAACAATAATGACCGTGTCCTCAGAGTACTGGGTCTCGAGAATTGACATGAGTTGTGTCACGCGGACAAATACATCTGCAACACTTTCATTTGGTGTTCCATCATCAATTGGAGGCGGCTTGATATTTGAAGAAAGACTATCTGAGGCATATACCTTAGGCATTTTCAAACAAGCAAAGTTTCATTATGTGGATGGATCGTGAGTTCGTGACATGGGATTCCCTCATAAGGGCTGAAGAAAGCAGTGAGAAGTAAAGTCTCACACAAGCCCTAGTCTATCTATAAAAGCACCTACCTGATACATATTCATTCTAGAATTTCAAGCTTCTCAACCACACACACAAGTCTGAGAGCAACAATAAATCACGGACTGCCACATTGCAAGATAGATTGAAATCTTACTTCCGAAACAGACTCTAAATTCTTGCCTTCATATGCTCCCAATCCACGAGCATCCAGAAAGCTGTATTCCGGAACTATACGACTATGATCCACATAAGAAAAAAAAAAAAGTGCAGTAATTAAATTATATTTAATTAAAATGCTACAACTGAGAGAGTACAATTATTATGGAACAATATCATACTATGATCTACCAATAAAACGAGGGGAAAAAAAAAAAGATCTACCAATAACATGTGCTGCTACATTGCACTATTGATGAATCCNTAAATCTTAGAATTCATGTAATTATATTAATTAGACGTTATATCCAATTTCAACAGTTATGATAGTTTAAATCTTGACAATTTCTTAGGTTTAGATCACGAGAGATTTATTCTTTATTAAATATTTTAATCCGGACATAGAAGACATGCCTTTAACTGGATCAAATAAAAAATTAGTTGTAATACGTGTAACTTAATTCAGACAATTTGATCGTTGACCCACGAATATATATAATTTTAGCATTAGTTAAGAATTTGGTACACAATGAAGCCACCTCCAGCTCGATCACCACTTGAATGGTTTATTAACCACTTTATCTAAAAGTTTCCACCAATCGTGAGAGAATTAATATGAATAAAGTTTCTGGAAAGAAGTAAGGATGCGTGCACTAGACTTAGTTTGAACTCGACTTTTTCATCAAATTTTTTAACTAATTCTTTAGAATTTAACTTTCGAGGAATTGGGTTGCATTTAATGTTTTGAAATTTGGATTCGACTCTTCATCGTCGTTATTGTAGATATTCAAAGTTTACTCAATAAGAATTAATTCAATACGACCCTATCTTGCAGAAATTCTAGTTATCCAACAAAAAAATATGAAAGAATTTGAGAGAATAAAGGATCTAATAATTTGGATGAACGGAGAGTTAACCTTTAAAAGTTGAATACTCTCTTTAATATGAATACAATGAAATTGGGATTGCACCCCTAATGAATTTTCGCTCAATTTAGTGTTTATCAATGATGATTTTATCGGTAAATAGAGTCTTATTTATACTTGAAAATATATCAACTAGTTGTTATCAGTCACCGAATAGTCTCTATGACCACCAATATTTTTTCAACAAAGTAAGTTAAAATACTCCAAATAGGATTTAACTACCTTGATCTAGCTTTTCATTATTTGATGGATTCCTCTAGCTAAAACACTCATTTTGACTAAAAAAATTTTAACTCAAACATCAAATTATATTAATACAATAATATGTATTAATGCACTAATAAAAAATAATATTTTATACATAATAATCTTGTAAAAAATATATTTATGTTATATGACATAAATGATACAATATTTAACTAACAGATTGAAGTTTTATTTATTCCGAATTTAACTACCAATTATGACTTAACTAATATCAAAGAATTTTAACCACGTATATTCCAACAATAAAAAACCATCTTTAAATGCCGACATCTAATGGACCACTTCAAATCAGCAGGGTACATTGTCCACAGCCTAGTCCAATGCCCCCGGTTCATTTAGATCCAGATATTTGAAAAGTACATTGAGAGATTGAACTGTCCTCATGCACACTGTTGTTTTGCTCAACAATTACTTAGAAAAAGAGATTATCCCACTAGCTATAGTATTTGGCAAGCTCTGCAATGGTAAATTGGAGTCATCTTCCTTTCTAATACAGGTGAAAACCCATTTTCAAGGAGGAAGATAGCCAACAATGCCGATAATCTTAACAAACTAACAAAAACAAAAAAAGATGGCTTCTAACAAAGAATTTGGATACATAGTATCGGAAACGAAAATTCATTGGGTATGTATGCTCAAATGTATGAAAGTTTACCCATATCTATTCAATAAAATTCTAATGTTCCAATTCATGAAACACATTATATAATGTTTTCCATAATATTTTCCATCTGATGATAGGAGCACCATGGCCCTTTAGATGTCATTCACAACCCCAGCAGTTAAAAAATAAAAAACAGGAAAATTGTACAAAGAAGAATAAGAACAGCAATAATTGAAGAATAGTAAATACTTTCTTTGTAATAGTTCTGCATAAGAGGCTTACTTCCTGGGCAGAGAAGATAAACTTCACCATCTCGACAAAAGGGTTAGATGGCTCATTCGCATTCACTGCCTAACCTATTCCTTATGCCAAAAAATATGAAAGAAACAGAAATCTGCCTCGACCCTGTAATGTGTTTGTGAATAATTTCATGTACAGCTTGGTGGGTTTAAACACTTATATATAGCAGATGCAGGTTGCTTGTAGGTAGGTATGCTACTAGCATCGACTAATCTGACTTCACCAGGACCAAAAGAAAGATTGCTGTGCCTGCAAACAAATGAGAGGAATTAGTTATCAAAGGCTAAATCATATAAAATTGCACATGTGAAGATTCGAAGTGTTCCATAAAAACAAGATCGACCAAACCAGTTGAAGTCATTTACCTTCGAAGGTCAAGTCCGACTAAACCAGCTTGTAGGATTGTCAAATTGTCAGAATCTGGTGAAACAATAATGACCGTGTCCTCAGAGTACTGGGTCTCGAGAATTGACATGAGTTGTGTCACGCGGACAAATACATCTGCAACACTTTCATTTGGTGTTCCATCATCAATTGGAGGCGGCTTGATATTTGAAGAAAGACTATCTGAGGCATATACCTTAGGCATTTTCAAACAAGCAAAGTTTCATTATGTGGATGGATTGTGAGTTCGTGACATGGGATTCCCTCATAAGGGCTGAAGAAAGCAGTGAGAAGTAAAGTCTCACACAAGCCCTAGTCTATCTATAAAAACACCTACCTGATACATATTCATTCTAGAATTTCAAGCTTCTCAACCACACACACAAGTCTGAGAGCAACAATAAATCACGGACTGCCACATTGCAAGATAGATTGAAATCTTACTTCCGAAACAGACTCTAAATTCTTGCCTTCATATGCTCCCAATCCACGAGCATCCAGAAAGCTGTATTCCGGAACTATACGACTATGATCCACATAAGAAAAAAAAAAAAGTGCAGTAATTAAATTATATTTAATTAAAATGCTACAACTGAGAGAGTACAATTATTATGGAACAATATCATACTATGATGTACCAATAAAACGAGGGAAAAAAAAAAAAAGATCTACCAATAACATGTGCTGCTACATTGCACTATTGATGAATCCAAACTTATGGTCCAAACTTTCATGTCCAAAAAATTTAGCAACTGTTGAAAACCCACTGTTCCTACTTCGTATCCCCTACTCAATAAGTAGACCGCGTCTGGAAATAATTTTTGTACCTTCGATCAACCCCATTGATAGCAGCAATAATCTCAGCAGCCTGGTAAGCTCTCTGGGTAATGGAAGGCCAAATCCAACAGTTCCCTTCAAAAGCCCCCATCGCCTTCAATGCCAAAGCTGCCTTCACCGTCTGCTTCTTTCCCTTCTCTGATAAGCCACTATCCACTGAGGTTTTAGTAACTGGGTTAGTGTTAATAACCCCCATGCTCTCAAATTCAGACTCCCCAGCTCTCACCAGAAAGTACCTACACCCACCCCACAACAATCAAAGCACATGCTCTACATATGGATACCCTGAACACTTGCANGTAGATATTCAAAGTTTACTCAATAAGAATTAATTCAATACGACCCTATCTTGCAGAAATTCTAGTTATCCAACAAAAAAATATGAAAGAATTTGAGAGAATAAAGGATCTAATAATTTGGATGAACGGAGAGTTAACCNGATACCCTGAACACTTGCAAGTATCTACTCCCAGAAAGTTAGCAATCTTTGACAGTTGACATAACAAGAAGCTGACACGAAATGAGTGGGTTAGGACTCAAAAAAAAAAANTCTACATATGGATACCCTGAACACTTGCAAGTATCTACTCCCAGAAAGTTAGCAATCTTTGACACGGCAAGTTGACATAACAAGAAGCTGACACGAAATGAGTGGGTTAGGACTCAAAAAAAAAAAAAAATCACCTGCTACAACAAATAATAAAAGGGTCAATTAGTTTCAAACATGGATGACCCCAATTGGACATAATAAACACGTATTGTATGAATAAATTACTTAATTTTTATCATATTTTTTACACAATCCTTGTAAAATAAGAGGTTTTTTTCTCGTAGTTGAGCTGACCGGTATGATAATTAGAAATNATCAATGATGATTTTATCGGTAAATAGAGTCTTATTTATACTTGAAAATATATCAACTAGTTGTTATCAGTCACCGAATAGTCTCTATGACCACCAATATTTTTTCAACAAAGTAAGTTAAAATACTCCAAATAGGATTTAACTACCTTGATCTAGCTTTTCATTATTTGATGGATTCCTCTAGCTAAAACACTCATTTTGACTAAAAAAATTTTAACTCAAACATCAAATTATATTAATACAATAATATGTATTAATGCACTAATAAAAAATAATATTTTATACATAATAATCTTGTAAAAAATATATTTATGTTATATGACATAAATGATACAATATTTAACTAACAGATTGAAGTTTTATTTATTCCGAATTTAACTACCAATTATGACTTAACTAATATCAAAGAATTTTAACCACGTATATTCCAACAATAAAAAACCATCTTTAAATGCCGACATCTAATGGACCACTTCAAATCAGCAGGGTACATTGTCCACAGCCTAGTCCAATGCCCCCGGTTCATTTAGATCCAGATATTTGAAAAGTACATTGAGAGATTGAACTGTCCTCATGCACACTGTTGTTTTGCTCAACAATTACTTAGAAAAAGAGATTATCCCACTAGCTATAGTATTTGGCAAGCTCTGCAATGGTAAATTGGAGTCATCTTCCTTTCTAATACAGGTGAAAACCCATTTTCAAGGAGGAAGATAGCCAACAATGCCGATAATCTTAACAAACTAACAAAAACAAAAAAAGATGGCTTCTAACAAAGAATTTGGATACATAGTATCGGAAACGAAAATTCATTGGGTATGTATGCTCAAATGTATGAAAGTTTACCCATATCTATTCAATAAAATTCTAATGTTCCAATTCATGAAACACATTATATAATGTTTTCCATAATATTTTCCATCTGATGATAGGAGCACCATGGCCCTTTAGATGTCATTCACAACCCCAGCAGTTAAAAAATAAAAAACAGGAAAATTGTACAAAGAAGAATAAGAACAGCAATAATTGAAGAATAGTAAATACTTTCTTTGTAATAGTTCTGCATAAGAGGCTTACTTCCTGGGCAGAGAAGATAAACTTCACCATCTCGACAAAAGGGTTAGATGGCTCATTCCCATTCACTGCCTAACCTATTCCTTATGCCAAAAAATATGAAAGAAACAGAAATCTGCCTCGAGCCTGTAATGTGTTTGTGAATAATTTCATGTACAGCTTGGTGGGTTTAAACACTTATATATAGCAGATGCAGGTTGCTTGTAGGTAGGTATGCTACTAGCATCGACTAATCTGACTTCACCAGGACCAAAAGAAAGATTGCTGTGCCTGCAAACAAATGAGAGGAATTAGTTATCAAAGGCTAAATCATATAAAATTGCACATGTGAAGATTCGAAGTGTTCCATAAAACAAGATCGACCAAACCAGTTGAAGTCATTTACCTTCGAAGGTCAAGTCCGACTAAACCAGCTTGTAGGATTGTCAAATTGTCAGAATCTGGTGAAACAATAATGACCGTGTCCTCAGAGTACTGGGTCTCGAGAATTGACATGAGTTGTGTCACGCGGACAAATACATCTGCAACACTTTCATTTGGTGTTCCATCATCAATTGGAGGCGGCTTGATATTTGAAGAAAGACTATCTGAGGCATATACCTTAGGCATTTTCAAACAAGCAAAGTTTCATTATGTGGATGGATTGTGAGTTCGTGACATGGGATTCCCTCATAAGGGCTGAAGAAAGCAGTGAGAAGTAAAGTCTCACACAAGCCCTAGTCTATCTATAAAAGCACCTACCTGATACATATTCATTCTAGAATTTCAAGCTTCTCAACCACACACACAAGTCTGAGAGCAACAATAAATCACGGACTGCCACATTGCAAGATAGATTGAAATCTTACTTCCGAAACAGACTCTAAATTCTTGCCTTCATATGCTCCCAATCCACGAGCATCCAGAAAGCTGTATTCCGGAACTATACGACTATGATCCACATAAGAAAAAAAAAAAAGTGCAGTAATTAAATTATATTTAATTAAAATGCTACAACTGAGAGAGTACAATTATTATGGAACAATATCATACTATGAT
>CAUOFW020000903.1:630004-667469 GCA_963454935.2 Ilex paraguariensis
AAAAAAAAAAAAATCACCTGCTACAACAAATAATAAAAGGGTCAATTAGTTTCAAACATGGATGACCCCAATTGGACATAATAAACACGTATTGTATGAATAAATTACTTAATTTTTATCATATTTTTTACACAATCCATGTAAAATAAGAGGTTTTTTTCTCGTAGTTGAGCTGACCGGTATGATAATTAGAAATCCAATATTAAAATCCATTCTCTATCAACCAAAGTTGTTTCTCGTAAACCAAAAATTCATTGAACCCCAAAATGACAAGATTATCGGGCAGCACTATTACCGCCCCTAATATAAACACACAAATCACACACATGCGCACACAAATTAAAGAGTCAATTGGGTATAGAGGAATACCTGTTGCTGATGCGAAACGGGGGCATTTGGAAGAGTCCACGAGCTTGAGAGAGAGGCGCTGACATGGGGCTTGGGAAGTCAGGGAGGTGAGGAGTGAAGAATGGGGTGAGAGAGAAGGCGAGTGAAGTGAGGAGGTCACGGCGGTTGATGGGTTGGAAGCAATTTTGTGGGTATTTGGGGTTTGAAGGTGGAGGAAGAAACGGACATGGCGGAAGGCCTATGTTGGAGACAAAGACTGTTGGCATTATTCAACGACCAAGTGAACTGAATTCTACAATTTTGAGTAAGGTGTGTGNATATGACATAAATGATACAATATTTAACTAACAGATTGAAGTTTTATTTATTCCGAATTTAACTACCAATTATGACTTAACTAATATCAAAGAATTTTAACCACGTATATTCCAACAATAAAAAACCATCTTTAAATGCCGACATCTAATGGACCACTTCAAATCAGCAGGGTACATTGTCCACAGCCTAGTCCAATGCCCCCGGTTCATTTAGATCCAGATATTTGAAAAGTACATTGAGAGATTGAACTGTCCTCATGCACACTGTTGTTTTGCTCAACAATTACTTAGAAAAAGAGATTATCCCACTAGCTATAGTATTTGGCAAGCTCTGCAATGGTAAATTGGAGTCATCTTCCTTTCTAATACAGGTGAAAACCCNTGTGTGTGAGAGAGAGAGAGAGAGAGAGAGAGAGAGAGAAGAGGGGGGAAGGGGGGTTGAACACTTGGGTTGGGTAATTCCATTCTTTGGCTAAGAGAAATATCTTTGTTATATTATATTGGCACCCCCAAATATAAGTCAAAATAATATAGTGACCTCTAAATATTTCAATAATAAACGAATTATATCGTATATTTCTTTTAATTAACTTCACATATTTATGAAATCGGTGTCTTAAAGAAAATTCAAACTTTTTAACTTTCGTACAATCGAGTGAGGTGTTTCAATGGAGTATTGACTGAACTTTTCGCCTTAAAATTGAAGGTTGGATTATTGGAGTTTACATTGGGACCCAGTTGTTGATAGCTATGATAGCCTAGTTAGGTTCATTTCTAAAATGTGTAACAGATGCAGTTAGGCACCTCATGATTCCACGAGTAAATCCCAATCGGAATGGTCTTTGGGTCCTCTCCTTTGCCACCACCAATTTTTTCAAAAAAAAAAAAAAAACCCTCTTACTTCGTATCTTATTTTGATACCCTTAATTGTAATAGAAAGATCTCACTCGTCACAAAAAAAAAAAAAATATCAGCAAAATATATAAAAGCTTCTATTATATTTTGATTTTTTTATACAACCTCGTGCAAAACATCGTATACTTAGAATTTAAAAGCTTGTTTTTTTTTTCCTAGGTTCCAAATCGAGCATATTCTTAATTTAAGAGTATATATATATATATATATATATATATATATCGATTCGAAAACAACAAGCTTTTTTGAGAAGAAGAGTGATCAGATAATGGGAAATCCTAATTACAATCAAAAGATAAAAAAACATTAAGCTCGAGAGGAGGATAGCACACCCAACTCAAAGGAATTGAGTTAGAGAGTGTAATGGCTGCCATCCAGTGAACTGCTCTGCTAAGAGCCCTAGGCTTGTGTACAAATATTAAATTAAGATCTTTAGCAAAACGCCTAATATCACTAACAAAGGCACTTATTTCCCATGGGGGAATATTTTCAGTTGAACCCAGCTTGATCACCTCCAAATTGTCACTTGCAATAGTCATGTTTCGTAACTCAGATGCACTGCCCAACAAACACGCATCATGAAAAGCAACAGCTTTTGAAAATCGACTGGAAATAGCCGAAATATGCTTGTTAATACCAGCCTCCAACGTCTCATTATAGCCTTTAAGAATCACCCCTACAGCTACCTTACCCTTCTTAAAAGCACCATCACACCACAAAGAAATGAGCTGAAACAATTCTGGACTATTCAAGTTGAGATGAGACGAACCAAACTGATGCCCCACCTACCTCCTTATAGCAGCACTGAAAGTCTTAGACCATAAACGCTAAGACCATATCAAAGTGACAAGGGCATTAGGAAGTTCATGATTAAACACAAACTTATTGCTAGAATTCCAAATGGCCCAATCAATCACAGCCACACGCCCCATAAATTCAAAAGAATCTGAAATTTTCTTGAAATTTTCCAGTAAAATCGAAACTCACATTAAGACCGAGACACAAGCTCCCTGCTCCAATCTCAACCCCAAGTTAGACCCAAACCAAACCTTCTTTGTCCATTCACACTCAAAAAGAATATGCTCGATAGATTCAATATTATCACCACATATAAGACACCAAGGAGAATCAACACACTTTCTTTTAAATAGATTCTCACGTGAGGCCACAACATTGTTACAAACTATCCACCCAAAATGTTTGATCTTAGGCATGGCTATCATATTCCATACAACAGACCAGAGTTTGGGGTGAGGAGAAAAAGAGGAGCAAGGAAGAGATGCAGAAGAAGGCAAAAGACTAACAACAAGTGAATAACCAGACTTAATCGAATACATACCTGTAGAAGCCAGTCTCTAAACACCCCTATCAACACCAGGAAATCTTGGAATAAGAATAGCTAGAATAGCCTTACACTCCTGCGCATTAAGGATCCCTCTGATGAGCCCAGCATTCCATTCCCTATTGTGTTGAGAGATAAATTGATTAACCCAAAGTATATTACAGTCTCGAGGTCTAGGAGAACGCACCGCTCTGTCTTCAAACTGGAGAATCCACTTATCCTCCCAAATACTAATCTCATTGCCTTCCGAAACTTGCCACAAAAGACCTATTTCAAGAAGATCTCTTTCCTTTAGCAGACCATTCTAGACCTAAGAAAGCCTCGCCCCCATTTTAGCCTTCATGAAAGTCACCATCAGGAAAGTAAATAGACTTGATGAATCTTGCCCAAAAGGAATCAGGATTTTGAATTAATCTCCAACACTGTTTAGCAAGTAATGCCTGATTAAAGAGATGAAACTCTTTGAAACCCAACCCCCCTCTAGCTTTTGCTTCCATCATCCTATCCCAACTTTTGCTGCAAATTCCTCTCTTATCCCCTCCATCCCCCCACCAAAACCTCCATACATACATTTTAATCTTATCACAAAAAGATTTAGGGAAAACAAGGACTGACATAGCATAATTTGGAATTGATTGGATGACTGCCTTGATTAAAACTTCTTTGTCAACTGGAGACAGAAACAAACTCTTCCACCCTTGCAGTTTCTTCAAAATTCTCTGAAGAAGGTAACCAAATGATTCACCCTTTGCATTACCATACAAAAAAGGCAAACCCAAATATTTAGTCCCTCTGTCCAATGGCCTTAACCCAACAGTTGACTAAACAAAAATTTTTGCTCATCCGTGGCATTTGCAAAGTCCTTGCCAATAGAATGAAAGGTTTGATGTCTTCTATCGTTTATCCGCAACAAGCTGCTTTTGTTCCTAATAGGCAAATTCAAGATAGCATTATCATTGCAAATGAGGTTCTCCATTTTATGAGGCTAAAAAAGAAAGGTAAGGTTCCAAACTTGGCAATCAAAATGGATATCAGTAAAGTATATGACAGAATTAAATGAGACTTTTTGGAGGCGGTGATGCTTAAGTTGGGATTCTCTCCCAGATAGGTGCAGCTAATTATCCAAGGTATCAGTACTGTGAGTTTTCAGATAATTATTAACGGGGAGAAACATTACAAGGTCTTCCCATAGAGAGGTATTCGGCAAGGGGACCCTATTTCTCCTTATCTATTCATTATGGTTGTTGATGTTTTGTCATCTATGTTAAAAAAAAGGGGTGGAAGAGAGAAAATTTTCGGGTGTCAAAGTGCGAAGAGGTAGCTCTGCTATTTCCCATCTTTTATTCGCGGACGATTCTTTCTTCTTTTTTAAAGCAAAGGTTCAGGATATTTCTGATGTCTAGGGTGTTCTTAATAGGTACTATTCTGCCTCTGGACAGTTTTGCATTACCATACAAAAAAGGCAAACCCAAATATTTAGTCCCTCTGTCCAATGGCCTTAACCCAGCAGTTGACTAAACAAAAATTTTTGCTCATCCGTGGCATTTGCAGAAAATATAATACCTGATTTTTTGTGATTCAAGCACTGTCCAGAGGCAGAATAGTACCTATTAAGAACACCCTAGACATCAGAAATATCCTGAACCTTTGCTTTAAAAAAGAAGAAAGAATCGTCCGCGAATAAAAGATGGGAAATAGCAGAGCTACCTCTTCGCACTTTGACACCCGAAAATTTTCTCTCTTCCACCCCTTTTTTTTAACATAGATGACAAAACATCAACAACCATAATGAATAGATAAGGAGAAATAGGGTCCCCTTGCCGAATACCTCTCTATGGGAAGACCTTGTAATGTTTCTCCCCGTTAATAATTATCTGAAAACTCACAGTACTGATACCTTGGATAATTAGCTGCACCTATCTGGGAGAGAATCCCAACTTAAGCATCACCGCCTCCAAAAAGTCTCATTTAATTCTGTCATATGCTTTACTGATATCCATTTTGATTGCCAAGTTTGGAACCTTACCTTTCTTTTTTAGCCTCATAAAATGGAGAACCTCATTTGCAATGATAATGCTATCTTGAATTTGCCTATTAGGAACAAAAGCAGCTTGTTGCGGATAAACGATAGAAGACATCAAACCTTTCATTCTATTGACAAGGACTTTGGAAATCACCTTATATAAAAAATTGCATAACGCAATAGGTCTAAACTGAGAAAGCTTTTCAGGCGACTCATCCTTAGGAATAAGGACTATATTTGTCTTGTTCAGGTCCTTCAACATGAATCCCCCGTCAAAAAAACTCTTTACAACCCTACCCACTTCATCCCCCACAATATGCCAATAAGAATGGAAGAACATACCAGGAAAACCATCAGGAGCCGGGGCCTTAAGAGCTCCTAATTACATGGCTGCCTTCTTGACCTCTGCATCTTGGATCGGATGAAGCAGTATAACATTCATCTCCTCTGAAATCTTCCTTTCCGCAGATCCCAAAACCTTGACAATATCTCTTTGCCCCACTGTAGAGAACAAATCATGAAAATATTGTTTAATGTGGTCATTCAACTCCGCCTCATCATCAATCCATGCAGCCTCATCAATGTTTAGCCGTAAAATATGATTGAGCCTCCTTCACTGAATAGTCGAAAGATGAAAGAATCTTGTGTTCTGATCCCCAGACAACAACTAATTAATTCTTGATCTTTGTTTCCAGTAGAGTTCCTCCCTTCTCCTTATGCCATCCATCTCATAAATAATTTCCAATTCATCTCTAAGATTAACCTCTGAGGCCACAAGCATTTGTAGTTTTAGTAGCTGATCGTTTAAATCAATCAAAGACCTTTTCTCGTTGCCAAACCTCTGTTTGCTCCAAGCTTTAAGTTCCTTGCCGCAATATTCCAGCTTCTTAGATATTCTAAACATCATAGAACCTTGCCTCTCTTCCTCCCAACTCTTCTTAATGATCTCTTCACACAAATCTTCTTCCATCCACATAGCTTCAAATTTAAAATGAGCTGTCTTCCTCTTAATAATTGACTCCAAAATAATGATGATAGGACAATGATCCGAGCCCACCCTTACCTCATGAATAACCTGCATGTGGGGATAGCATAAGCTCCAAAGTAGATTAACCAAGACTCTATCCAATATTTCTTGCACATTTGCTTCATCTGGCCTATTATTAGACCATGTAAATTTTGGCCCTTGGAAATTCATATCAATCAAGTTACATTCAGAAATAAAACTTTGCAGTTCTTCCATCTTATTAGCCCTACATGTTCTCCCCCCTTCCTTTTGCAGTAAAGACCCAACAACATTAAAGTCACTTGTGACCAGCCATGCCCCTTCAGATACAAAGGCAAGACTTTTCAAATCTTGCCAAATTCTCTGCTTCCGGTCAAAGTCATTGTCTGCACATAGAAATGTACATTGCCACTCTTGTGTTTGGTTCAGCATTCTTCCCACAACAATACAAAAATTTTTGTTCATGCTATCAACTCGCAACTTAATATCATCCTTCCACCATAGAGCCAAACCCCCAGAAAGACCCCTAGGTTCAACATATTCACCAAATTGAAAATTCAGACTCCTCCTCAACCTTTCTAGTTTCTGAGATCCATTTTTAGTCTCCATGAGGAAGACTATTGTAGGACGATGAGTGTCACCTAACCCTCTCAAATTACGAACTGTCCGTGGTCGTCTCACTCCCTGATAGTTACAAGAAAGAATAAACATGGAGACTGTGGCTGTTTAAGGCCATCCACCACCGCACTTTCTAGGTCCATTGCGTCGTTGACATTTTCAATAAACTTGTTCTGGGGTTTAGAAATCCATTGGGAAAGAAAAAAATCAATATTATTCTCACTGTGTTCCTCTTAAGTCTATACTAGTCCTTGATCCCCTTCCACTGCTAATGGGGCAAAAAGGACTTCGGAGTGGGTCAGTTGCTGCTTTCTTCTTCCTCTTCCGTCCTTAGAACATCGAATAGCCCTATTAAACTGTTGTTTATACCTTCTTTTGTTTTGAACTTGTTCTGGGTGAGTATCGTCCTGGATCTAGAAAGCAAGGTTAATTTTCTGCTCAAGCAAAAGACTCTCTTCTCCCTTCTGTTTCTTACTTGGTCCAGCATCTCCACAATATTCCTCCATTGGCTGATCCTTTCTTTTTAGTGCTAGGGATTGAAATTTCCTCTGCAACTTCTCCTCTACAATCAGAACATCAGCCCCCCCCAGTCTAGTTAATTGAGTCCAAACCCCACCAGCCCCAATTGATTGGGCTTTATCCACATTTGAGTTGTCATTAATTTCTGGGCTTTCCACTGGTTTCATCACAAAATAATTAGAAAAAATTGGAGGTCGGTCCCTCTATATGAACTTAAATCCATTAAAGAAACTTATTTGTTATGAAGTTCATTTTTTATCAATTTTACTATACTATCCATTAAAAATTCCTAAATCTTAGGAGTTTAACTAAAATTAAAAATAAAAAATAGTAACATTTAAATACAAAAAAAAATTATTATTTGGATACAAAAAATAATACATTTAAACACAAAAAAATAGTAACATTTAAACAAAAAAAATTAAAACATTCAATATTAATATTTTTAAAAAATAACAACAGTAACACGTTCAACAAAACTAGTAACATGCTTAACAAAAACTGTAATATACTTCAAAATAATTATTTCTCTCAAATTCAAATGCAAAAAATAGTATCATTCAAATACAAAAAATAGTAATATTAAAAAAAAAATAGTAACATTGAATATTAATATTTAGGAAAATAATAGTAGTAACATGCTCAACAAAAACAGTAACATGCTAAAAGAGAATAGTACATGAGCAGTAACATACTCAACAAAATTAATAACATGAACAATAACATAATAAAAAAAATAGTAACATGAATTTGAATTTTACTATTCAAATTCGTAGTAATTTTTTTTTATATTTGAATGTTACTATTTTTTATTTTTAATTTTACTATATATATATATATATATATACTAGAGATAACCCGTGCTTGAAGGCACGGTGCAACTGAAAAAAATCGAATATTAAATTTAAATATGAAAATAATCAAGCATTGAACTGACGGATAACTAATAATTAGTACAAATCTACTTATTATTAAGAAACACATGAATTTAAAGAAAATATGACCTAATTCATTTTTCGAATTCAATATCACACCCCAATTCTACCATAACAAAATCATTTGTCAACTACCACAACAACATAATAAAATCAACAATAGAAGAAAGTTCAACTTTATCCATATAAATTCATATATATCAAATTCAACCCACAATCACAAACGCACGCATTTAATTGACATCCATATCAGTTCCCATATAAAAATTACTACAACAAAAGTCCAAAATCTAAGCAAAACTGAAACAAATCAAGATGATTTGTTCAATTTATCCTATGCTTGTGGCAAATCGCACAAAATTTAAGGTTTGAATCAAAAGTACCTGAAAAGTCTAAGATTTATTCAACATATAAGCCCATTACAAAGATTGTGAAATTAAATGGTAAATAATTAACGATCAATTTTATTAAATCAAACGATCAATTTTGAGTCAAAAAAAATCACAAACAATCTAATAATATAACCTTTTTCACACATGAATCAGTTCAAGAGAATACAATGTAAGTAGGTATTTCATGCTTAAAACTATTGAATTTTTTTAATCAAACAACCCTTGAGCTAAACTTGCACATAAAACATGAAGTATGAATTTCACTTGGCAAAAAATTTTGAGTCCAACTCAGTTTGATGAACATACAAATGTAAAATTCGTTATGAAAAAAAAAAAACTCAAAAATTACAAATCAAGAATGTAAATTTTTTTCAGAGAAGCACAACTCAGTTTGATAAACATACAAATGCAAAATTTGTCATGGAAATAAAACAAAAAACCCAAAAACTACAAGCCAAGAATGTAAATTTTCACCAAAAAATAAGAAAAATCAAAGAAAAAATTGTTACCTTGGGAGATGACAATCGACTTCCCGTGATTGGTGGCATCATCAATAAACAAAAAAAAAAATTCGTCATGGAAATTAAAAAAAAAAACCCAAAAACTATAAGCCAAGGATGTAATTTTTTTCCAAAAAATAAGAAAAAAAAATAATTATTTCCTTTGGGGATGACGATCGATCTTTGATCTTCCCGTGACTGGTAACAAAATAAATCTGATCAAAACTCTATACACCCATAAAGAAGTGAAATTAAACTCATTTGGTTTATGCGCATGAAAAATGAGGCCAAATCCTCATTGTGGATTTTTTTGGGGGGGGGGGGTGGGGGTTTGGATCCACACCAAACCATATTTTATTATTTTCAAATATTTAGTGCTTAGATCAGAAGAAGCTTAAAATATCACATATCATCAAAGACTTCCTAAGGATTGTTATAGTGTCGCTAGATTAAATAAAAAATTTAGTATAATCAACCAAAGAGGAGTTCTGGTTCTAATCTTTTCTTCTAAGTAGGGATGACCATCTCAAATCCTTAATTGCAATGTGGGAGCATCTTCTTATCATCTTGCATATTGGTTCCAAAGAAGACCTAATAGCCGCAAAACATAACATTGAGTGTATTAGAATATGAAACATACAATCAAATTAAAAAACATAACACAAAATCCTAGCAAAATCCATAAAAAAATAACATTAAAATTAAAAAGGTTTGCCAAAAAGGTAAAAAAATAACTAATTAAACTTACTAAAGCATAAAAAAGAAAGGAACTTTAAAAAGGAAAAGAACTGGTTGTGCCAGTTTAGTTTTCAAGAAGAAACTCACCTCAAAACCAAAACCTTTATATAGTCATCTCAAAAACACATGTCTTTAACCTATCTATGTATACCACATGAAGCAAGCAACTGGAAAAGATTGAAAAGAGAGCTGACCTCTATGCTCTTGTAGAACCCACGTCTTTCTATAGTAACCCAAGCCTACTCATGTCTCATTAACCTCCAACAATGCAAAATAAATTGTTCGAATCAGTCCATAAATAGCCAAGCCTCATGAATATGCAAAAAAAATTGTGAATGCATAAGCCTCATGCATATACAAAGAATCAGCTTAATAAGAGCACAAATATAACTATGAACACCACCACCACAGAACAGCTGGTAACGACAAACCTAAAAGCAGAAAAATCAATACCACATATAAACTACATGTATCAACCAAAAAAAATACACAGAAAAAAAAATAAACTATGAACAACAACTGCTCTGTGTGTGCTTTCCAAGAGAATAACATCATTTCCAAGAGAATGGAATTCACATTATGCCGATGTTTGTGTGTGAGCTTGAGTTGCAGCCAAAGCAGTGTACAACCATGAGTAAAACTCGCCATAAGATATTCCTTATGCAGCAACCTTTGCTACTTCGGCAATGAAAATTTTCTATGAGAAATAAGATGTAAAATTATTCAAATACAAACCAAGAGCAAAATGCATGTAAAAACTGTGTGATAAAAGCTTAGTGTTACAGATTAGCTATAGAGAATAAAAACTTCTGATATAGATCAGCATTCATGGTTTCAAACAGCTTCAAGCAAGACATATTAAAAAAATCTCAATAAATAAGAAATAAGCTTAGTGTTACAGATTAGCTACATAGTTCACTAATGATATTTTTTCCTTGTCTGAAAGTACTTTAGAGAATAAAAGCTTCAGATATAGATCAGCACCCATGGTTTCAAACAGCTTCAAGCAAGGCATATTAAAAAAATCTTAAAGCAGTGGAAGACAGAATGCTCATATGGTGAATTACTACTGGTCAGTAAGAGAAGATGGTTTATATTTGAAAGATGATACCTCCAATTTTGAGAGAAAGTATGAGTGGCCATATTTGATTTATAACTATATGCAAGAAAAAAAATAGATAAATAAAAACCAAAACTAAAACCTCCTGATGAAATTTTCTTTTTGATTTTGTATCAATGCAGATAATGAAAACCAAAACTAAAACCTCTATCAATTTTTAGTTGATTTGTTAGGGGTTTACTGATGTGGACCACATGGTTAATTTCTTGCTCGAAAGAGGGGCTGAAGTTGACCTGAAAGATCGATGGGGAAGCACGGTATAGGACTCTAATTGACAGTATAGGAACCGATGTGGTTCAGGGTAGAGGTGATACATGCTTATATGGTTCTGTAGTGTGGTTGAGTGGTGGTGAAATGAAAGATAGTGATTAAAAGCCAANCAAGAGAATAACATCATTTCCAAGAGAATGGAATTCACATTATGCCGATGTTTGTGTGTGAGCTTGAGTTGCAGCCAAAGCAGTGTACAACCATGAGTAAAACTCGCCATAAGATATTCCTTATGCAGCAACCTTTGCTACTTCGGCAATGAAAATTTTCTATGAGAAATAAGATGTAAAATTATTCAAATACAAACCAAGAGCAAAATGCATGTAAAAACTGTGTGATAAAAGCTTAGTGTTACAGATTAGCTATAGAGAATAAAAACTTCTGATATAGATCAGCATTCATGGTTTCAAACAGCTTCAAGCAAGACATATTAAAAAAATCTCAATAAATAAGAAATAAGCTTAGTGTTACAGATTAGCTACATAGTTCACTAATGATATTTTTTCCTTGTCTGAAAGTACTTTAGAGAATAAAAGCTTTAGATATAGATCAGCACCCATGGTTTCAAACAGCTTCAAGCAAGACATATTAAAAAAATCTTAAAGCAGTGGAAGACAGAATGCTCATATGGTGAATTACTACTGGTCAGTAAGAGAAGATGGTTTCTATTTGAAAGATGATACCTCCAATATTGAGAGAAAGTATGAGTGGCCATATTTGATTTATAACTATATGCAAGAAAAAAAATAGATAAATAAAAACCAAAGCTAAAACCTCCTGATGAAATTTTCTTTTTGATTTTGTATCAATGCAGATAATGAAAACCAAAACTAAAACCTCTATCAATTTTTGGTTGATTTGTTAGGGGTTTACTGATGTGGACCACATGGTTCATTTCTTGCTCGAAAGAGGGGCTGAAGTTGACCTGAAAGATCGATGGGGAAGCACGGTATAGGACTCTAATTGACAGTATAGGAACCGATGTGGTTCAGGGTAGAGGTGATACATGCTTATATGGTTCTGTAGTGTGGTTGAGTGGTGGTGAAATGAAAGATAGTGATTAAAAGCCAAGAAAAATGCATAAACACAATGCTACTAAGATCTTATGGGGAGCAAATGCTAAACGCATAAACAATCCAAATGTCATGCAAATAGAAATATGATACACCGAAGAACCCTTACTCAAACTCTTTTGGGGAATTTTGTCGAACAGGTTACAAGCGAACGAGAGAGAGAGAGAGAGAGAGATAGGGAGAGGAAGGCTGGGCTCTGTGAACCTGGGGATTGCGAGACAGAGGATGGGCTTTGGGTGTGAGAAGAGAGAAGGGGAGAAAGAGATATCTGGAGCGCTGTTGGGGCTGGGCGCTATTGGGGCTCGCGAGAGAGAGAAGAGGTGATGAGGGGATGGTGTTTGCGCAGGATGAGGAGGGTGTTTGTGCAGTGAAGAGACCCTCGCCGCCTGTCGGCATGAAATTGGGGAGAGAAAAGAGATGGTTTTGGCTCTGTATGTTGCCAGGGAGTAAACGACTTTGTGTGTTGCAGGTAGTCGTTGTTATGTGGGTTGGGTTGGGTTGGATTAGGTTGGATGAGATGATTTTGAGGGGAAAAATATAATGGGGATAAAATTTAAAGTGATAGCTATTTTATTATATAGATAGATAAGAGTGAGAAATTTTTTTAATATTAGTCAAACTCTTAACTTATATATGAATATAGATAGATATGAGAGAAAAAAGATTAACTTCCTTTCAAGAAAGGGTATTTTTGAAATACAAAAAAAAAAGTTGACTTAAGTCATTACATATAATTTTAAACATGTACTTAACCCCTTATAAGTTTTCTTGGAGGACTTATCTCCAAATAAGTACATATAGGGAGACTTACTTCCAATTTTCACAAATAATTACAACCTGCTGGGCCTATTCCCACCAACTACGCTTCAATGGATGTTGAGGCTGTAATAGGCCCATAATCATTTGGGTAAAATCTGTCACCCACTTTCTCCTTTGATTAGGTTCCTAAGTCTTTATAAATGGTAAATTGTAAGGGGTACACCAAATTAGATTTATTTGACAAAAAATACACACTAAAAAATAAAGGGTTTNGCTGGGCCTATTCCCACCAACTACGCTTCAATGGATGTTGAGGCTGTAATAGGCCCATAATCATTTGGGCAAAATCTGTCACCCACTTTCTCCTTTGATTAGGTTCCTAAGTCTTTATAAATGGTAAATTGTAAGGGGTACACCAAATTAGATTTATTTGACAAAAAATACACACTAAAAAATAAAGGGTTTTTAAGTCCTTAATTTCAATTCTTATTTGTATCTATGTACACAATTTGAATTTGCCTAATTTTTTTGTGACATTTTTGTCCTCCATTGATCTATGTGTATGTTCTTTAGAAAGTGGTGCATTAAATATCTTCTAGTTTTATGGGAGAACCTTAGTATTTAATGCATCTTGATTCATGTGTATTTGTTAAATATGTATTTATATATATATATATGTATATAAAAAGTGTAACATTTTTGAAAGTGTAAAGTGTAACATTGAAAGTGTAAAATGTAAAGTATTATGTTATGTCTCGCATTTCTTAATGAAAAGTGTAAAGTGTTATAGGATAATATTGAAAAAAACAATAACAGTGTAGCAATAACAATGTAACAAGCTATTTACACAAGGTAAGGGGAGACATTACCTAAAGTGTTACACAAACAGAATATACATGTCTCATCTTATATTAAAAATTCTAATTAATTGAGAAAGTGTGAAAGTGTTACACTTTAAATGTTAACATATAACATTTTATACTTTCCATTAAGTAAGGTGAGACATAAAATAATACTTTTCACTTTTAATGTTACACTTTACACGTATATACATACTTGTATATGTACTTTTATATATATATATATATATATTTATACACACACACAAATATAAATATAAATATACATACGTATATTGTATTTATATACATATATACAAGTATATATATATACGTATATAAATATATATACATATTTATATATACTAGTTTATACGTATTTATATATACTTGTTTGTATATATGTATATATTAACAAATATACATGAATCAATGTACATTAAATATTATATTTTTTTCATAAAATTAGGAGATATTTAATGNATATACTAGTTTATACGTATTTATATATATTTGTTTGTATATATATATATTAACAAATATACATGAATCAATGTACATTAAATATTATATTTTTTTCATAAAATTAGGAGATATTTAATGCACCATTTTTCCTAAAATGGGTATTTATGTATTTGTGTCTAACTAGTGTATTTTTTTTAAAAATATTTTTTAATATATAATTTTTGTCAAATAAGTCTAATTAGGTGTACCGACTTTCAAAAACCTTTATAAAAGATTAGATCCAAACTTCTCTCCATAGCAGGTAAAGGGGGTACATGCATGATCTTGATTAGGTAAATCACCATGTGGAAGCATAAGTCGTGCTTTTCCAAGTGGCAATACCCCGTCAGCTCTAATCA
The DNA here is from genome assembly GCA_963454935.2 of Ilex paraguariensis. Taxonomy (NCBI): domain Eukaryota; kingdom Viridiplantae; phylum Streptophyta; class Magnoliopsida; order Aquifoliales; family Aquifoliaceae; genus Ilex; species Ilex paraguariensis. Next base: position 644,582 of record CAUOFW020000903.1, read on the forward strand.
AATCTGCAGCTATAGCCANCCTAAAATGGGTATTTATGTATTTGTGTCTAACTAGTTTATTTTTTTTAAAAATATTTTTTAATATATAATTTTTGTCAAATAAATCTAATTAGGTGTACCGACTTTCAAAAACCTTTATAAAAGATTAGATCCAAACTTCTCTCCATAGCAGGTAAAGGGGTACATGCATGATCTTGATTAGGTAAATCACCATGTGGAAGCATAAGTGGTGCTTTTCCAAGTGGCAATACCCCGTCAGCTCTAATCAAATCTGCAGCTATAGCCATATCCTGGCACACAACTTAATGCTACATAAATCTTATTTGTTGATTTTATTATTTTTTGTTATAAAATTGATAATAAATCCTAATAATAATTAAAATTTATTATCAATTTAATGATTATGATTCATCGTCTTATCAAATAACATCATTAATTTATATACAAAAAACTTTTCGTTCAATAAAATTGATAAAAAGCGGACAAACTGCATGATTCATCGACACTCTGGTCCTTTCTGGCCCATTCACTCAAGTGCGCAGCACGTGACCTTTCAAAACCTCTATGTTCTGTGGGGGCGGAGGTGACCAAAAACACCACAATGTGCTATTTATTAAACAAAACGCCATCGTTTTGTTAAATGTGGCCCATGGTGATAATATTTTATACCATACGATAAAATAACTCAAACTTGATACAAAGTTCGNGAATTCTTTACCCACAAGGATAGGAACGAAAATTTTATCCAAAGTATGTTGGCATCTATAACATAAAACACAATATGAACTACAATAACATTTAGGGTGATAATTTTTTATACCATACGATAAAATAACTCAAACTTGATACAAAGTTCGCAGGTTAATGTTTATTATTTTTTGACACAAATTAAAAAATATATATGAATGCCAACACGAATAATAAACGGGAATTGTTTGCGTTAGACAAAAATACTATAAAATTGACACGATTAACACATTTAACTTTATTGTATGAAATAATTGTTTACATATTTTTTATTATTAGGTGGGTTTATCAAATTTTCAGTCAATGAAAAAATTATGAGATTGTTTGGTTGATATATATACAGTAAATGCTTAGTTGGAAGTTAAATAGGTTAACCTGAACATAATTTAATAATAAATATGTCAATCAGACGAGTGCCATGACATATTATATAATTAATAAAATAAATTAGATTAAAGTTGACTATTATAAAACATGAACCCGAAATAAACAATTCAAACATAACTTGGCATATAAATCTTTTCGATATTATATTAAAAAAAATTCAGTACCATATGTTAAAAAGATTTTTTATTTATAAATTTTAATTTGAGTTATTTAAATTTATTTGATTTTGAAATTAAAAATTTAAGTAAAATAATAAATAATTTTTTCCCGTGTTATTTTGTGATCAGATTAAACAATACAGTATTTAAAAAAATGTTTTGCAATAGGAAGTATAAACTGTTTTAGGGAGAATTATACTCCGATCTAAGTTTGTCACTTAATGGTTGTGACGTGATATCTAAAATATTATATACAAATCCTTTTATACTTAGTAAATTACATCTTTAAAATTTATAAATATATAATACTTATACTTCTCAAGTTTAAAATATTATATTTAGATTAAAAAATATTTTATTCAAAGATAGAATATCAAATATTTTAAACTATACAACTAAAATTTATATTTTATTATATTATTTATTAAAATAAAATTAAAAATAAGTGATAAATTTTAAAGAGTCTAAGTAATTAAATATAAATTTTAAAGGGTCTAGATGTAATTTTTGCCAACACTTTAACATGCCCGGTTAGTATTTTGATGGAAGAGTGCAAATAAAGGCTTTTCATTTTAGGAATCTACTGTTTTTCATCGACACAAAGGGTTGTTTGTTTTGAGTATAAGATTTAAGTGGTATAAAATTTTATATTCATTTCATTCTAATTTAATGGTATATTATATTCGATCTTAAATTATAAACCTATCATTCCCTTTGTTTGTTTGTCACAAATATTATTTATGTAATACATACTTAAAAAAGTCAACAATTACGGGTATGACCCATAAAAAAATAATTATAATCTTAAAAAGACAATTGTATACGAGGACAGTTGAGTCTTTTTATTTTATTATACCTCTATTTTATTTGTACCGAGCATATAATATCATTATATAGGTGATATTCATCAAGACGATCAACAACACATACTCCTGTTGATAACGTGTTGGTATTACTGAGCCGAAAAATAGTACTAAATATAAAATATTAAAGAATCTATTTCTCTAACACTGCGTCCTTATACTACTCTGATCCTCGAAACAAACCGGCCCCAAAGGAGTTGCGCCCGTGTACTGTGTAGTGTTAAAAGGAACATTCTAGGGTTTTTTCACCACCCTCCCACTTCGTCCAACCAGAGAACTATCTTTTTAGTTCTTCATTTTCCCTCACAAAACGATCTCAGTTCGAAATCAAATCCTCGTTATTTCAACTACCACTCGTATTCCTTAGGTTTGCAGTCACTCCAATCATGCACGCACCAGTACTCGTTCTCAGTAAGTGCAACTAATTTTTTTTTTTTTTTTTCTGGTGTCTTTAGCTTTCTTCACACTGTTGAGTGAATCGTTTATTTTGCGTGAGCAATTTGTGTTCTGATCTGATAGAGGTGTTGGAAATTATGCGCGATGAAGATTGGTGGGTTGAAAATGTTGGAAAAATTTTGTTCATTGTGTTGGAAATTTGGTTTCAATTCTCATTTGGGGGAAGTTTTATAAAATACAACGATTTTGAACCTATAAATGTTGGACTAAAATTCAACATACCTACTACTTTTAACAGCATACCCTGAAACCCTTTATTGGGAGAGCTGTAAATTTCAACTTTCACCATGAGATCTATCTCTTGATTTTGTATGGGCGTCCCCACACATTGTATGTGTGAATGTATCTGTATATATGAGTATTTGTTTATATATGGACAGTGTATACTCATATTTTTATGATATATGTTCATGCTCATGCTGCATGGACTTGGTGCCTTGATGTTGGAGTTGGTAAACATAGTTCAGAATTTGTGCTAATCTTGATCCAGTTCCAATTTCTAGACTTGAGTCTAAAACTAGTGATTTTTTTGGAGATTAGGAGCATAGCAATATGTGGACGAAGAGAGAATGAGAATATAGCGAAGTTCGTAATGATCAAGACTCAAGAGTAGAATTTTTTTGGTTACAATGGCATAAGGCATGAAATAAATAGAAAATTGTGTTGTGTTTATAATTTAGTAGCTACAGGAGTATGCATTTATTAGATGGAAGAATTGAAATGTGGATATTTAGATTGTTGACTGGCAAAACAAGAAAGTATAGGTGCGTGAATGAAATGACTGGAGGGAAGTTGGAGGTACTAATTAATTTGGTGTGCATTGGAAACCAAAGGACAACATTAAAGAGGCCAAGAAGGGAATTATTAGAATTTAAGTTGAATGGTGCCTATTTTAGCATCACACATTGTTTAGAAGGGAGTGGGGGTGGCAAATAGAGGATTCATCTAGCTGATGTAAGTCACTAGCCCTAGCCTACATCATAGTGAGCTAACTATTGTGTTTCTAAATGAAAGGGGTTCCTTAATGTCCTTCATGATAAGGAATATCGTATGTGTCGCACTATGCTATCCTATTTTATGAAACTTCTACAATTTTCGTGGTGGACGTCATTTAATCTTCAAATGGCCTCTTTAGGTTTGAGATCTTATTCAGTGGCACTAGTACAAGAATAATTCTTAAGTTTTATTTATATGGTGGGTGGAAACAGAAAAAAGTAAGTCAAATATGGAAAGTGGAAATTGGAAAGGTTACAAGTGTAAACAAGTGATAAGAAGATGCTCTTCAGAGGCAGTCTCAAACAATTTAGCTGATATTTTCGGATTAGAGTGAGGTTGGAAGACTAGGATGCCAATTTGTAAGTGTTGGTGTTTGATTTCGAGAGTTCATATGAACCAATGATTGTATATTTATCTTGCTTGTGGTTAATACAATGGTTTAATTATTTGCTTTGATTCTTTATGATTCATGGAAATCGAAAGGGATATTAGTAATTAGACATTATGCCCTTTTTTCCTAGGAACAAGGAAAATTTTGTTCATGTTCAATATTTTTGTTGACAGAACATTATTTCAAGAGTGTTTCTCTCTCCAATCATCCCACTCACACCCAAAAAAAAGGCACCAACTTGCTTGTATTTCACTGGTTGTGAACCGGTAACTAGAAAGAGATCCATGTTTACGCAAGGTTGCAGCTATGGGTCTTACATTGGTGGTCTAGGAAATGAGAGATGAATCAACTTTAATACGTATAAGACTTGCCAATGTAATAGAAAGTATTTCAGATCGTGATTAAGTAATATCAGTTCTCCAACTGATTGAATGTGAAGATGAATGTCCAAGTGACAATATGAGACTGTCCGCTTTCTTTTCTTGTTTATGATTAAAAAAGGGTGAGATAAATATGTGGGTGCCTAATGAGGGCATGAATAATGATGTGGAGACATGTTTCCCAGAGTGTTGTTTGATAAACAATTATTGGATCACTTGAAAAAGGATAATTCCGTTGCATATTTAGTAAAATAAATTATATGTTGTGAAAAAGAATGCAATCCTGTTAAGAAACAACATGCAGATGACATGTGTGGGAATGAGATGAAGAGGTGAGCATGTTCAGTTGGGTTTTTGGAAACATGAAGAAGAGATTATCTAAATGAAGGTTTTAGAAACTAGGATTCAACAAACTGTTGACAGGAGGTAATCAAGTTTACCTGTTTTCATCTCTCCATTAGTCATGATGCTGTTGGATGACTTTGACACTCAACGTGGATAACTGGATAATCATAATGCATGATTGGCTTTCTTGATGGGATGAATGGGTGTTGAATAGTGGAGCCTTGCTATATTTTGCATGGTTTCCAATGTTGCATTTAGTTTACTGTAGTCAAAGAGTCATAGAGAAGTACAATCATAATTTAAGAAGCAAAGACACTTCTAAAAAGGTGATGTGCCCTTGTTGAACACCGATGGTTTTTAGAAACACTTCGGACAATTCAAGAAGAGAAATCATAATCTAAAAGAGAACTTGAAGATACAATGGATGATGCAATTCTAGAACTGCCATTTGGTTTGGTATATCAAAAAAAATGTCGGGATGTTTGTAGCTATTTTTGATCTTCTTATAGATATCGGGATTGTAAATACCCCAAGCATCCTATGAAGTGGGGTTGCTTGACCCAAAGCGTTGTGGGTTCGGGACCCAGATCGTCAAAATTGCAATCCAAATTCTCAAATTGACCTACAATCCAAGTATCACAAAGTACAACCTTAATGGCTTAATCCCAAATTATAGCCTGAAGTGGTTATTTCTATAACCAGTATGTTTTATTGGATCATGATCCATTTTAAAACTTTTACAATAAATATATAATATAAAATAACTATTAGTTGACTATGTGCATTCGGATTTATAATTATCTATATCATGATATAATAATGAGAGGGATCTGGAAAAGAGTGACAAAGTGAACCAAAACCCAAAATAGCATACCAGATCACGTACTAAATTGACCCGCGATCCTGGCAATATTGGTCCTTCACTTGTTGTTTTGTGTTGAAAAAAGACGCATAAAACTGAATATGATTTAGAGTTGTTGTATGATTTTATTTAGGGGTGGGGCACTATGGAATTATGAGATTTTGAGATAATGCGAGGTCACAAAAATAAGTAAACGTGTATAAAGAAGTTTCAGATTTTTGACCGACACTGCAGTCTACTAGAAATATTTATGTTTTGCTGATTGGTTTGTATTAATGAAATTGTGCAGAGGATTCACTGACTCGTGAATCTGGACGCAAGGTGCACCNTGACTCTGCAGTCTACTAGAAATATTTATGTTTTGCTGATTGGTTTGTATGAATGAAATTGTGCAGAGGATTCACTGACTCGTGAATCTGGACGCAAGGTGCACCATGNCGACACTGCAGTCTACTAGAAATATTTATGTTTTGCTGATTGGTTTGTATTAATGAAATTGTGCAGAGGATTCACTGACTCGTGAATCTGGACGCAAGGTGCACCATGCCAGTATCCAAGCCTCAAAGGTGAATCTCATATCTGGACTCAAATAGGTTTTAATAGATTTGGGTTGATAGTGGTGGACTCCAATTTTTTTATTTTAAATGGGCTTAATTTTTTTAATTATTTTGGGTAGATAATTTGGGCCTAACATTTTTATCTTTGGTTTTGGNATTTGGGTTGATAGTGGTGGACTCCAATTTTTTTATTTTAAATGGGCTTAATTTTTTTTAATTATTTTGGGTAGATAATTTGGGCCTAACATTTTTATCTTTGGTTTTGGGTGAACACAAATAATATATTATACAAATATAAAATATATATACCTAACTAATAAATTTTTTTTTTTTGAGAGGGGCACTTGCTCACCCCGGCTCATGCCTCCCTCCGCCTATGAATTTACTTATATATATATATATATAATTGTAAGTAATTATACTATTAATAAATAAGTTCAAAAGAATTTAGAAGTCCTTCTAAAATAGTCCAAAACAAATTGAAAGTCAAATATGTGTATAAAACATAATNTATATATATATATATAATTGTATGTAATTATACTATTAATAAATAAGTTCAAAAGAATTTAGAAGTCCTTCTAAAATAGTCCAAAACAAATTGAAAGTCAAATATGTGTATAAAACATAATTAAATAAAAGTATATAGGTGAGTATAATTGACTTTATTATAATAATTAGGGATAAAACAGGAAATCAAAATTTTTTCACAAATGCTGACATTTATAAGTAGTATAGATATAGATTAAATGATAAAATTATTATGCAATATTCTTATAATGTGAAAATTAATCAGTAATAATTGTAAAAGTGAGNTAGGAAATCAAAAAATTTTCACAAATGCTGACTTTTATAAGTAGTATAGATATAAATTAAATGATAAAATTATTATGCAATATTCTTATAATGTGAAAATTAATCAATAATAATTGTAAAAGTGAGGTTGCACAATTATGATATAAGCGTCAAGAATTCAAGATNCAGGAAATCAAAATTTTTTCACAAATGCTGACATTTATAAGTAGTATAGATATAGATTAAATGATAAAATTATTATGCAATATTCTTATAATGTGAAAATTAATCAGTAATAATTGTAAAAGTGAGGTTGCACAATTATGATATAAGCGTCAAGAATTCAAGATTGTGTTTGACATAACTTCTCAAAATAAAAGTTATTCTCAAGAATGGACTTTAAAAATCAGACTTTCTAGAATGGACTTTTAAACGGTACCAACCGTTTGGTGAAGATTTATTTTAAAAGAGCCTTTTAATTAAAAAGAAAAACATATTTAGATATGAAAATGTGTTTGGTGATAATATTTTAAAAGTGCAAAATTACACTTACTTAGCAATATTACCCCAAACCTTAATTTTAAGGTTAAATTCATCTACCATACTTCAGTTTAGTTTTTAAGTTGAAAACAAATTATGTCAGTCACAATTAACTCAAAACATAAGAATTTTAATCAACCTGTGGTATTCAGAACGAAAAATAGCAAAATAAAACAACCCTGCAAAATCAATTCAATTTCCCCCTTTTCTTANGTTTAAGTTGAAAACAAATTATGCCGGTCACAATTAACTCAAAACATAAGAATTTTAATCAACCTGTGGTATTCAGAAGGAAAAATAGCAAAATAAAACAACCCTGCAAAATCAATTCAATTTCCCCCTTTTCTTATTTCTTTACAGGCGGTGGCTGACATAATTCGGACTACGTTGGGTCCAAGATCTATGTTAAAGATGCTTCTTACTGCTACAGGAGGTGCTTATTTAATTCTATTGTATGATACACTAAGATTCGCTGTTCATTCATTATGACTTGAAACAAACTTGATGAATTATATAGGACATGTGCTATAATTGCTTGATGTAGAGACACCATTATGTAAACTGAAAAGCATTATGTCATATATTTTTTTTGGGAGTACATAATCAATTCCTTGTTTTGATTATTGGTTGGATTTTTTGGGGACATGTAAATGGGTATAGATAGATACATGGTGGGTGGGCTATGTAAATCATGCTTATCTGTAGATTGGAGGCATCCTTTAGTGAAATTCATTTGCATATATTTTCTTCCATGTATATTATGTAAGTAACACTTCCATGTATGACTTTATCTCCTCTATAGGTGGTAAGCTTTCCCTTATTCTAACTTATTGGTTTTTTTTTTCCATTTTTCTAAGGAATTTATTTGATTGTTTGCAGGAATTGTGGTCACAAATGATGGGAATGCCATTCTACGTGAATTAGATTTGGCTCACCCAGCTGCGAAGGTATGATTTGCATATTTTCTCTGTTAATGTGGATTTGGTGGGCCGCTATTCTTTATTTATATGTGCTACTTTCTTTAATCCATTTACTATAGTATAACATGTAGTCATATCTTTCTGCCCCCTGGTTTTGTGTAAATTTTACTGAAGCTTTCAACTGTATTTTGTCTTCAATATGTAATCTGACTTTTCGGTATTTAGGTGCTTAAACTAACAATGTTTTCTAATACTTGGTTTTCAATTTGTAATGACAGTCGATGATTGAATTAAGCCGAACACAAGATGAAGAAGTTGGTGATGGAACAACTTCAGTCATTGTTCTTGGTATGACCTTACCTGTAACGAACGTGTTTTCCATTTTCAGCAATGTGCTAGCAAGTTACGTCTGAGTTTACATTTTAAATTAGTGAGCCATGCATTTGAGATGAATTTGACGATATTTTGTGTGATAGGCTCTTAATTCATTTATATATGGAAGAGATATGAAGATTTAAACTAGTCTAAGAGAATGATCCTATCAGGAAGTGCATACAATAGCAAGTAGAGTACAGCTGTGATGATCATGGTTCTTGAGTATGCATGTGCTTGCACACTCTGGTTAGAGAGAGGATACGAGCGTAGAAGGGAAGAGAAGAGAAAATTAACTTCCAAAATTCTTTCCTTCTCCAGAATTTTTTCAATTTGAAGAGTACAGAGAGAATAGGAATAAAGTGATAGCTGGAACACATCTCTAGGCAACATACCTAGCACCTTAAATGTGAAGAGATTTGGAGAGGTTTTCCAAGAAGTATAACGATTTAGCCCTTTCATCTGAGGAATGAAATTAGGTATTACTATTTCATAGTCCCTTGTGAAAATAAATTTTTACGAAAAGGTTTACCCATTGTTAGAGTGGGGTGTTACATTGTTCATTTGGTATTCTATACAAATGATGGTATCTTTCAACTCATTACTGATTTCTTATTTGAAAATTTGTTCAAGCTGGTGAGATGCTTCATGTTGCTGAAGCTTTCATTGACAAGAAGTATCATCCTACAGTGATTTGCCGAGGTAATATCCTGGGAAGCTACTAAATGTAACTAGTAAATAGAAAATACCTTTTGATGAGTATATTCGGCTTTTGCAGCTTACAATAAGGCTCTTGAGGATGCTATCGCAGTGCTTGACAAGATTGCTATGACCATTGATGTTAATGATCGTAAGCTCTGGGGGTGCCCTTGTCATTTGACTGTTAAATCCTTCACACGTGTGAATGATATGTATTTCTGTGGACTGTTCTCTTAGAAAATTTTCTATATGATTGATTTTTAACTAACAATGTTACTTTACTTTCTGAAGTCAAATGGTAGTAGAGAATAAACTCTTGATATGAAAGAAACCTAATTATTTTATGTGTCCCACTTTGTTAACTGAAGAAAAGGAAGGTATGTTGATTTCAATAACAAATAAGAAATGTCAAAAATGAAGAATTTTCAGATGATGGAGAAGAAACTAAATTAATGTTCTCCATGGATGAGCAACTGTGATAATGATTGGAGAAATCCTTATTTAACTTGTTTGGTTCTCAGTTTTGCTGAATTAATTGGAAATAATACCAGACTTCTTTGGGCAGGTATCACAATGTTGGGGTTAGTGAAGAGCTGTATAGGCACCAAATTTACTGGCCAATTTGGTGATCTGATTGCTGTAAGCATGTTCTTTATATTTGATTCCAAAGTTTCAATGTGCCTATTCTAATGGACGTTGAAAAATGCATTTTTTTTTTGTGTTTAACGAAAAAATTCAATTTGGTTGGCATTTCTTTATTTAAGACGTGTATTTAAATAATACTATGTTTTGCAACTTATTCCTGCTGATTGTCTATCTTCAAGTTTTAAGTGGTTGGAAGCCCATTTAAATAAGAATATGGCTTGCTGGATTTTTGTTTCCTTTTTTTTCTTTTTTCCGGGTAAATGGCTCTTTGTTTCCCCCAACATCCTATCTTTTTCATTTGTTGTTCTAGTTTCTTCATGAATTTTGGTCTGATGGTGTAATTTTCAATTTAAATTTTACTGGTTCTCCTTGGTCGACCGCTAGGATTTAGCACTTGATGCAACCACAACAGTTGGTGTTGATCTTGGCCAAGGTATACGAGAAGTGGACATTAAGAAGTACATAAGGGTTGAGAAAGTCCCTGGCGGCCAGTTGGAGGATTCCAAGGTTCTCAAAGGAATTATGATCAACAAAGATGTTGTTTCCCCTGGCAAAATGAGGAGAAAAATTGTCAATCCCCGTGTTATTCTACTTGATTGCCCTCTCGAATACAAAAAAGGGGAGAGTCAGACAAACGCAGAGTTGGTCAGAGAAGAGGACTGGGGAGTCCTACTTAAAATGGAGGAAGAATACATTGAGAATCTCTGTGTGCAAATATTGAAGTTCAAACCCGACTTGGTCATAACAGAAAAAGGGCTTAGTGATCTGGCATGCCATTTCTTTAGTAAAGCTGGAGTCAGTGCAATCAGGAGATTGAGAAAACCAGACAACAATAGAATTGCCAAGGCATGTGGGGCTGTCATTGTCAACAGACCAGATGAGCTTCAAGAATCAGATGTAGGAACTGGGGCTGGGCTTTTTGAGGTCAAGAAGATTGGAGATGAGTTCTTTACATTTATTGTTGAGTGCAGAGATCCTAAAGCATGCACTGTTCTTTTGCGAGGTGCTAGCAAGGATCTTTTGAATGAAGTCGAATGCAACTTGCAGGTACACGTGAGGTAGTACTTACAAGTTTTTTACATATCAGGAATATATGGTCTGAAGCATCATTTCTGTTGACAGGATGCCATGTCTGTTGCTAGGAACATCATAAAGAATCCAAAACTTCTCCCTGGTGGTGGTGCTACAGAGTTAACTGTATCTGCTACATTGAAGCAAAAGAGCTCATCCATTGAAGGCATTGAAAAGGTAAATTTCACTTCCTTTTATGTCTCAACTTTGCCTGTATTTTAACCAGTTGTACTTATTTGGTTGATTGAATTTTTCATAGACTTGGGACTTAGCTGATGTCTAATTTTTTATTTGGCTGTGAAACAGTGGCCTTATGAAGCTGCTGCATTAGCGTTCGAGGCTATTCCACGTACTCTAGCACAAAATTGTGGTGTCAATGTCATTAGGACCATGACTGCCCTGCAGGGGAAGGCAAGAAATTCGTTGATTGCTAGTGATTGTTATCCTTTCATATTACATCATGTTATCTATGTGATTGCACCACCCTTTGTCTTTTTTTTTTTTTTCTTTTCCAAAGATAACTACTATATGAGGCTGTATTTGAATGGCCAATGGGCCAACCATGCCCCTTTTTTTTTTTTAGCACAATGAAATGCCTAAACTTTGAGAAATGAAGTTTGTGATTTCTTTCATGAGTTATTGAATTGTTTTGTTTAATAATCGTATTTCTTTACTTCTTCAACAGCATGCAAATGGTGAAAACGCTTGGATTGGTATAGATGGGAATACTGGTGCAATTACAGATATGAAGGAGCAAAAGGTAAAATAATTCTCCTATGTTCTCCTTTTGACTCATGTTTGTGTGTTCTTTAAGGGTTTACGACTGTTGTTTCCATTCGTCTTCTTTCTGACACCTCACAATGCCATCAAATTTCCCACTCTTCTCATATGTTTTCAGATCTGGGATGCTTATAATGTTAAGGCACAAACCTTTAAGACGGCCATTGAAGCTGCATGTATGCTTCTTAGAATTGATGACATTGTGAGTGGAATCAAAAAGAAGGAAGCTCCTGGGTCCCAAGCTCCATCAAAGCCTACCATTGAACAAGAAGGAGATGCAGACAATGAGCAGATGATACCCGAATAGAACTTTCGTAATGATTGTTCTCTTAAGAGTTTCAAAGTTGCACTCGTGGAGCATTGTTATTTGCGGTACTTTTTGCTTGGCATTTATGGCACTTGTCCTTTGGATTTTGGACAGTTTTGTGTTCAGGTGGTAGCTCTCTGAAAATAACTTATTGCTTGGCAGTTGTGGCACTTGTCCTATGGATTTTGGACAGTTTTGTGTTCAGGTGGTAGCTCTCTGAAAATATGTTCTCTCTCGTTTTTGCTTTTTTTTTCTTCTTCACTTTCATGATTGTGGCTCACTTATTTGTTTTTCTATTTTTCCTTTCGACAACTACGATAGGTTAGTTCAATTTCAAACTCTTTCAATGAGTTTTGGTGTTTATATTACCTCACTGACGGTATAAGTCGTTGTACTGAAATCCTATAAAAATTTTCTTAAAAATGATTTTCGAATACTATGTTTTAAGATGTAAATTAAATGGACCTAATTTTCCTTGTTTATGTTATTTCCTGTCTCCTTCTGCCACCACCACGTTCACCACACCACTACCACACTTCTACCACCACAACTACTGCCACCACACTTTCACCAGCATCATGACCATAATTATATTTTTGTTTTCATTATTTTTATGTTATTGTTTAAATAAGTTTTAATGTTTTCTTTTCCGTAGAACTCTTTTTGAAATCATACAATTAAATAAATTTTAAGACACAAAATATATAAAAAATAATTTTTTAAAACGTTTGTCAAATTTTTTTTTGAATACTATTTCTTAAAATGTAAATAGAACAGACCTAATTTTCTTGATTTTTGTTATTTCCTGTCTCCTACAAATGATCTGTCTTGTCCTTTGGTCTTCGTGTTCTATGGGAATGTGGGTCAGCAGTTCCCTGTTCTCTGAACTCTGAAGTCTTGTTTCTTGCGCATGAGTAAGATTTATGACAACTGATAATGTGGTCCTCTTAAAAAAGAACCTCTTTTTCAGAACTCCCCATGCTGCAACTTGTTTCCGGTCTTGATTTTTCAACTCTACGGTAAATACTATTCTAAGTCTAATTTGTTATTTCGATTTGTGGATTTAATATATCATTATAATTTGGTATACACATGTTTACTTTCTTCAATGAGACTGGGTTAAAAATGAAAGCACTTTGAACTAGATAAGATTTATTTTAAATACTCTAATCTTAGCGTAAATTGTTTGCTTCTGACAAGATCGGGGTTAGGAAAAGATTAATCAAAGTACATGTAAGAAGACCCAAACACTCACCATTGAACAATAAGAAGAAAAGAAAAGAAAAGAAAAGAGAGAAGAAAAGAAAAGAAAAGAAAAGAGAGAGAATCTAATCTAAAGCTCTATGTGGGTTGTATTGTATTGTCTTATTCGTTTTTGTAACTTTCAACTCAGAATCAGTTTCTTTTTGATCTTTTTGACAATAAATTAGCATATATTGAGAATCTGTGGAACTATTCCAGTAAATAAATTCGTCTGCTTTATCAAGAAAAAATTGCCTAAAGTAAAAGAACTCTAAAAAAATAAAAAAGAAAGATTTCTCTCACATTTATTTTTACATTTTTCTCTTACAAAACACGAGTAATGCTATGCTTACCAAAAAATATTTTTATCAAATGAGTTGACAACTCTGTATTCAATCAAAAATATTTTGATCAACATTTGATAGGTCTAAGAATGATGTAGAGTGTTCACTCATTCGATAAAAATATTTTTTAGTAAAATTTTAGTATTCATAGTATTTTCTAGAAAACATACCATGGAAGACATAGAGACTCTCTCTCTCTCTCTAACATATGAAAATGTACCGAAAAATGTTCAAAATATGCATAATTATTTTTTTTTTGTGTGTTGATAAAAAAAAGTGCAAAACTACTGCTCAAGCAAAATTTGAAACAAGTACAAAAGAAGAATTTTTTTTTTGAAAAAATAGAAAACTGCACGAATGGAGGTGTAATGTAGATCTATTTGTCCTAAGTTCGAGTTCTTCTACGGGTTTATCATATAATACTTGGATTTAATTGATTCAAATTATTTATGAATATTGTTATTTGAATCTTAAAAATTAATATAATTTATGACGATAATTGGTGAACTTTTTATTAATACTTCATCACTTGAGAATAACATAATAGCCATAAATTCAAGGAGTAGATTACGGTACATCTACGGAGATTTATCACATTTGTAGTAGTTTTTATCACATTTGTGGATAATTTTACCATTGTTGTGATATCCCAAAAAATGGTAAAAATATTTATCACAATAGTGGTAAAAATATTCATAAATGTTGTAAAAACACCCACAAATATTTTAAATCAATCACAAAAGTGATAATTTTTTTTGTATTTAAGAAACATGGTAAAAATAGTTATCACCAATGTAGTAAAAATACCTCAAATAATGGTAAAAGTATCCATAAAAGTGATAAATCAACTACAAAAGTGATAAATATTTTGTTTATTAAATAACCTACAAAACTTATAAAAGTATACTTTGAAATAATAAATTTTAGAGATATGATACGGAATTTTTTTTACAGTACCATAGTTGAGTCCTAAATTTCAAACAGTCTAACTATCAATTTGTTTCATGACAACCTCACTCGAATTACGGGATTGATAATTGACAATGATGGTGAATGATGAGTTCAATATACCGTGAAAAATAGGGAAAAAAAAGAAAGATGATCGATGAGTAAATATTGAATAAAATGGTGATAAAATTTAAGTAATATTGACATGGTATCATTAATTAATAATAAAATATTTTAATAAATAAGATATTGTCACGTAGTATCACTTTTGTAATAAATATTTTCTCTTGATCGAAACAGTTTTATTTTTAAAAAATAAATAATACTATTTGAATTTAAAAATTGATCTTGTTTATTGATTTGGTTCATCATTATTTTTGGATTGCTTTTGGGCTTGCCAAACATTGAAATTTACTCTTATCAAATGGTTCTATTAAAACGGCATGGTCAACGTGAGATTTTTAAATCTGAATAATATTATTATTAAAAAATTCAAGAAAAAAAGAAATTTCTCTTACTTATATGCCTGTCTCTCAGAAAACATTCTATCGTAGTCATTGGTTCTCTCTCTCTCTCACAGCAGAGTAAGAGGAGAAAATGAACAGAACAGTGAAGTTCAGCAGAAGTATTCTCTTCTTCCTCTTGTTTTTATTAGACAAATCTTTCAGTACTGTAAGCACCTTCTTTCACTTCCTTTTAGCTTGTAGCTAGTGACATTAGCTTCTATATATGCCTAATTTACTAGTTACTTCTCTCTCTCTCTCTCTCGCATGCAGGTTTCATTGGTTTTGACAAATACAACTCCAGGAGACTCGGCCCCAAAAGAAAACCCATTTACTGCCAAGGCTTATGTGATTAGATATTGGAACAAACACATCACCAACAACCACCCCAAGCCACCATTTCTACTCTCGAAAGCCTCCCCTCTCTCCGCCGTCGACTCCGCCTTTTTCACCAAACTCGCCGCCCACAACCACCTCTCTTCCCACCTCTCCTCTTTCTGCTCCGCCGCCAATTTATTCTGTCTTTTCGACTTCGACTCCACCACCCCAATCGATCCAAACAAACAAGACAACAAAGACGCCAACTTCGCCTTTTACACCAACAAACAATTCTCCAACTACGTAAGGTCTCGACTCGGCGGCGCAGATACGTTCAAGAACTACTCGGGCTCTGTCAACTTCGCCACCGGTAGTTTCACTCGCTACAGCCGAAGCTCCACAGCCCATAAAGAAGGCTTCGCCACCTATGCTAACGACGGCAATGTAGCCAATTCCAACTTCACCTCCTACGCTTCCGGCGCCACTGGTGGCTCCGGAGAGTTCCAAACATACATGTCTCTCGTCAACGTCCCGGACCTCCGCTTCACTTCTTACGATTCCGACGGTAACAATCATAAGCTCTCATTTTCAAGCTATGTTGACGATACAAACTCAGGAAACGAAGGCTTTACAAGCTATGGTAAGAATGGTAATGACGTCCCTGTTGAGTTTTCCAGCTATGGCGATTCATCAAACGTTATTGGGTCGTCGTTCTCCGGCTACGGCGAGTTGGGTAACGCCGGTAATGATTCGTTTAAGGCTTATAGTTCAAATTCCAATAACCCAAACAACAATTTTAAAAGCTATGGCGTTGGAGGCAATTCTGGAGTTGATAGCTTCTCTAGTTACAGAGATGGAGCCAATTCAGGAAGTGATAAGTTTCAATCTTATGGGAAGAATTCAAATTCCGGGAAAACAAATTTTCTGAATTATGGAAAATCTTTCAACGAAGGAATCGATTTTTTCAGGGAATATGGAAAAGGATCGACTAGTGAAGTGATTGGGTTCAAGGTTTATGGATTGAACAGTACATTCAAAGAGTATGATCAAAAGGGTGTCACTTTTGCTCAGTACACCAGTTCAGAAAACTCCTCCATGGACGAATCCACGAAGGTAAGTGGCAATTCCGTAAATAGATGGGTGGAACAGGGCAAATTTTTCCGAGAGTCCATGTTGAAAGAGGGAATTATCATGAAAATGCCAGATATTCGTGACAAAATGCCTAAAAGGTCGTTTTTGCCCCGGACAATTATGTCAAATTTACCATTTTCAACCACTCGACTAGGGGAGATTAAGCAAATCTTCAACGCACGGGATAACACCGCCATGGAGCGCATGATATCAAACACGGTGGAGGAGTGCGAGCGTGAGCCGAGCCGGGGCGAGACCAAGCAGTGCGTGGGATCGGTGGAGGACATGATCGACTTCGCGGTCGCGGTATTGGGCCACAATGTGGTGGTGCGGACCACGGAAAATGTAAATGGGTCAAACCAAAATGTGATGATTGGAAAAGTTAGAGGAATCAACGGCGGAGAAGTGACCAAATCAGTGTCCTGCCACCAGAGTTTGTACCCGTACTTACTATATTATTGCCACTCTGTACCAAAAGTGAGGGTCTACGTGGCAGACATTCTTGACGTAGAGAGCAAGGTTAAGATCAATCATGGTATTGCCATTTGTCACGTTGACACATCAGCATGGAGCCCAGGGCATGGAGCTTTTGTGGCCCTAGGGTCGGGCCCTGGTCTCATTGAGGTCTGCCATTGGATCTTTGAGAATGACATGACTTGGGCAGTTGCTGATTGATCACAAAAATAACATCGTATAGTTATTTTTATGGATGAAAACATTGTGTTTGATGTTATTTGTGTAATCATGGGGATGTAATGAAATGGGTGTCGGGATTCGAATCTCATAATTTTCATTTAACAAGGATATAAAATAGCTTTATGTTTTGTGGGCAATGTAATCCACCTATTAATTACTCGTTTAATGTTTTTAACATTTGAATCTGATTCTAAACGATCTTTGTTGTCTAGAGTTTGAGCCTCTCTCATTCCAATTCTTTGATTGACAATTCAAAAACTGCGAAGATTGGCTAATGTTGATGAAAAGGGTTGTTGCCTCGTTAAAATATAGCACCATAGTTTTCTAACACAAATGGTTCTAACACAAATGGAATAGCATGAGAAATTTTACGGTAAAAGATGATATTATAACGAAATCGGAACCATGAACCATGACCAATGGGTTTTGCCTTGAAGAAGCATGATTTTGCATTTTACCCTACCAACCATTACATCCTGAAGGAGGAAGAGAAGGGGGGAGGGGGGCCGGGTTGTAATGCAAAAGGAAGAAAGTTAAGGTTAAATGTTCCTAGGTTGGGTACACGAGAGAGAGAGAGAGAGACTCTGCATTGATGTTGTAATATGCTCAATTGAGCATGTCGAGTGCAAATTGTTTGTGCTGTCAAGAAAAAAGAAAAGCAGTAGACAAGCATGCACACACATAATGCAATTGCAGCTTTGAGTACATCTAAAGCACGGCACTGCAGAATTGGCTCCGCAACGCTTAACAGCTATGTGGCACGGAGACTTTGTTGAAATTGATATACTGGTATCTAATATTGTATTAGATATGATACACGTTGAATATTCAAAGATACATATTGAATATATATTCTACGTATTCAATAATAATTAAATATTAAAATATTTCACGAATATTTTTGTAGTCGAGCAACATATATAATTTTTAAATTGAGTTTTTAACATCTCTTTTCGAATTCATATATCATATAATATATAAATAAAAAATTCATATTACTTTAAAGACACGTGAGTGTTTCTTAAGTATTATCTACAATTATATGTCAAAAAAATATAAAATAAAGTTATTACATTATTATCTTAGCAAAAATTACTTCTAAATACTAGATAGATATTAGTTTTGATTTCTTTAATTAGTCATTTCACTTTGTGAATATACTACAACAATACGATATGTATTTTTTTGAAACTAAAAAAATTTATTAATTTCCCTTATTTTATATTAAAAAACTACTAATATATATAATTATTAAGCTTGTTAAAAATAATAAAAATATTAAATATATTTTATTATAGTCGTATCTTAACCGTACTCGTATTCTACTTTTTTAGACTTTGTTGTATCACCGTATCCGTATCGTATCGTACCTGTATTCGTGCTTCATAGCTTAAGAGTCTTACTATTTACTTGATAGTCTCGAGATACAACTAAATTTTTTANGACTTTGTTGTATCACCGTATCCGTATCGTATCGTACCTGTATTCGTGCTTCATAGCTTAAGAGTCTTACTATTTACTTGATAGTCTCGAGATACAACTAAATTTTTTATAAAAATTTACTTTCAAAATATTTTTAATTGGATATAGAGTTGTCAACTTNGTTTATTGATTTGGTTCATCATTATTTTTGGATTGCTTTTGGGCTTGCCAAACATTGAAATTTACTCTTATCAAATGGTTCTATTAAAACGGCATGGTCAACGTGAGATTTTTAAATCTGAATAATATTATTATTAAAAAATTCAAGAAAAAAAGAAATTTCTCTTACTTATATGCCTGTCTCTCAGAAAACATTCTATCGTAGTCATTGGTTCTCTCTCTCTCTCACAGCAGAGTAAGAGGAGAAAATGAACAGAACAGTGAAGTTCAGCAGAAGTATTCTCTTCTTCCTCTTGTTTTTATTAGACAAATCTTTCAGTACTGTAAGCACCTTCTTTCACTTCCTTTTAGCTTGTAGCTAGTGACATTAGCTTCTATATATGCCTAATTTACTAGTTACTTCTCTCTCTCTCTCTCTCTCCCTTGCATGCAGGTTTCATTGGTTTTGACAAATACAACTCCAGGAGACTCGGCCCCAAAAGAAAACCCATTTACTGCCAAGGCTTATGTGATTAGATATTGGAACAAACACATCACCAACAACCACCCCAAGCCACCATTTCTACTCTCGAAAGCCTCCCCTCTCTCCNAAAAGAAAACCCATTTACTGCCAAGGCTTATGTGATTAGATATTGGAACAAACACATCACCAACAACCACCCCAAGCCACCATTTCTACTCTCGAAAGCCTCCCCTCTCTCCGCCGTCGACTCCGCCTTTTTCACCAAACTCGCCGCCCACAACCACCTCTCTTCCCACCTCTCCTCTTTCTGCTCCGCCGCCAATTTATTCTGTCTTTTCGACTTCGACTCCACCACCCCAATCGATCCAAACAAACAAGACAACAAAGACGCCAACTTCGCCTTTTACACCAACAAACAATTCTCCAACTACGTAAGGTCTCGACTCGGCGGCGCAGATACGTTCAAGAACTACTCGGGCTCTGTCAACTTCGCCACCGGTAGTTTCACTCGCTACAGCCGAAGCTCCACAGCCCATAAAGAAGGCTTCGCCACCTATGCTAACGACGGCAATGTAGCCAATTCCAACTTCACCTCCTACGCTTCCGGCGCCACTGGTGGCTCCGGAGAGTTCCAAACATACATGTCTCTCGTCAACGTCCCGGACCTCCGCTTCACTTCTTACGATTCCGACGGTAACAATCATAAGCTCTCATTTTCAAGCTATGTTGACGATACAAACTCAGGAAACGAAGGCTTTACAAGCTATGGTAAGAATGGTAATGACGTCCCTGTTGAGTTTTCCAGCTATGGCGATTCATCAAACGTTATTGGGTCGTCGTTCTCCGGCTACGGCGAGTTGGGTAACGCCGGTAATGATTCGTTTAAGGCTTATAGTTCAAATTCCAATAACCCAAACAACAATTTTAAAAGCTATGGCGTTGGAGGCAATTCTGGAGTTGATAGCTTCTCTAGTTACAGAGATGGAGCCAATTCAGGAAGTGATAAGTTTCAATCTTATGGGAAGAATTCAAATTCCGGGAAAACAAATTTTCTGAATTATGGAAAATCTTTCAACGAAGGAATCGATTTTTTCAGGGAATATGGAAAAGGATCGACTAGTGAAGTGATTGGGTTCAAGGTTTATGGATTGAACAGTACATTCAAAGAGTATGATCAAAAGGGTGTCACTTTTGCTCAGTACACCAGTTCAGAAAACTCCTCCATGGACGAATCCACGAAGGTAAGTGGCAATTCCGTAAATAGATGGGTGGAACAGGGCAAATTTTTCCGAGAGTCCATGTTGAAAGAGGGAATTATCATGAAAATGCCAGATATTCGTGACAAAATGCCTAAAAGGTCGTTTTTGCCCCGGACAATTATGTCAAATTTACCATTTTCAACCACTCGACTAGGGGAGATTAAGCAAATCTTCAACGCACGGGATAACACCGCAATGGAGCGCATGATATCAAACACGGTGGAGGAGTGCGAGCGTGAGCCGAGCCGGGGCGAGACCAAGCAGTGCGTGGGATCGGTGGAGGACATGATCGACTTCGCGGTCGCGGTATTGGGCCACAATGTGGTGGTGCGGACCACGGAAAATGTAAATGGGTCAAACCAAAATGTGATGATTGGAAAAGTTAGAGGAATGAACGGCGGAGAAGTGACCAAATCAGTGTCCTGCCACCAGAGTTTGTACCCGTACTTACTATATTATTGCCACTCTGTACCAAAAGTGAGGGTCTACGTGGCAGACATTCTTGACGTAGAGAGCAAGGTTAAGATCAATCATGGTATTGCCATTTGTCACGTTGACACATCAGCATGGAGCCCAGGGCATGGAGCTTTTGTGGCCCTAGGGTCGGGCCCTGGTCTCATTGAGGTCTGCCATTGGATCTTTGAGAATGACATGACTTGGGCAGTTGCTGATTGATCACAAAAATAACATCGTATAGTTGTTTTTGTGGATGAAAACATTGTGTTTGATGTTATTTGTGTAATCATGGGGATGTAATGAAATGGGTGTCGGGATTCGAATCTCATAATTTTCATTTAACAAGGATATAAAATAGTTTTATGTTTTGTGGGCATTGTAATCCACCTATTAATTACTCGTTTAATGTTTTNAATGGGTGTCGGGATTCGAATCTCATAATTTTCATTTAACAAGGATATAAAATAGCTTTATGTTTTGTGGGCAATGTAATCCACCTATTAATTACTCGTTTAATGTTTTTAACATTTGAATCTGATTCTAAACGATCTTTGTTGTCTAGAGTTTGAGCCTCTCTCATTCCAATTCTTTGATTGACAATTCAAAAACTGCGAAGATTGGCTAATGTTGATGAAAAGGGTTGTTGCCTCGTTAAAATATAGCACCATAGTTTTCTAACACAAATGGTTCTAACACAAATGGAATAGCATGAGAAATTTTACGGTAAAAGATGATATTATAACGAAATCGGAACCATGAACCATGACCAATGGGTTTTGCCTTGAAGAAGCATGATTTTGCATTTTACCCTACCAACCATTACATCCTGAAGGAGGAAGAGAAGGGGGGAGGGGGGCCGGGTTGTAATGCAAAAGGAAGAAAGTTAAGGTTAAATGTTCCTAGGTTGGGTACACGAGAGAGAGAGAGAGAGACTCTGCATTGATGTTGTAATATGCTCAATTGAGCATGTCGAGTGCAAATTGTTTGTGCTGTCAAGAAAAAAGAAAAGCAGTAGACAAGCATGCACACAAATAATGCAATTGCAGCTTTGAGTACATCTAAAGCACGGCACTGCAGAATTGGCTCCGCAACGCTTAACAGCTATGTGGCACGGAGACTTTGTTGAAATTGATATACTGGTATCTAATATTGTATTAGATATGATACACGTTGAATATTCGAAGATATATATTGAATATATATTCTACGTATTCAATAATAATTAAATATTAAAATATTTCACGAATATTTTTGTAGTCGAGCAACATATATAATTTTTAAATTGAGTTTTTAACATCTCTTTTCGAATTCATATATCATATAATATATAAATAAAAAATTCATATTACTTTAAAGACACATGAGTGTTTCTTAAGTATTATCTACAATTATATGTCAAAAAAATATAAAATAAAATTATTACATTATTATCTTAGCAAAAATTACTTCTAAATACTAGATAGATATTAGTTTTGATTTCTTTAATTAGTCATTTCACTTTGTGAATATACTACAACAATACGATATGTATTTTTTTGAAACTAAAAAAATTTATTAATTTCCCTTATTGTATATTAAAAAACTACTAATATATATAATTATTAAGCTGGTTGAAAATAATAAAAATATTAAATATATTTTATTATAGTCGTATC
>CAUOFW020000903.1:690610-774963 GCA_963454935.2 Ilex paraguariensis
ATAAGTATATAATAGTTTTTAATGAAATATTATATCAAAGGTTTTGAAAAAATCGATATACTAAATAATTTACATGTCCAAAAATGATGATATTGTCTATTTGGGTACTGATTTTTGTGTTATAATGACGGTGTGTATGCGGTTACTGAAGTCAAATGTTAAACCGTCAAACTTTGAAAAAGAAGTATTAAACTTAGAGATATTATATATTTTATGTGTGTTTAATAGAAATATTTTTAATTTTATGCAAAGTTTTATCGTAAAATTAAAAATTAAACAAAACTAACCTAAATCAATGTACAAATAATACACTTTTAACATATAACATTCAACAACAATCAGTTAATAACAATACATCCACAACTAAACCACACAAACATTAAAAATTAAAAACAATAAACTATTGTCAAAACATACACCACTAAACCAAACCAAAAAAATATCAACGATAAACAATAATGGGTACCAGCGAGAGTATTTTTGGAGGTTAGTAATTTGGATGGAAGAGAGTAGATGGCCAGAGTGGGTAAGTCTAGTAGGTTTCTAGATTATGTTATACGTCGCTGAAGAAGGTCTATTCATTGTTAAAATCTGCACAGAAAGATGAGAGACTGAGGAGGATGACAATGATTTCTGAGAAACTAAGAGAGGTGAGACGGTTAATGAGGGAAAGAGAAAAAGTTTTGGCTTTGTATTAGACAAAATGAGTAGTACGTGGGTGTAATTAAATTGAGTGAGATTCAAGGGCAGAGCCACCCTTAGACTAGGGTGGGCACGTGCCCCTCTCAATTTTATTTTTTTTTGACATTAGATATATATTTTTTAAAATAAAATTTAGATATATTTAATTGTATCCACCCTTAATTTTTTTTACAATAAATATATATTTTTTTAAATAAAATTTAGACATATTTAATTGTGTCAACTTTATTATTGTATTATTGTGATATCAATTAAGATAGACGACTATTTAAATAATAATTAATTTTTAAATAATATTATTGGAACTAATACATTATGATATTAAATCTAATAGTGAGTCCTTATATTTAATAACGTTTACTATCCATCCAATGGTCACAAATCATTGGGTTCCTATCAATTAAATTTTGAATTTTTTTTTGTCAAGATATAAAATTAAATTTTAAATTAGATGCAATTATTATTATTCTTAAATTTTTAGACACGGACATGTTCAAATAATTTTTAGACATATCGCGTTCATTTACCTAAATTATAGGATTATTTTATTATTGTATAGAAATGAGCGTCATAATTTAATAAATTATAAGGTAATAAATAAAAGACTGTTATTACCATTTTGTATATAGAAAAAAAGTATTTATTGATATCATTGATTTATAATTCTTTTAAATGATAAACAATAATCATATTTAATTGTAAAATGATCAATTGAAAAAAAAAATGCTATTTAGATCTAATTTGATGACATAATTAAATGCACCTCTTTGATTGAAAGTAGACTTCATCTAATATTGAAATTTATAACTAAAATAACAGTTATATTGAATTAAGTCATTGGTAACATTGATAAAAAAATAATTAAAATTTATTAATGTACCCACCCTAAAGTATTTTTTTAGCTCCGCTCCTGGTGAGATTTTATTTTTGTGTGGAATGTGTTGTGAGTCATTGAATTAAGTTTGATGGATTGACATGAAATTAGATCATTTAATTTAAAATGAATTAAATCTAAGTTGTTTTTGTGCTTTTTCAAATTTAAAATAGAGACATATGAGAGATAGGAGTGTAGAGTCTTACGATAAGAGTATTCTTCATGGGTGGGAAAAAAAATTCAGGACTAACTGTAGATTGTTAGATCAAAATTCTTGAGATGATCTGAACCGTTTCTTATGTTGGAATTACATTGTCCGTTGGATGTGTTTATATTTTGTTTCAAAATTATTTGAACCTCTCTTTGTCTTTTAAATTCAAAATTCGTTTTACTTTATTATATAGACTAGTCATTGCCCGTGTCTGAAGGCACGATGTTACTTATAAAATTTTAATACACAAAGATAGGATATTTGAATATTTCAACACATAGCGATTAGATTGGTTTTAAACATTTTTTTTTGTGCAATTGATATCTTATTTTTTTTGTATTTGTCACTTATTTTTTTTTAATTACTGATTAACTTGAGTTTTGAATTTTTTTTTAATTTTTTGAGAACTATAGGTTTTCATACAGTAGTAATTTATTTTTTGCATGAATAATAACTTGATGATTTTATTTATGGATTATAAAAATAATTTAAACTTCATTGATCGATAAGAAATAAGAAATAAACATCAACCATTAGTACTAAGATGTGTGATAAAAAATCTACTTATAGTGTACTCTAGATATGAATCATTTTGTAATAAAAAGGATAAAAATTTATATAGTAAGTATATAATGATTTTTAATGAAATATTATACCAAAAGTTTTAAAAAAATCGATATACTAAATAACTTACATGTCTAAAAATTGTAACATTGTCTCTTTGTGTACTGATTTTTGTGTTGTAGTGACGATGTGTATGTTGCTATTGGAATCAAATGTTAAATTATCAAACTTTAAAAAAGAAGCATTAAACTTAGATATATCATGTATTTTATGTGTGTTTAATAAAAATATTTTTAATTTTATTCAAAATTTTATAGTAAAATTAGAAATTAAACAAAATCAATCTAAACTAAGGTATAAACAATACACTTTTAACATATAACATTTAAATCATTTAATTTAAAATAAATTCAATCTGATTTGTTATTGTACTTTTCAAATTTAAGATAGAGACATATAAGAGATAAGAGTGTAAAGTTTTATGATAAGAGGCTTCTTCATGGGCGGAAAAAGAAATTCAGGACTAACTGTAGACGGTTAGATCAAAATTTTTGAAATGACCTAAACCGTCTTTTATGTTAGGATTACTTTGTCTGTTGGATGTGTTTATATTTTGTCTCAAAACAATATTAATCTCTCTTTGTCTTTTGGATTCAAACTTCATTCTACTTTATTTTATAAATTACATGACAAGTTTATGATTAAAATTCGTTAGTAATCTGGACGTTAAATGCTTGAGAGACCATATAGAAACATATTCAATACTTTAGAGACAAAAATGATGTACTTAAAATATTATGGACTAAAATAAAACAAACTTCAAACTTTGGAGACTTTCTAGTACAATTAACCTTTAATATAATAAGGATCAAACTGATAAAGTGAACATACTTTAAAGACTAAAAATACAATTAACCCAAATTTATTTGACAAAAAAAAATGCCCCCAAAATGCACCGAGTGGCTACCCCTCGCCCACTCCCCTCATTCAATCCTCGAACTTTGGAATATGTCTATCAATGCCATCAATTCTGATCTAAATCCGGACTGAATTTGAATTCATTAAATTCAATGTTAATTAGATTCTTTGTATAATATTCCATGAATTATTTAAAGACTAGGGATAACTCAAGTTTAAAAGTACCATGTAATATAAATAATGTTAAAAGAGATGTTGGTAATTGTTGAATGAGTTTATTTGAGACCGTCGAATAAACTTATTGCAACATTCTCTATTTTATATTATAAATATCAATATTCAATTTGACAGTGACCTAAACAAATTATATATATAGATACATAAATACTCAATGAAATTAAGTAATTATTTGATAGATTTTATTTATTAAAATAAAGCTTTATATGAGTAATGCGTGTTAGATTTCTAATTTTTTAACGGATTTGAATATGGTCTCAACAAATAAAATCTATCAAATTGTAATTAAATTTTGTTTGGAATTTTCAATTTGGTTTTTGAGACTCGAGTCGACGAAAATCTAATCTAAATTCAATTCTTTAATAGATCTACTTTGCAAGGATTAATTGTATTATCTTTCTTAAATATATAGTTTAAAAAATATAAAATATTTTTGATTCTTAATTTAGTTTTAGAAAATTCAAATCTGTACTTCATGAAATGTTTGAAATAATAGTGTCTTACTCTTGAAAATTTTCTAAAATATGATTCATTCTATGGTCTATACCGGTAGAAATTAACACTTTCATTGGAACAAAGCGATTAAGTAATTTTTCAAATGCATGAATTACTTATCGAATGTTAACAATATTTCCATTAGGGTTTTATTCATCTAGAAAAAAAAGTCTTTCAAATTATAAATTAATAACATGTGATGTATGATCAACTACGTCATAAGAAAAAGTGAACAGATTAGCAATACTAATTATTTCTTATAAGTGAACAAGGTAAACTCTATTTGTTTATACGTAATAGTTATTTTCTTACATAAATGTTAATTTAGTATTAGATATATGATACTAATGATGTGACGAAACCATTATATTGAATATTTTCTCCAATATGATTGGAGATAGAAGTCCGTGTAACAAGTGGGAGAGAAACGTGGAGAATTCCAATTGGGTGACAATTTTATTGGGAGTGTATAATTTAGGCACGTCAATTTCAACTCATCTCAAAATATTCATTATTTGAATAAAAGTTTAAATCTTTATACAATTTAAATTTGAGCAATACTCTGTAGAGTCCAAAGTTTTGACACTCAAGTAAAATAAACTCAAATTAATGAATTAGGATTCAACCCGAATTTTAGCCCAAGTTGTGCAACCTGAAACTTAAACTCGAGTTATAGATGATTTTAATTTAACTTGAACCTGAATTTTAGTTAGGTATATATAGTCCAAGAACCAAATTCAAATTGAATCAATTTAAACCCGAATTTTATTGAGTTTTCTGACCCAAGTATACAATTTTAGATATGGCTACGTTTTGGTTAAATTAATTGATTCGAACATGTAATTCAGTAGCAAATATTAAATGTAGCGGTGACACCACATCACAAAATTCTTTAATCAAATTTGATGTCCATCAAAACTCAAATGTTGCATTGCAAGTATAATAAAAATACATCATAGTACACAAACAAGATAGTTACCATTTTAAGAAATTACTTTCAATTTTGATTACAAACTGACCTGTATGTTCTGCGCTGTCTTTATTCATTACGGGCACTGAGACAAAACATAGAAGTGGAACAAGCAGAAGATTTATAGCCATGCTGGTTCCTTCAAAGGAGTAACAACAGCTTTCACCTGCAAGTAGTTATGGAGGCTGTAGATACCCTTTTCCCTGCCAATACCACTCATTTTGTACCCACCAAATGGAATTGCAGCATCGAATACATCGAAGCAATTAACCCACACAGTCCCGGCTTTTAGTGCTCGTGTCAAGGTATTGGCAGTATCCAAGTTGCTGGTGAAAACCCCTGCTGCTAGACCGTAGCGTGTTGTGTTTGCCCTTTTTATCACTTCATCAATGTCCCTGATATGGAGAAACAAGTATGTGGATATTTACGAACACTTGAAAAACATTCCTATATTTTCCTCTCAGTGTGTGTTTGCAAATTAAACAGGCATTGCAGAAAATCTATTGGCCCCTCTCATGCCCATGTTGTAGTCTAATGACAACAAAATCGAAACTGAAGCACTTATAGTTATGCAAAATTCCAGAGGTCAATCAAACACACGAAAATGATATAATTCCCAGAAATTTTTAACAATTGGATATGCTTGAATATTGATTACTCACTTGAATTTCAAGATGGACTGCACTGGGCCAAAGATTTCATCCTTTGCTATCAACATATCATCCTATTGGAGAACATGCTACAATCATGTTACTTGCTCCATTTGCAATGTCTTTATGATTCATCGAAGGGTAATATTTGCTGAAGGGGACCGAGAAATGGAAGAGAAAATACCTGAACATTTGAGAAAAATGAGGGTTGGATAAAGAAGCCTTTGGAGCCTAGTTGTCCACCTCCACATTCAAGAGTAGCATTGCTTTCAATCCCAGATCTTACGTAACTGAGAACCTTCTCAAATTGCTCTGAATCTATCTGGAATTTCCATAAGATTCACAAGTAACATTAGTCGAGCTCTCAAGATTGGCCAGAGTTTGAGTTATATTGGAATCAATGAAAAGCAAAAGTTCACTGCTAGTTCAGGAAATGGATTATCCCGAAAACTCAGATTTTATTGGACATGCAGCTCAACAGCTTAATTTGACTTATAATACGTGTGAAGCCACTCTATAGGAAGGTTGCATCTTGTGAACAACGGGTGCGCAATAATGACGAGTATGCTTCTTTATATGGTGGTTTTCAATTTAAGCAAAGAGACAGAGTCACGGCTCAGTATCCTACA
Source organism: Ilex paraguariensis (assembly GCA_963454935.2). Lineage (NCBI taxonomy): Eukaryota > Viridiplantae > Streptophyta > Magnoliopsida > Aquifoliales > Aquifoliaceae > Ilex > Ilex paraguariensis. Next base: position 696,861 of record CAUOFW020000903.1, read on the forward strand.
GAATTGTAATGGAGTTGACGGACATAAAGGAACAATATATGTATTGTACAACTATATCATTGTTCTAGAGGTCCCATTTAATGTGCTGAGAACAGCAACAATGAATCAATCACAGAACTGTTCCAATGGACATACTTCATGCCAATCTAGTTCTTTTTGTGCCTCGGATATATTTTTAAGTATTGAGGGGCGGGGAAGGTGGGGAAAAGAGAGAGATCTCACTTGAGGGCCTTGCTCCACACCCTTTTTGAAGGGATCACCCACTATACGTTTCATAGCACGTGCCTTTGCTTTCTCAATAAACTCATTGTACACACGTTCTTGTATGTATGTACGAGAACCAGCACAGCAACATTGCCCCTGCAGATAGTGAAGCATTTGTCATTGAAGTGTTCAACATAGAAAAGAAGATTTGCGTGAGAAATTGAGTGAACAAACCTGATTAAAGAAAAGAGCAAAATGTGCAAGTTCCACAGCCGTACCAATGTCAGCATCCTCGCATACAATGAAAGGTGACTTCCCTCCAAGCTCTAATGTCACAGGCTTGAGATTGCTTCTTGCCACCAATTCGAGTACAATGTTGCCTGTATCAGTTGATCCTGTGAAAGCAAGCTGCAAAAAGAATGGCAATGGCTTTAATGTCGAAAATCATAATAAACAGCCAAGTTTGGCCCAATAGTTAGATTTGTGAAGGACCACATCTTCTGAGTGCCAGTTTGTTTGAGACTTTCCGAAAAACAATTTGGGATCATTGAGGGTCTCGTTTCTTACTCTCATTAAGACAAACAGATTATTGAATCTGATCCAAATTTGTCTGTTTACACCACCAGCCAGTCAAAAACACCATAAAATGGCACTTCAAAACTAAAAATATGAAAAGGTGAAACACTTTGATTAAAAAAGGCAGCCTAGTACACGAGAAGGCAAAAAACTTGGATTATATTCTAAATTTCCTACTGATTGTATTGTGATTATTTTCCTCTACCATAGTAGAAGAAATGTCTCCTGAGCCATGCAAGTCATGATTAAAGAGATGCACCGATAACACAGTCAAGTTCATCACATCACAAAATTTATAGAAAGCTTGGAAAATTTATGCTAAGGACCTTGTCCACATCCATATGACTAGCAAGAGCCGCACCAGCAGTTGGACCATAGCCAGAAACTATATTTAGAACACCAGGAGGAAGACCGGCCTATCAAAAAGAATGCAGGTTAGATGGGAAAATGATAGCTTAGAGAAAGAAAAAGACATATCATCTAAATATCTTTCACATCAAAAAAGACAGAAGAAGTTATCAAGAAAGCATAAAATTTTGCGAAAACAGTCGTATACTTGTGGCATTTTTCAAGTACAGCCATGCAATTACTCACATATTAGCCTTTCTCTGTTTTATTGCTTTCTTTCAAAAAATACATTTACTTCAAATTTAAGTAGAACCCTATTTGGTATAAAAATAGGTGCTGGAGCCCAAAGATTCTCAAATTCACCTTGAACAAAATACAAGCCAAAACAATAATACCAACAAAATAATGAGATGACATATAACACCAAACAATGAACACAACTGCTCGAAATTACCTCATGGAAGAGCTTTGCTGCATACAGAGCAGTCAAGGGCGTTTGCTCTGCACTCTTTAGGACAACAGTATTGCCACATGCAAGTGCAGGGCCAACTTTCCAAGCAAACATAGCGAGAGGAAAGTTCCATGGAATGATCTGTCCTGCTACACCAATTGGTTCATGCAAAGTCTGCACATGGTATGGTCCATCAGCAGGAACTGTCAATCCATGTAATTTATCTGCCCAACCTGCATTACATGAAAGAACATTCTTTAAAAAATTCATCCAAATAGTGTACAACTATACTGCTACTGATGATTTTAAGAATCAAATTTCAGGAACATATGAGACTCGATTATTTTTAGTGCTCTTACCAGCATAATAGTGAAATATACGCACAATTATAGGCAATTTGATTTTGGCAGCTTGTTCATAAGGCTTTCCATTATCCCATGTCTCAAGAGCTGCAATCTCATCAATGTGTTTCTCAAGCAAATCAGCAAATCGCAAAATTATCCGTGACCTTTCCTGAAACCCAATAGAGAAACAAGGCAGCACTGATATATAATGATTTTGAACAAGGAAACCATTCACAAATTAATGCAGCAGCAAGTCATAAGCATACAAGCAGAAAATAAAGGGAAAACATTCTTACATAAGCGGTCATTTTCAGCCACGGTCCCTCATCAAACGCCTTCCGGGCAGCAGACACCGCACAATTGATATCCTCTGCATCACCTTCAGCAACATGGGCAATCACCTCCCCAGTCCGAGGGTCCAACGTTGGAAATGTTTTTTCTGAAACCAACTGGCGGGCCTCCTGTATGGATCCTCAACCCCTAGGGTGACACGTGTCCTAATAAAGTCATTAGGATGTCTGGAAGATGCCGAAGGGGTGAGCCGAGGCATGGCGACAGAGCAGCTGAGTACAACAGCTGGCATTATAATCAAAACGATGTGACCTCGTATTTATGGCGAAATGAGTGATGGTGACAGGACAAATAAATGCGAGCCTGCCGCCAATTGCTATCTGCAAGTCTATGCCTACTGTCATGATGGCTGGAGTATTAATGACTGATGCGCCGAAACAACGCGATTTGTTCTCCTGAGTTCCCTGATCCGCTGAGCTGTCCGTGCTCTGTCGGTGTCAGACGCCAACCTCTTGGATTGGGCTGCTCGACTCGTAGTATAAATGCTCGGCTTGTGGCCGAGCACTTACACCATTCCCCTGACATTCAATTGGAGGAGGCGTAAAAGGGAAGCATTCACAGCACGAGGGATGGTGTCAGATGTGAGATGTCCAGATGAGACTGAAGATCTAGAGCAATCATTGCTAATTCAGGTATAAATATCCCTAAGAAAAATGGATAAAAGTACGCAAAATCAAACCAGAGCACATCTACTAAGAAACAGCTCTTCGATCTTTACTGACTTAAGCTTCGGAGGGGATCCGCCGGGCTCACGCCTGACCCCCTTTCTTCTAACCCCGTCTTTTCAGGCTTGCCAATCAAGGGATCGCATTGCAGGAATTATCCCGTGCACCAACATAAATTCCAACATCAATTCAAATTTAGATATGCACTAATTTACCTTATGCAGTAACAGCGTAATCAATTGGACAATGCAATGCAATGTCCGAACAAAGCACTACCAGATGCTGAATCCACAAATTTGCCATCGATCAGAAGCTGGGTATAATTGACCTGAACAGGTGGGGTGACTGGTTCCTCTGTGACTGCAGCAGTGCTAAACCTGCAGGTGCCTCTCCTCAAGCTAGAATTTATGCCTGAAGAATTTATGTTTCACAATATCAGATTCCATGATCTATATCACACACCATGTACAACCCTCCCCCACTTCACACACACACACACACAGATCAATTCATATTATTAATTGAAGTCTTCAGAAATGACATCCTCCTAAATTTTCTTCTCTACTGCAGGATTATTAATTACATTATTTTGGATTTGAGTTGCATAACAAACAAAACACTCAGATTAGTTAAACGATTAGAAACGTTAAATTAAAACAGAAATTGACATATAATTAGGCAAACTTTGTTTCCCAACACTCCCCACCCCTCCAGGATAAAAAAACAAACACAAACCAGACAAATTAAAGCCAGTAAAGTCCTATATGCATACAGCATTCATGTATAAAGAAGGCACAACAGGTCAACCAGACAACACCAACAAACCAAAAAGGATATGCAACACAAGTATATACATATATAACAGAATAACACACATCAATCTACGTATAGAGAGAGAACCAGAAGAGAGTGGTCACCAAGGGAAGCATAAACAGGAGGAAGAGAGAGAGAACGANAGGCAAACTTTGTTTCCCAACACTCCCCACCCCTCCAGGATAAAAAAACAAACACAAACCAGACAAATTAAAGCCAGTAAAGTCCTATATGCATACAGCATACATGTATAAAGACGGCACAACAGGTCAACCAGACAACACCAACAAACCAAAAAGGACATGCAACACAAGTATATACATAAANAGCATACATGTATAAAGAAGGCACAACAGGTCAACCAGACAACACCAACAAACCAAAAAGGATATGCAACACAAGTATATACATATATAACAGAATAACACACATCAATCTACGTATAGAGAGAGAACCAGAAGAGAGTGGTCACCAAGGGAAGCATAAACAGGAGGAAGAGAGAGAGAACGAGAGAGCAAGGAGGAGAGTCTGCGAGCTGCCATGGCCAAAGCTGTACTTCTAATCTACACCAAGTCATAAAACTTATTAAGAGTGACCGAGTGTGCGAATTCAACCAAGACTTTTTATGCACAACCAAACGTCTCCCTCTCTCTCTCTTCAGATATATAAATCTTCTTAAATTTATATCCACGTAACACTTAAATCACTGCGATTAATGTCCGTTATTAAATATGTTAGTAAATTACATCCACACCCTTTAAAATTTAAATATGTTAGTAAATTACATCCACACCCTTTAAAATTTATAAGTATATAATATTTAGAATCTTCAAGTTTAAAATGTTATATTAAAATTAAAAATATTTTAATCAAAGATAGGATATTAAATATTTTAATTTTAAAATCAAAATTCATGTTCTATTGTATAATTTATTAAAATAAAATAAAAAAATCAATTTTTTTTATAAAAAATCATAATTAGTACACAATTATATTATTTATTGTTATAAAATTAAAAAAATCAAACAGGAGGTCTAAATCATTCATAATAGAATATGAATTTTACAACCAAAATTCATATTCTATTACATTATTTATGGAAATAAAATCAAAAATAAAAATTTAATTTTTCTTAAAAAAATAGGATACAATTATACTATTTATTGAAATAAAAAAAAAACAACGGGTCAAACTATAATGACACAATATATTATAACTTTAATTTGGGTAATTTTGTAATTTAATTTCATAGTTTAAACAACCAAGTTAAATTATAATAGATACTATAATTGTACACTAGTTGTGATTTTTTAAGAAAAAAACAATAATTTTGTTTTTAATTTTATTTCAATAAATACCATAATAGAACATGAATTTTGATTGTAAAATTTAAAATATTTAATATTCTATTTTTTATTGAAGTATTTTTAGTCTAAGTATAACATTTTAAACTTAAGAGGTTTAAGTATTACACGATTATAAACTTTAAGAGATCTGAATGTAATTTATTAATGGATACACTAATGGATATTGATGGCATGAGTCTATCACACGCGTACAAACTTTAAGGGGTTTATATATAATATTTCAAACGTAAGAAGATCTGAATGATTATACAACAAATCTCATGTGTAATTCTCTCTTTTCTTTCTCCGAGAACCATGTTCTTACTTTTTACATCGGTTAATTACAAAAATACCCACTCTAAGTATTTGGTCATGCTATAATCAATTTCTCGAACTTTTAATTTAAACAATTTGCTTTTCGTGGCAATTGGAGATTGTATTGCTTGAATTGTCTGATATTAACTTTTGTGTAAAAAGATATTTTTGAGTGAAGCTTTTTTTAAAAAAAAATTAATTTGTATCGTTAAATAAAATTAAATAAAAAATAAAGTACGTTCAATCCTTGTTGTAATTTTAAATATATATAATTTAAATATTTAGGATTTAGGTGTAATGTTAGATAAATTAAGAATAGGGGAATATCTCTCAGCTTTTCTGATGACATCATCTTCCCACGCGCCAATAATTTGGCCTCTCTCTCTCTCTCCCTCCCCATTGATATGCATAACTATCAACCAACACGATAAATTATTTTGAATATTTTTTAAGAATGTCAATCATTAATTTCATCAATTACATAGGAAAATTATGGTATTAAAAGAGGTATTATATCAAAATTATTTTCTATTTTTTTTAAAAAAGATAAATTATAATTTCTTGCAGTGAAAGTTATAACTAAAAAAACATGATCGCTCTCAAAATAATATCATCAATCATGAAAATTACACAACTTTAAAGATAAAGTTACAACTCACACACAAGAAAAGAAGAAGTTATAATTGATCCAAGTAATTCATAATCGGTCACAATATTTCATAATCTCGATCACTTTGGAATGGGTACTTTTTTCTTTTGGATAACTTAATGTTATCCTTAATTACGTGCTTACAACTGAGTGCTAATGTTCGTGATGTTGGGAGACTCGTTACTTCAACTAAATAATGAATTCTGATCAAAAAGAAAAAAAAAATACATATTGAATACTTTTTCAGTTCTTTAAAATATGCATTAAATATTTTTTTTCATCCCTTGATTAGCAATTTTGTCAATACATTGGCAAGTTTTTCAATGTAGTTTAAATATTTTCAATTATGACGGCGTGACATTTGATTAAATATATCCATGGTCTAAAGTATTCATTAAATGTCACAAATGATTTCCTAATTATCAATTCGTAAAATTGACAAATTTGATTGTGGATGAGTCAAAAAGATACATTCAATGTAAAAAGCTTATTTCATTGACTCGACCCGATTATTTACTCTTAAATTAAAAATTTTTGAGCCGTAATTCACAAAAATTAATAACTGAAGGGTTAATGTGACATTTTACAAACAATTCAGGGACAAAAAAACATATTTAATTATTTTATGATTTTCCTTTTTTCCGCATAGTTACATGCAATTTCTTGTTCCATGCAGAAATAAAAGAAGGGCGAATTGCAATTTGCATCTAAAAGGTTTTAAGATTTTCACTTTATATCTTCAAAAATTTANGTTCCATGCAGAAATAAAAGAAGGGCGAATTGTAATTTGCATCTAAAAGGTTTTAAGATTTTCATTTTATATCTTCAAAAATTAAAATTTTCATATTGTACCTTTAATGTATCAAAAATATTACAATGTGACCATTCTATTAACTTTTTATTAGGTTTTTCATCAGTGTCAATAAGTTAATCTTTAAAGAAAAAATAACATAAGTTTGATAGAAAGGCTATATTGTAATATTTTTAATATATTGAAGGTGCAATATAAAAAATTTAATATTTGAAGATATAAAGTAAAAATCTTGAAATCTTTAGGATAAAAAAGCAAAAAGCACATACAAAAATCGTGTTAGGGAAATTATTTTTGAAACAACATAGTGGACAACTTTTCCAGATAATTTTATATGGACTAAATTTGTGCACCAAATTAATTGTAATTATTGGATCAATGATTGAACACATTGATTTAACGACTGCAAGTGATTTAATGTAAGTTTTGATGCACATAACAGTGTTCAATCTTTTCTTCAAAGATGCACCTAGTTTTTATACGTCGGGATCAGTGACAGAATTACGTAGTGGCTGTGAACCCTTAAAATTTTCAAAAATTTCAACAACCCCTTAGATGTTAAAAAAAAATTCAATGCTTCCCCTTTGGTTTTAGAACCCTATAGATAATTGACTTAATGTATCAAAAAATGCCAAACGGTGTGATATTTCCTAACCAAATGGGGAATGTAATCACTTTGATGAGCGTTTATACAGACAAGAACACAAACTTTCAATGAATCTGATGACTAAAAGAAAAATAAGTGAAATGAACGTAAAATCATGTTACGTATATGGCTTGTATCAAAAGNTCAATGAATCTGATGACTAAAAGAAAAATAAGTGAAATGAACGTAAAATCATGTTATGTATATGGCTTATATCAAATGNCACAAACTTTCAATGAATCTGATGACTAAAAGAAAAATAAGTGAAATGAACGTAAAATCATGTTACGTATATGGCTTGTATCAAAAGTAATGCATTGGCTCATGACTCAATTTTATTATGGTATTTTGTGAAAACAATATTGGCGAAGATATTTTTATTGATGGACTTGATTACGGCACTGAAAAAATTCCGATACTATACGTTCAAAATTTATTACTTTAATAAGTATTTTTATAACTTTTATGAGTTATTTTACAACCACAAAAATTATCACTTTTGTGAGTATATTTTTAATACTATTTTGGGCCTTTTTACCATTATTATCGTAACTATTTTCTCAATAAAAAATAAAATTATCATTTTTATATGTGATTTACTATATTTGTTAGTATTTTTGTCATTGTTGTAAGTGTTTTATCACTGTTGTAGGAATTATTTTTCTCACTTTTTTTTTGTATGTCACAACAGTTATAAGAACACTCACAAATGTGATAAATATTGGTACAATACCAAAATATTTTTTATCGATGCTGTAGACATCTCCATTATTGATAGTCATTACATCGTACCTTGTTGATAGTAATCGCATCATACCTTATTCATAGTCACATGTATCATGTCCTAGTTAGAAGAAAAACGAAATATAATACAAAAAAGGACCCATATATGTAATTTTAAAGATTGCTTGTCCAAATCCAAATCCAAATCGTATCCCAATATTAATTATAAGTAGTGATTAAGTGTTTTAGTTGGCATAATAAAGAGCAATGCTATGTTCATAGAAAATATGCACAAAATTATTTGTATTATTGGATCAACGAGTCTCATCATTGTTTCAACGATTATAATTAATTTGGTGTAAATTTTAGTGTATAAATTTAGTGCACATAGAATTATCCCATAATAAAATATAAAAAAAAAAGAGAAAAAAAAGGTCTTTCCACCTTGGATTAGATTCATTGTCGATTATTTGAGAGCAACATACTACCTAACATCAATATGCTTGCTTATCTAATAAAGGTCAATGCAATCAAATAGTTTAACAAGAAAAATTTCTGCAGCATATTTTTATCAACAAAAAAATAAAATCAAAACGTGTTGCCATACACATAACAATTGACAAATTATACGAGTATTATGCATGTATATCTCTTAAAATCAATCCAAATCATTGAAAAAAATTGTGATTTTTTTTTATTTGAGATAGAGTTATTACAAAGATGAGGGAATAGTAATATATAATAAAAATATGATAAAAAAATATAAATAATGAATAGAATTTTTGACATTATAAATAGGATTTAGTATTGTCAAAGGTAAAGTGGAAATGAGGAATGAAGATGGTAACACCANAAAAATAAATAAATAATGAATAGAATTTTTGACATTATAAATAGGATTTAGTATTGTCAAAGGTAAAGTGGAAATGAGGAATGAAGATGGTAACACCAAAGAAGAGTACATTAGAGTTAAAGACCCACTAGAAAGTCTACTTCACCATGGAACATAAGCATGATTTTTTTTAAAAGTAAAGATTAATCCTCTCGGATAAAAGATTTTGTTATCGGCCTCTATGAATTATATAATTATTGAGATAGATTCTAAAAAAATGACCCTAATGATTGACCAAATTTGATCGTCAACAAACTTTCTCCTTTACAGGACAAGAATGTTATTAAACAAAATATCAACCGAATGATATTTATCATAAAAATTATGAAATGAATGACAACAAAATTGAAATTGTCATTGCAAACGTTAATTTTAAATACATTCAAATCACACACATAATATAGATTGGAATTCTAGTGGAATTTATCCCCCATCAAATTACATTAAGCACGGGAACTTATTTATATTCATTTGGTATTTACATTTGAATTTGTAGTAGTATAATCATAAATTTGTACGAAGCTCGGTGCTGCAGGACAATGGCGACAACCCTTCAGGNTTATTTATATTCATTTGGTATTTACATTTGAATTTGTAGTAGTATAATCATAAATTCAAATCCATTAGAACAAAGAAAAATAGTTCATTTTCCGCCTTCTTTGTGGTCCAATAATAAAAATAATTGTAGCAAGCCATTGGTGGGGGGCTCAAATCCCACTCTACTCTGCTAAATAAAGACATAGGTTGTCCTTCTCGAGCAAATATTCCATAATTGACATTATTTTAACATTATAAATTTGTATTTATTATTGAATATGGTGGGTTATAGGCAATTATTAGAATAGTCTGATTCACTTTATCCACATACTATTTTTTTCATTAAATAATAATAACTTGATGTTTTTTGCGGAAGGTAATAATAACTTGATGTTATCCAAACAATAAATATTTGGATTTCTATGTGCACCAAATATCAAATTGTTAAATTTATGGAGTAAATATTTTTTGGATTAATTATAAAATGCCCCCTTCAATTTTGATGTTCTCTATACAATAAATATTTACTTATCTTATCCTTGTACAAACAAGTCGATGTTCCATGCCCTTATGGCTTTATCCTACTTACCTCCAAAGATCGAATTTTATATTAATTACAACTTTAAAAAAAAAATTAGCTATTTTTTTAATTTTATTTTAATATATGATACAATAGAACATAAATTTTGATTATAAAATTTAAAATATTTGATATTTTATTTTTGATTAGAGTATTTTTGGTCTAAGTATAATTTTTTTAATTTAAGGAATTTAAGCATTATATGTTTATAAATTTTAGAGGTCTAAATATAATTTATACAGCAGGCGTGCAAGAGCCTCTGTATATAATATTTTAAATAATCATAACTTGTGCCTGAAGGCACGATAAAATATTAAATTCGAGCGTCTAAAAAATCGATCTTACTATATTCAATTTTTTAAAAATATATTAACTAAAAATTAATTAAATATTAAAAAATTAAATATATGATAGAAATGAATGGTGTGATATTTTTAGAGAGGAAATATATAAATGGTTAAATATGTAATAGAAATGAGTGATGTGATTTGACGTTTGAGTTTGACCAAAGAGATAATGAGTGAGGTAAGTGATTGGTGATGATTTTAAAAGAAAAAATATGACTGAGATAAAATTTAAACACATTCTTGTTTTATTATATAGATGTCCGAGATTTAGCGATCAAGCGACAACTTAAAGCTGAAATGTAATTCTTCCTAAAAAAAATTTGATGTTTTGGCGCCATAGAGTTTGATGTGTTGATGTGTTTCTCTTGTATTTAATGCTTAGATTCTAGTGAAAGTGCAAGAAGGGTAGTGGCTGTTCCACATCCGTTAGGTATAAAAGCTTGTTTAACCCTTATTGCCTCTTCTCTCTCGATCGTCTCAATCACGACGCCAGCGACGAACGTTACCAAGCGAAGGAACTCTCAGATCCAGAAGCAGCACTCCATCTCCATCACAATTGGGTCTCAAGGTCAGATTTCCCTCGTTCAATCTCCATCCCTCACTGGAATCAAATATATAGCCCTAGATCTATGTATATATTGTTATATATATAAAGCTGAATTTGATTCAAATAATTTTATCAAGCTGAATATTAATTGCCTATTTGTTTATGTTAAATGGTTATCCCATTCCCATGTCAAATGTTAGTTGCCTTTCTCACTGGAATTGATATAGAATCATCATATCACACTTATTTTGATCTGTTTGGTTCAGTGTCTCTTAATGTAAAGTTGTTCTCAAACACTCCCCATTGTTTTCAGCTTTAGGTTTCTTTGTCCAAACTTCACTGCCAAACTTTTCTCATCTGCGTATCAGGATCACTCACTTCTGGAAATCGAATCTGTCCACTATGCATCATTTTATCTATTGGTCATTCGAGTGTTTTCTCATTTCTAGAAATTGGAAGAAATTCATATGGTGGTCTGTAGCATGTGAGGAGAGTGTTTAGGCAGAGGTTTTGTAGTCTGTGACTTGCTTAGTATTACGGGTGACTGTTATCTTGTTCTTTTTGTCAATCAAGAATTCAATTAGCACGGTCACAACATGGAAATGGAAATGTCTTGGTAGATATTCACAGAGTCTCATAAATCTTCTTTTTGTTTGCGGTGCTAAACAAACTTATTTGTTTCATCTTCAATAGAGAAAATTGAGGACCAAGTAGGAAAATCTTTTCATTGCAACAAGTTTTATGTCAGGCATCATGGTTTTATCTCCTATTGCATCAACAGATGGCAACACTTCCACTAGCCTTTCTAATGGAACCCATTGCATAAGCTGCAGGGAAATTGACTCATCCAAGTTGGTGTTGTAAAATAATCGTGGATACGGATGCTAAATACAATAATAAAGAGAGATCAAAGAAACTCATCGGTCAAAGCGTGAGTAATCATTGCCCTCAAGGATAAATTTCGCCCCTCAGAGTACGAAGCTCGGTGCTGCAGGACAATGGCGACAACCCTCCAAGATACAATGACCGCTTCTCGCAAACGTGCACGTGAGGAGCCAGGAACAATTCGAACTGGATTAGCCCACTAGTTAAAATTATTGAAAAAACTAATGAATAAATAATTTTTGTGAAGATAAAAGAAGAACGCTTCGGTATTTTGGCTAAAGAAAAGCTGATGTCTTTGGCTTAGGATGTCTTCTGTGTGCAGAGCAAGAAGAAGAAAAGGTTTGCTTGTTCCTTTTCCCGTGAAGCCTTTGTATAGGCTGCCGAAGATGAAGAAAAAGTGAAGGATCCATTTGATTGAGCCAATTAAGGCTCCAACGGCTGAATGATAGAGTGGAATCAACCAACTTATTTAGCACATGTGAAAGTAATTGGTCAATAGCCATTTTGGAGAAATAAATATAAATTTAAAGAAAGTAAATATAAAAGATTTCAATGTGAATTTTCCAGCAATTTACCGGAAAATTGCTGGAAAATTCACTGTTGACACAAGAATGAGGACGAAATTAAGTGTACTTCATAAGTGTGTTCTCAGCCATTGCCTTAATTTATTCAAAATCTTGCTCAGGAAGAATCCTTATGTTGCACTTAAATTTCTTCTTCTTATCTTCTCGAATCATTGCGTAATCGTTTTTGAAAATATTACAGATTCGAGTTCTTCAACACTTTCAATATCAATAATGTTTAGAGACTTTCCTAGTCTTCTTCCTCCATTGTTTCCTCAGTTCTAAAGGTTCAATAACTTCAATGTTTGTGAAATGATTTATTTTTAATGTTTTAGTGGTTTTGAGATTGGCAAACAATACATTAGGTATAATTGTGAAGTCAACATCTTACGGATAAAAAAATTGAATGAAGTCTTAAAAAAATAACAAGAGAGCTAAAGATAAGGATAAAGAACCAATGCAAGACAACTGAGGTAGCAGGGAGAGAAAAAGTTAGAGAAAGGCGACAATAGTGAAAGTAAAAAAAAAAGTGAAAAGAATTTGAAAGAGATTTCTACATTTAAAGTTAGAAATTGTTAGTTCTAGATTTTTGTAGAAGGTTTTGTTATATTTTGTAACTTTATATAATGTTTTACATAAACTTGTGAAAATATTATTATATTTTAGAATTTTTTTTAAAATTTTAGATAACTTGTGAAATATATTGAACTTTTAACTTAGTACAGTCAAAAGGGTTTTAGAGTATGAAGGTGAACTAAGGATTAAAAATTAAATTGGGCCCCCAAATTTTTAGGACCTAGGTGACTATTTTAATGGTCAGACCCTTAAGTTTGGCCTTTATATGCCTCTTTTCATTCAACGGATCGAAGTGTTTGTATATCTTGTAACAATTGTAATCTATGTTCATCTCTCATTGTTGAGTTTTTGTCCATAGAACTGATTAAGTGAGACAAATTAATTACTGCATGACACGCAATGATTAAAGGTAAAATATGGGTTGTTTCGCTTTTTTTATTTAATTTACCAAAAATAATGTGGATCGTTATAAGGTATAAAGATGTTTAATATTAAAACGTGGCGTCACATAATTTTTTTTTTTAGTAATTTAGGTATTTAATATATATTATATATTATAAATGTGTTATTTCATACACATGTTATCTGTGTGCATCTGTTCAATAGTATAATCCATAAGAATTGTAAATATACATAAAGTATTATGACTAAGTACACTCTTTTTTTCAAACAGATATGACTAAGTACACTTTTTCTTAACAAATAGATTCATATATTTGTTTGTCTCTTTCATCTTTTGCTTGAACCACGCTTTTCAGAATATAAAATACTGTTTCATTATTATTTTTATGTTCTTCATGAAAATTATGGTGTTGCATTATAGACTATCATTATCCATTCATAATTTCTTGTTATCTTATTGCTTAATTATTTTTTATTTTTTTTATGATCATTAATTTGTTTATGTATGCAACCTTCAACTACTGGTTTATTGTATTTTATTTTCTCTAATAACAATTTTATTAAATTTTTTTTTTTGATATTAATTAGTTTTTATTGTCAAAATTTTATGATAATAAATAATTTAATTAGTTGGTATTTTTGTGTTTAAAGAATAAAAAAATCAAGTTTGAGATAAACAGAAAATAAGTTTGATTTATTTTTATTTGTGTATGAGAGAGAGATATTTATTATATTTTTTATCGAAGTGTTAATCTTTTTTTTGTCCTTTAGTAAATGTGAATGTGTGAGGTAGACTGCACTTTTTGACCTAAATTCTATATTTTATTAACTTAATCTTCAGAAGTTTTTTTGTTAAGCCAAATTCTAATGGGTTTTAATATTTGATTTATACTTCATTATTGAACTCTAAAATTTGGAGTTTTTTTAGGTGTGAAGCCTAAAGCCTACGCTTTTTTGGGTCTATTGTTGAGCTGGCCATAGATATGATTAGGTCTGTCAAAGTGCGACAAGATACGATTAATCAACACGAAATTAAGAGGGTTTGGGTGATGCCTTATCTGGGTTCGGGTGATAAAAAGATTAATCTACCAAACATGTTTAATAAATAAGTCGTGTTTTGGTGAGATATGTCAACTTATTTATCATCCGTTTATTCGTTTAAATAAATTAATATANGAATCAACCAACTTATTTAGCACATGTGAAAGTAATTGGTCAATAGCCATTTTGGGGAAATAAATATAAATTTAAAGAAAGTAAATATAAAAGATTTCAATGTGAATTTTCCAGCAATTTTCCGGTANTTGGAGAAATAAATATAAATTTAAAGAAAGTAAATATAAAAGATTTCAATGTGAATTTTCCAGCAATTTACCGGAAAATTGCTGGAAAATTCACTGTTGACACAAGAATGAGGACGAAATTAAGTGTACTTCATAAGTGTGTTCTCAGCCATTGCCTTAATTTATTCAAAATCTTGCTCAGGAAGAATCCTTATGTTGCACTTAAATTTCTTCTTCTTATCTTCTCGAATCATTGCGTAATCGTTTTTGAAAATATTACAGATTCGAGTTCTTCAACACTTTCAATATCAATAATGTTTAGAGACTTTCCTAGTCTTCTTCCTCCATTGTTTCCTCAGTTCTAAAGGTTCAATAACTTCAATGTTTGCGAAATGATTTATTTTTAATGTTTTAGTGGTTTTGAGATTGGCAAACAATACATTAGGTATAATTGTGAAGTCAAGATAAAAAAATTGAATGAAGTTTTAAAAAAATAACAAGAGAGCTAAAGATAAGGATAAAGAACCAATGCAAAACAACTGAGGTAGCAGGGAGAGAAAAAGTTAGAGAGAGGCGACAATAGTGAAAGTAAAAAAAAAAGTGAAAAGAATTTGAAAGAGATTTCTACATTTAAAGCTAGAAATTGTTAGTTCTAGATTTTTGTAGAGGTTTTGTTATATTTTGTAACTTTATATAATGTTTTACATAAACTTGTGAAAATATTATTATATTTTAGAGTTTTTTATAAAATTTTAGATAACTTATGAAATATATTGAACTTTTAACTTAGTACAGTCAAAAGGGTTTTAGAGTATGAAGGTGAACTAAGGATTAAAAATTAAATTGGGCCCCCAAATTTTTAGGACCTAGGTGACTATTTTAATGGTCAGACCCTTAAGTTTGGCCTTTATATGCCTCTTTTCATTCAACGGATCGAAGTGTTTGTATATCTTGTAACAATTGTAATCTATGTTCATCTCTCATTGTTGAGTTTTTGTCCATAGAATTGATTAAGTGAGACAAATTAATTACTGTATGACACGCAATGATTAAAGGTAAAATATGGGTTGTTTCGCTTTTTTTTTTTAATTTACCAAAAATAATGTGGATCGTTATAAGGTATACAGATGTTTAATATTAAAACGTGGCGTCACATAATTTTTTTTTTTAATAATTTAGGTATTTAATATATATTATATATTATATATGTGTTATTTCATACACATGTTATCTGTGTGCAACTGTTTAATAGTATAATCTATAGGAATTGTAAATATACATAAAGTATTATGACTAAGTACACTCTTTTTTTCAAACAGATATGACTAAGTACACTTTTTCTTGACAAATAGATTCATATATTTGTTTGTCTCTTTCATCTTTTGCTTGAACCACGCTTTTCAGAATATAAAATACCGTTTCATTATTATTTTTATGTTCTTCATGAAAATTATGGTATTGCATTATAGACTATCATTATCCATTCATAATTTCTTGTTATCTTATTGCTTAATTATTTTTTATTTTTCTTATGATCATTAATTTGTTTATGTATGCAACCTTCAACTACTGGTTTATTGTATTTTATTTTCTCTAATAATAATTTTATTAAATTTTTTTTTTGATATTAATTAGTTTTTATTGTCAAAATTTTATGATAATAAATAATTTAATTAGTTAGTATTTTTGTGTTTAAAGAATAAAAAAATCAAGTTTGAGATAAACAGAAAATAAGTTTGATTTGTTTTTATTTGTGTATGAGAGAGAGATATTTATTATATTTTTTATCGAAGTGTTAATCTTTTTTTTGTCCTTTAGTAAATGTGAATGTGTGAGGTAGACTGCACTTTTTGACCTAAATTCTATATTTTATTAACTTAATCTTCAGAAGTTTTTTTGTTAAGCCAAATTCTAATGGATTTTAATATTTGATTTATACTTCATTATTGAACTCTAAAATTTGGAGTTTTTTTAGGTGTGAAGCCTAAAGCCTACGCTTTTTTGGCTCTATTGTTGAGCTGGCCATAGATATGATTAGGTTTGTCAAAGTGCGACAAGATACGATTAATCAACACGAAATTAAGAGGGTTTGAGTGATGCCTTATCTGGGTCGGGTGATAAAAAGATTAATCTACCAAACATGTTTAATAAATAAGTCGTGTTTAGGTGAGATATGTCAACTTATTTATCATCCGTTTATTCGTTTAAATAAATTAATATAATATTAAATTAATAATTATTTTACAAAAATTAGGCAAAATAATAATTTTTTATAGAGATAACCACAGAAAATTTATAACTCAAACTAAAAACAACTTCCCTAATTTCAAACCCTAACTCTGTCTTCTCTTGTTCTTCGTTACGACTTGCAACATTGCACCTCTTTCCTCCATGGCTGAAGCCTGAAGCCAACTAAAGTACATCATCTTCGGCTTCTTCTTTCTCTCTCAGCTCGACGAACGGAGACGAACAGTTTGACACTCAAAACTCTAATTTAGGGGTTTCTTCTCTTCTACTATTTTTTTTTTTTTTAAACCGATAAACAACCTAAAGCTTTGTGTCTTTATTAACCAACATCAAGAGTACAAAATCAACACCGTACATATGATTTCAAGACCTTCACGGACAAACCAAATACTTTTGACTTAAAATGAATTAAACGAGTTTTGTCGCTGTGTAACCTATTTATTAAACGAGTCATGTACTGTATATAATTTTTTTATTCATTTATTAAATATACGTAATCACTTAATCTGACATGATTAACACCTCTAAATATGATTTGAAAGCTTTATCAGAGTGGCTATGTGAGTATGAGCTTGGTGAGGACTAGGTGTCATGATATGTGATATGGGAGGGTTGAGAGGTTTGATCGGAGAGATTGAGATGTGTGATTTGAATTTTGAACAGGGGCTTTGCATTTTATACAGAGGAGGGTTAGGGTCGATGGCCTCAAAATGCCCGCATTTTTTACCGCCTAGTTAATACGGCACCGTTCCCATTGAAAAAACATGCCGCATAACTTTATTCTAAAAAAGACAAACGCCTCCGTTTTATTAAGCTGTACAGATATAAGGAGAAAAAGAAAAACTTAACCTCAAAATGGTTTAAGCGAGAATTTTTCTGTCCATATAATATTTTATTTCTATCGGCTAAGGTGAAAAAACGAGCAATGCTACAGGGACCTTATTAGGGGATTTAATTTGAAAATCTAATGATGTGGCTTTAATATAACCATTAGATTAGTTGTGAGTTCCAATGTTAGATGGAACCCACAACTAATCCAATGATTGTATTAAATTAGGTTTTTAAATTGAGTTCAAATAACATTTTTCATGAAAAAATGTTGAATATTATTAATTGGGGTGGATTAATATTTTTTCATGAAAATTTAGGATTTTGATGCTTATGCTATAATTAATTGATGGATAAAACTATATATCCCAAATAAGTATAAATAATGCTCTCATTTCCAAACCCAGTTGAAAGAAAATGTGACCTACACTGTTATTTTGTAAGTTTTTTTTTTTTTTTTTTGGGTTAATTGGATTTGAGGTCCTCAAAATACTGAGTTTGTTTCATTTTCGTCTTTAATATTTCAATTATATTTTTTTAATTTTTAAAATATTAAATATATTTCTATGTAACTCATCAAACACACATTGTTTAAATTGCTAAAATTTTTTTATAGAGCTAGAATTAGGTAGATCAACAAGGATACCTAATTGATTTTGAGACCAATCCATTATAATTAGAGGTCGAGATGAATCGCGATTACTAACTGATGATATCAAAAATTGTCTTTAGAAAGTATAAGGAGAATGATGGCTGAGACTGATCTCCAAACATTAATCAGTAAAGATTGGAACAATCAATCTTTTTTTGGGTAGTTTACTCCATTTTCTATTACATGGTTCGGGTTACCAAAACAATTTCATTGTTTGTGGTGTAAGATTGTGTAAATATAATGTTTTTTAGATTTCATAATTGTGCCAATCTCGTATATTTAATAATTATTTTCAGTCAGTATTATATAATTCACTCGTTATTGAAATTAAAAAGAAAATAAAAGTTTAATGGGCATAATTTCGTTATTGAAATTAATTGAAAATTATTTACATTTGTTCTGACAAAAAATTACCCAAATGCTGAAAAGAACCCACAAAAAACAAGTCAACTGCGCTCAAACCCAAGTCTTTTTTTTTTTTTTTTTGGTACATAAACCCAAGTCTTCACCAAGAAGAAAGAAACATGTTTCCTTTACTTCCTCACTCTAACAAATAACATTTTCCATCGGCCGGAGAGAGAGAAAGTGAGAAACAGAGTGCAAAGAGAAAGAAAAGTCCACCGAAAATGCATTTCCGTCGATTCATTTTCTTCATCTTCCTCGTCCTCAACCTCTACTGTCCCTGTCAGGTACGTACTCAGTTGCAGACCTTTCTCTCTCTCTAAAACCCTAATCCCACTCTATGCTTGTCTCAGGCACAGTCATCATCGATAGAGATCGATGATCGCCTCTCCGTCAGACTCTCTTCCCCGTTCTCAATCGCACTTGAAACCCTCCAGGGACTAATCGAGTAAGATTTTCTCTAGGTTCCCCCAACTTTCTCACCAACCAAACACACTCTGATGTCTTTTTCTTCGTTTTGATTTTGCAGATATAATTTTACGGACATCGGTCTGCTACGACGCGCGATGACTCACTCTTCGTACTCGGAAGAGAACAACAGAGCTCTGAGCATTTTGGGCGAGAGTGTGATCGAGACTTGGGTTTCGCTTCGGCAACTGACCAAAGACATTGACGTTTCGCCGCAAGATCTGAACACTCTGATATCGGAGGTATCGGAAGTGGAGACGTCGTGCGCCGTTGATGGAATGAAGTTGAAGTTGCAGAACATAGTTAGGGTTTCGCCGAAAACTGATCCGTCGACTCCATCGGTGGTTTGTGGTGCTTTCCGGGCGATGTTTGGGGCTATTGCGGTGGATACAGGAAAGGCAGATGTGGGTGGGAGCAAATTCGGAAGTGTTCATGAGAAATTTGGAAGAGCTCGTGCAGTGTGAGTTGAAATCAATCTATCTAACTATCATCACTATGCTATAATAGGACTATCTTATTGATAGGGTTTTGTGATTATGCATAAAATGTTGCTTAATGCTTGGCTGAATTGAGGTTATGAGTGATGTTTTGTGAAGAACACTTGCTTCTGTGATGCAGTATAATTGTACAGTCTAGTATATGGTAATCTGAGTGGAGATATGTAATTAAGGATGGTGGTTAATGATGCTTTGTGATATGTATTTCTGTGGCTTTATGTTAAAATTTGTGTCTTTTTAGCAGTAATATTGTGCTAAATTTGTTCAAGTTTGTTGGGGTAGGGTGGAGAGTTTCAGAGCAATTTCTGACTAGTTTGTCATGGTACAGTCAAGGATCAAAATTTTATTTTGAAATGGTTGAAACTTTTTTATTTTCGAAAAGACCGAAACGGATGAGTGATGGGATTAAAATTTTGAGATGTTTTGACCANAAATTTTATTTTGAAATGGTTGGAATTTTTTTATTTTCAAGAAGACCGAAATGGATGAGTGATGAGATTAAAATTATAATATTTTGAGATGTTTTCACGAGTTTTCACATTGTTCGGAATGTTTTAATATGTTTTAGTGTATTTCAACTAATATTTCAAAATATTTTAGAAATAAATTCTTAATTTTTTTCTTTTTTTTAATTATATATTTGAAATGTTTTTGAAAAGTGATTAAAACAAGACACCAAAATAAAATTTTGATCCCGATGAGAATTCATATTAGATAACTAATTCATATCTATTGGTATGTATGTATTTGAGAACCAAATATGTTCCGTGGTGGATGGTCAAAAACGAATGAAACCTTGGAAAACCGACTTATAGTATTAATTATTTATTGGTAAGGAAAATTATTTATATTTGTGCACACACATAGGGGTGGGCACTAACTCCGACGGAGTCGGAACCATGAATTCTGACTCTTGACTATTGTCGGAATAATCTTTTGCCTCCAACTCCGCCCCAATTCCGATTGGCAAAGTTAGATCGGAGTTTCAAATTCTGTTTACAATTCACTATCGAGTCTTCTGTTCAAGCTTCACCGTCGACGACAGTTTCTCCTTCTCCAGATGTCAGAGATGAGATGAGAGAGAGTTGAGAGTGAGAGAAAAATGTGGTGTATGGAGGCGTAACAGGCGTTAGGGTTTGATAATAATATTTATATATTATAATTAAAATAAAATTATTAATAAATAGTTAGAGTTGGATGTTTTTTAGAATAGGTTTTGGACTCCGTCTACGAACAGAATTTTCCACTGTCCTCCGAATTCAACTCTGACTTTGACGGAGGCGAAATCGGTTTGGAGTTGGAGTCCGTGGTAGATTTTCAAATAGTTGCATACTCTTACACACATATGTGTTTACGTATATATATTACATGAATCTGAGTGTTCCCAAATCTTGTAGTGGCAAGAGTTTAGTGTATTGAGCTGTCCGTTCGCATGAATCATACTGGGAATATTATCTTACTAGTTGCAAAACCAAAGCTTTGGAGCTTTCTTTCGATAGGTTGGGTATAATCCGTGATCTGTTTGTGGAAGAAATATGTGTTCTACTCACTTCTAAGTATTGTTATAGTGCAGAAAATTTTGAGCAAGTTTTTTCACCAACAGAAGGAATAGATCATTTCATTTTACTCTACTTTTTTGTGTTTATTAACTATTGTCAGTAGTAGATGTTTGAGTGTATGATTGTGAGTAGAATTTGAGGCCACACAGAATTATTGCAATCTAAAATTTAGGGTATTGTCAAGAAAAAAGGGGAACGAACTAGAATTTCGTGATTAAGTAGGTTCTACACTTCATTGGGTTGTGATTTGATTGATTGAATAGTTTTTTCTTTTTTTTTTTTTGGACTAAATTCACTTTGCACCTTAAAAGATTTTTCGATTCTCAATTTGTACTCTCAAACATTAAAAATTTTAATGTTTGCACTCAATGATCTGAATTGGTAGCAATGTGGACTTGACTTAACATGCTGTTTAGTATTTCGCCATAAATTGAACACGGGAGGTGCAAGTGTTTCGGGTATGAGAATGAAGTATGTTTATCATTACAGATTTTCGTTTGTGATCAATTTGTAACCGTTTTGTGTATTGAAAATAGAGTTTGATTTTAATCAGATAGAGGGTAACTCTATCATATGAAGCTTATGTGAAACATTAACGGTCTGTGAATTTATATATAAACTCATGCTTAAAGCATTTGCAATTTATATGGTTCAATTTATTACGAAAAATTGAACAGGAGTGTGAGTAAGATTCACATTACTATCAATTTATAAAATTTTGAGTATAAATTGAGTTTTTAAGGTTTGAAGTTACAAATTAAGAATCAAAGTATCTTTCGGGCTACAAAACAAGATTAACCCCCTGTCCCCCTCTTTTTTATTTTATTTTTATTGTTTTTGTGTTTCGCACAATAATCTTTCAGTTGGACATTGGTTTTCTGTGTCTTTGGATGTTGGATGATCTCTTTCTATGTGGTCCTATGATACAACTAAAAAACTTTTAGGGACGAATGAACATGACATTTTCTTCATATTGGAGGAGTGTTTCAATATCATCCCTCTGTTTTTTGGCCCAAAAAAATGTGTCGTGCATACATTCTTTTTTTCTTATTTAATCATTTTTTTAATCAATGATTATTTATGATGCACAAAATTGATTATGTATAATCAAATTAGTCGGGTATGTGATGTAAAATAATTAATAATAAAAGACAAAAAATGTATAGTTGAGTTTGGGTGACCTAATTACAGAAGGCGACAACGGTAGTTGGAGAATTTTAGGAAATATAAGGTAGTAGGAGGGAGAGGGAGAGATAGAGCAAAAGTACTCTCAAGGTGAAGTGTGTGAGATTTGCCTTTGTGTAAAGGGATTTATAATTTATAGGCACAGAACCCTAGATATGGAGGTAACATGAAGATCAAGTTACTAATTTATCGAAAAAAATAACTATAATTGGGAATGAACACCATCTTAGAGTAATAGTTATTTCGATTATTGTTCTCTCACGTGCGTTAACTCTTCCTAAACTCTTGAGCTTGGGACTAGACAGAAGTAATGAGCAAAATTTCGTCTGTCTTTTTTATGATTAAGACTCAACTCAAGAATTAGATTCAAACCTAATATAAATCTGGGCTCCTCAATTATAGTTTATCGAATTTGAAAATCAACAATCTAGATTGGAGCGATCAATCTTTTTTTTGGGTAGTTTGCTTCACTTTCTATTAAATGGTTCGAGTTATCAAAACAATTTCATTGTTTGTGGCGTAAGACTGTATTAGTATAATGCTTTTTATTGTGCCAATCTCGTATCCTTCATAATTATTTTCAGTCAGTGTTATATAATTCACCCGTTATTGAAATTAAAAAGAAAACAGAAAATAAAAGTTTAGTGGGCAAAATGAATTTAGTTTTGTGGATTTATTCGTTTGTTATATAACGAAAAATTACACAAAAGTGACTGATTTTATGGTTTATATAATTTAATCGAAAATTATTTACATTTGTTATGTCAAAAATTTACCCAAATGCTGAAAAGAACCCCTAAAAACAAGTCAACTGCGATCAAATCCAAGTCCTCCAAAAAGAAAGAAACATGT
The DNA here is from genome assembly GCA_963454935.2 of Ilex paraguariensis. Classification (NCBI taxonomy): domain Eukaryota; kingdom Viridiplantae; phylum Streptophyta; class Magnoliopsida; order Aquifoliales; family Aquifoliaceae; genus Ilex; species Ilex paraguariensis. The sequence goes on from CAUOFW020000903.1 coordinate 720,405, forward strand.
TTCCTTTACTTCCTCACTCTTAACAAATAATATTTTCCATCGGCCGGAGAGAGAGAATGAGAGACAGAGTGCAAAGAGAAAGAAAATCCCAATCAAAGTCCACCGAAAATGCATTTTCGTCTATTCATTTTCTTCATCTTCCTCGTCCTCAACCTCTACTGTCCCTGTCAGGTACGTACTCAGTTGCAGACCTTTCTCTCTCTCTAAAACCTTAATTACACTCTATGCTTGTCTCAGGCACAGTCATTATCGATAGAGATCGATGATCGCCTCTCCTTCAGACTCTCTTCCCCGTTCTCAATAGCCCTTAAAACCCTCCAGGGACTAATCGAGTAAGATTTTTCTCTTTGTTTCTGTTGGTACAAATTCTTGCACAATTCAAGGATTCTGACGGATTAGGGTTAACCTTGGGCGACCCCCAATATTATTTACCTTTCGGTGCTCGTGTGAAACTTTGTCCACATCAACTAAAAGTCGTCTCCTCCTGATCATATAAGCCTTGGCCTCAATGGAGAAGGTACCCATTGAGGCCAAGGCCTTATATGGCAGGAAAAAGACGACTTGTAATCAAGTGGTTAGTGGGTACCTCATCTTTTGAGGTCAAGGACTTATATGGCAGGGAAAAATGACTCTCGATCGATGGAGGGACAATGAGAGGTAAAGACTATTGGGGGATCACACCAAAGGGGGTCACTAAAGGGTTAACCTAGGCCGGCCAGAAACCTTGAGTTGTGCAAGAATTTGTACAAATAGTTTCCCCCAACTTTCTCACCAACCAAACACTCTCTGATGCTGCGCTNTCTAGGTTCCCCCAACTTTCTCACCAACCAAACACACTCTGATGTCTTTTTCTTCGTTTTGATTTTGCAGATATAATTTTACGGACATCGGTCTGCTACGACGCGCGATGACTCACTCTTCGTACTCGGAAGAGAACAACAGAGCTCTGAGCATTTTGGGCGAGAGTGTGATCGAGACTTGGGTTTCGCTTCGGCAGCTGACCAAAGACATTGACGTTTCGCCGAAAGATCTGAACAGTCTGATATCGGAGGTATCGGAAGTGGAGACGTCGTGCGCCGTTGATGGAATGAAGTTGAAGTTGCAGAACATAGTTAGGGTTTCGCCGAAAACTGATCCGTCGACTCCATCGGTGGTTTGTGGTGCTTTCCGGGCGATGTTTGGGGCTATTGCGGTGGATACAGGAAGGGCAGATATGGGTGGGAGCAAATTCGGAAGTGTTCATGAGCAATGTGAGTTGAAATCAATCTATCTATCTATCATCACTATGCTATAATATGACTATCTTATTGATGGGGTTTTGTGATTATGCATAAAATGTTGCTTAATGCTTGGCTGAATTGAGATTATGAGTGATGTTTTAGGTGAAGAACACCTTCTTTTTTTTTTGGCGGGAGCGGGAGGGGGAGGGGTGAAGGGCTCGAACCCTTTACCTCAAAAAGGCAAAGAGGTAAGGAATGCCCTTGGTTTTAGGTGAAGAACACTTGCTTCTGTGATGCAGTCTGATTGTACAGTCTAGTATATGGTAATCTGAGAGGAGATATGTAAGTAAGGATGGTGGTTAATGATCCTTCGTGATATGTATTTGTGTGGTTTATGTTAAAATTTGTGTCTTTTTAGCAGTAATATCGTGCTAAATTTGTTCAAGTTTTTTGAGGGAGGGTGGAGAATTTCAGAGCAATTTCTGATTAGTTTTTCATGGTTCGGGATCAAAATTTTGTTTCAAAATAGTTGAAACGTTTCTGTTTTCAAGAGGACCGAAATGAATGAGTGATGAGATCAAATTAATAATATTTTGAGATGTTTCGACATGTTTTCACATTGTTCAGAATGTTTTGAGATGTTTTGGTGTATTTCAACTAATATTTTAGAAATAAATTCTTAATTTTTTTCTTTGTTTTTATTAGGAATCTCCATGAATAGGATTAAACCTTATCCCATGGTATTTACATGAGGTTCTCTTTCATATTCTTAAGAAAATCCTTGAGAGCGCTTAATTGTTTCATGATTTATGTTTCATCTTTCGTTTTTTTTTTCATTTGTTTCGAGAAATATATTGATAAATTCCGATTTTTTGTTTTCGAAATATTTTCGTTTTCTAAGCAATCAAAACAGGGCACCAAAACAAAATTTTGATCATTGAGTTTAGTTGACCAATGAGAATTCATATTAGATAACTAATTAATCTCTATTGGTTTCTATGTATTTGAGAACAAAATATGTTCCATGGTGGATGGTTAAAAACTAATGAAACCTTGGAAAACCCACTTATAGTACTAATTATTTATTGGTAAGGTAAATTATTTATATTTATGCACACACATAGGGGTGGGAACCGACTCGGACGGAATCAGAACCATGAATTCTGACTCTAACTATTGTCAGAATAATTTTTTGCCTCCGACTCGGCTCTGATTCTGATTGGCGGAGTCAGATCAGAGTTTTGAATTTGGGCCAATTTTTACTCTGTTGATATTTGGGGATTTAGGGTTCCATTTTTGGCTAATAGTTGCAGAAGTGAAGAACGAGAGAGAGAGAATGAGACAACAAAGAACGAGATAGAAAAAGGCTTACCAGAAAGGCTTCACAGTTGTCATCTGTTCAGACTTTACTGTCGAGTCTTTTGTTCAAGCTTCACCGTCGACGACATTAAGTTCTCCTTCTTCAGATGGCATAGATGAGAGTGACGAAGGCGGAATCGGTTCGGAGTTGAAGTCAGTGTTAGATTTTTAGATAGTTGCACACCCTTACACACACACACATATATATATATATTACGTGAATCTGAGTGTTCCCAAATCTTGTAGTGGTGAGAGTTTGGTGTATTGAGCTGTCCTTTCGCATGAATCTTNGTGTTTACGTATATATATTACATGAATCTGAGTGTTCCCAAATCTTGTAGTGGCAAGAGTTTAGTGTATTGAGCTGTCCGTTCGCATGAATCATACTGGGAATATTATCTTACTAGTTGCAAAAACAAAGCTTTGGAGCTTTCTTTTGATAGGTTCGATATAATCCGCGATGTGTGTGTGGAAGAAATATGTGTTCTACTCACTTGTAAGTATTGTTATAGTGGAGAAAATTTTGAGCAAGTTTTTTCACCAACAGAAGGAATAGATCAATTCATATTACTCTACTTTTTTGTGTTTATTAACAATTGTCAGTAGTAGTTGGTTGAGTGTATGATTGTGAGTAGAATTTGAGGTCGCAGAATTATTGCAAGCTAAAATTTAGGGTATTGTCAAGAAAAAAGGGGAACGAACTAGAATTTCGTGATTGAGTACACTCTAAACTGTAAAGCAGGTGGTCAGCTATGAGGTGAACCAGTATGAAATACTTCTTCTTTTGTGATGTATATTTGATGGGGAGACTGCTGTAAAGAAAATTATGATGCAATTGGGTCAAGTTACGACTCCATGAGGTTGATTAAAATTTTGATTCAGTAAGAATCTATTAGAATCGGTTTCATCTTTTGATACAATGGAGCCGTAAACTTCATTGGGTTGTGATTTGATTGATTGAATACTTCTTTTTTTTTTTTGGGACTAATTTCACTTTGCACCTTAAAAGATTTTTCGATTCTCAATTTGTACTCTCAAACATTAAAAATTTTAGTTTGCATTCAATGATCTGAATTGGTAGCAATGTAGACTTAACCTAACATGTTGTTCAGTTTTTCGTCATAAATTGAACACGGCAAGTGCAAGTGTTTCGGATATAAAGATGAGGTATATTTAATGTTACAGATCTTCGTTTGTGATTAATTCGTACCCGTTTGTGTATTAAAAATAGAGTTTCATATGCAACTTACGTAAAACGTCAACGGTCTGTGAATTTATACATACATTCATGCATGAAGTATTTGCAATTTTCATGGTTCAATTTATGACGAAAAATTGAACACGAGTGTGAGTAAGGTTCACATTGTTACAAATTCATAAAATTAAGAGTACAAATTTAGATTTTTAATGTTTGAAATTAAAAAATCAAAGTATCTTTTGGAGTGCAAAATGAGCTTCTTCACCCCCCCCCCTTTCCCCCTTTTTTTTTTTTTTTTTTAAAGTTTTGTGTTTCGCACAATAGTCTTTCTGTTGGACATTGGTTTTCTATGTCTCTGGATGTTGGATGATCTCTTTCCATGTGGTCCTATGATACAACTAAAAAAATGTCGGGAACGAATGAACATGACATTTTCTTCATATTGGAGGAGTGTTTCGATGTCGTACCTCTGTTTTTTGGCCCTTAAAAATGTGTCAAGTATACATTTTTTATTTTATTTTATTATTTTTTCAATCAATGGTTATTTATGATACATAAAGTTGAGTATGCACAATTAAATTAGTCGAGTATATAATGTAAAACAATCAATAATAAAAAATAAATATTGGATAGTTGGGTCTGGATGACCTAACCAGTGAAGGCAACAACGGTGGCCAAAAATTTTTAGAGAATATAAAATAATAGGAGAGGGAGAGAGAGAGAGTAAAAGTACTCTCGAGTTAAAGTGTGTGAAGTGTGCGAGATCTGTCTTTATGTGTAAGGGAATTTACAATTCATAGGCACAAAATCCTAGATATGATGGTAACGTGAAAATCAAATTACTAATTTATCGGAAAAAATAACTACAATTTGGGATAGACACTATCTTGGAGTAATAATTATCTTGATAATTATTCTTTCACGCGTGTTAACTCTTTTTAGACTTTTGAACTTGGGACTACACTGACGTTATGAGTTAAGTCTCGTCTGTCTTTTAATGATTTGAACTTAACTCATGAAATAGATTCAGACTTAATCTAAATCCAGTTATAGTTTATCGAATTCGAAAATCAACGATCTAGATTTTTTTTGTCACTTTACAGCGGAGGTACTGTAGTCATACCCTGTCACTTTGATAGGCTGTTGGACTTGGACATGTCCGGTTAAAACTTATAGTTGGTGGAACCTAATTGTAGGTTAAGTGTCATTTGTTTGCATACCTGCGATTTGATAAATGTCGATTTCAATGATCTACTCGGTCGGTTGTCTGTTGCTCATTTTGATGCTTGCAATCTCCAATTTTGCTGAGGTCTAGCTCCCCTGTTCTTTTTCGTGGCCTCATGAAAGAAACGTTAATGACATAAAATGAGGAGTAAATTACGCAGATAGTCCTCGAGTTATAACTCTTGTGTCAATTAAATTTTTGAATTTTTTTATTATGTTAATTCAGTTTTTGAACTCTCTAGTTATATTAATTGAGAATTTACATTTGCCTCCATCAATTTTTTTACCAGAAAGTAGTGAAATGTGTCACTCACGTGACACAAATGATTGAAATAAACTACATATATAATCTTCAAACTATGAATATTATATCAATTATGGTCTTGGATATTATTTTTTTTTTATATCAATTGAGTCCCTAAACTTTCTAATAGTGTGAACTGAGTTCTTTTGTCATTTTCTATTATATGGTCATGTAAGTGGCACACTCTAACGAAGGTATGTAGAAGGACTCAATTGATACAATCAGAGAGTTCATGTACTCAATTGACACTGGTTTAGGGGCTCAATTGATACAATAAAATGTTTAGGAGTTTAGTTGGTATATATATATATATTTATTTATTTATTTTGATTTTTTAGTATTAATTAATTTTAATATAACTCATTTAATTACTTGTATTTTGTTCATGTTCATGTTCATGCGAATAACCCAAGAATCAGTAACTAGGACTAAGACATTCTCTCTCCAATCTCAACCAAACTCCTTACTAATAATAGGTTTTCAAAATCTCAAAATTTAATCCATATGATAGTAAAAACCAAGTAAAACAATTCTTTCGTTTTATGAGGAATTCTTCAGAGTGGAACAACAATTAGGTCGCAAAGAACGATCGGACGATCATCATCAATCTTCATTATAGCTCAAAAATAATTAATTAATAAGCACTTATAGAACTGTATATTCAGATAGAATTTTGATTGATCCAAATGCAATTTGAAAACACAAATTGAATTCATTTCCAAAGAAATTAATCCTCACAGTTAGTATTCAAATCTTTTTAAAAAATAAAAGTCGATTTGACTTAAATAATTAAATCATAGCAGAATTTTAAGAAATTACATTTTAATTTCAAAATAATATTATTAAATAATCACTATATTTTAATTAATATGTATATACAAAGATATTAAATCACAATCAAATCGAGTAGTAGTATATCAATCTCTATATAAATATGTGTATAATATTNAAAAGTCGATTTGACTTAAATAATTAAATCATAGCAGAATTTTAAGAAATTACATTTTAATTTCAAAATAATATTATTAAATAATCACTATATTTTAATTAATATGTATATACAAAGATATTATATCACAATCAAATCGAGTAGTAGTATATCAATCTCTATATAAATATGTGTATAATATTTTTTGGCTGACTTTTTAATTGGAGAAGAATCTAAATAATTTTAAAATTTTACATAAAATCTAAAAAAAAAAATTAAAATTAGAGTAGGGGCAACTAAGTTTCTAAAATTTTTATATAAAATCTAAAAAATTTTAAAATTGGAGCCCCCTTCCTAAATTCGGAGTAAATATTGAACGTAACAGTTACGTCGTATCAGCAATGTTAATATGGGATAAACATCTAGTAAGAAAATTATAAAATAGAGCTCATTTCTTATCATAGAGATAATTATGTGTTACATAATTGAGCGATCATAAATTTTTATAAGACTCACTTATTAATTTTTTCATTAATAAATAAATAATTATATCATGGGATACTTTTAACGTGGTATAACGGTTATGTCCTCTATTTTTTCCTAAAGCGGCCGCTGCTTAAATTAATTATTTAGAAAACAAAAACCTAAATCCACCCTATGNAGCTCATTTCTTATCATAGAGATAATTATGTGTTACATAATTGAGCGATCATAAATTTTTATAAGACTCACTTATTAATTTTTTTATTAATAAATAAATAATTATATCACGGTATACTTTTAACGTGGTATAACGGTTATGTCCTCTATTTTTTCCTAAAGCGGCCGCTGCTTAAATTCATTGTTTAGAAAACAAAAACCTAAATCCACCCTACGATTCATAGTTGCCGAACGATAATACGACATCGCAGCGCTGGCAAATAAACATCCGGGACCCACATCACATAAGATCAAATTCTTTAAGAAATGATTGGCTGTTGACACCAAAGCCTGACTTGCAACAAAGCTACAACGGCTCCATCCATACGTAATTTACCTAAATACCCTTAGGCGCCAGTTTTGGTTGTAGATGATGAGTCACGAGCCCATTACAAACACTTTATTATTACTCAGGCGGCCAGTCACTAATTGTGANACATCCGGGACCCACATCACATAAGATCAAATTCTTTAAGAAATGATTGGCTGTTGACACCAAAGCCTGACTTGCAACAAAGCTACAACGGCTCCATCCATACGTAATTTACCTAAACACCTTTAGGCGCCAGTTTTGGTTGTAGATGATGAGTCACGAGCCCATTACAAACTCTTTATTATTACCCAGGCAGGCGGCCAGTCACTAATTGTCAAAAAGAATAAATTACATTGTGACCCCTCAATTATAATCATGGTCTCACTTTGCCACTTCACTTATTGAGTTTCTCCTATTATCTACTCAACAACTTGAATGTGTTTCATATTATTCCAAAATCTCCCTCCCCCTCCCCCCCCTCTCGAGGTTAAGCTTCTCTTTTGTTTGATTTTAATTTAAAATCTTTTACTTAATATAATATTTTATGGTCTTGTTCTAATAAAAAAAAACATCAAGATATTTTTGCACACAAAATATTTACATTTATAGTAAAATATCATTTGGCTGAATGATATTTTGCACCTCAAAAAATATTTATATGTTTAGTTTACACGTCAAAAGATTGAAGTTTTCATGTGCACTCTCAATGAGATGAGAAAAAAAAAAGTAGTAGTGTGATTCAAAATCCAAGGTCTATTGATTTGCTCAAGGTTTTGTGTTATCTTTTTTCTATTTTTGTACATAATTACTTGTATATTGCTTACTTTTAAGTATTTTATAAAAGAAAATTATGCAATTCATTAAAATAGGTCAAATTTACTATATTTTTCTCTAATTCAAGGTGAAATATAAAAACTTTAACCTTTTAGAATATGAATTGGGAATTTAAAAATCTTTTAAAGTTCAAAATGTCATTCATTTAATATGTTTCCAATGTCTAGAATTAGGATACAATAAAGTTAATAATTATGGTTGGAGGTGTAAAGTGAGAAAAGTGATAGGTGAGAGGGCATTATAAGACCAATAATCATAATTAGGGGTATAATATGATAAATGTAATAGTTTATATGGTAATATGAGATAAGGAACATAGTTGAGGGGTTAAAGTGTAATAATTTATTCCACGTGACCGGCATTTCCAGGTCATCCTGCACCCCTCTCCTCTTTCCGTTACGGTGCTCTACAGTTATATATCTCTCTCGCATGCATCTGTCAGAGAGAGAGAGAGAGAGAGATAGGGAGAGGGAGAGGGAGGGAGGGAGGGAGGGATAGGGTTTGTTGGAGCATCGTTGTTTCTACTATCACATAACCCGCTGAAACCAGTCTCTCTACGCAACACATAGGGCCATGGAGGCTCGAGAATTCTCACACATAGACGCCGAATCAAACGAGGAGACATCCGAAATGCTCTTCACTAAGCGCCGTTGCGGTTATTGCATACCTTGTTTCGGTTCCTCCAACGGATCATCGCCGAATTTGAACTGGTGGAGAAGAATCCGAACACCGGAGAGGGACGACGGATCGTTCTGGGTTCGAGGGATCGGCGTCTTCAAGAAGCTGCGCGAGTGGTCGGAGATCGTCGCTGGTCCGAGATGGAAGACTTTCATACGACGATTCAATCGGAACAAGAGTGGTGTAATCAGCAGGAATGCGAAATTCCAGTACGATCCTCTGAGTTACGCGCTTAATTTCGACGAAGGGCCAGGGCAGAACGGGAATCCTGAGGAGGAGATAGATTACATCTCTCGGAATTTCTCGTCAAGGTATGCTTCGGTTCCGGTGTCCGCCAAGACGTCGATGGACCTCGGCAAGGACGATCCCACTTTCGTTTAATCGCCGCCGGTGGGTCGTCAGTGACATGGTCGATGCTAGGCTGGCTTTTGGGTGACGTTAACGGGCTTTATTACATGTCATCAGTATCTACGACTTTTTACTCTTTTATTAAAAATTTGGGTAAATCCCATTTTTCTCTTAAAGAGACAAAAAAAATTTGGTTGCTCTTGAACAATTAATTTTTTCCCATTATTCTCACAAAAAAATTAAAATGTTACAATATAATCTATCTATCTTATTTAAGTNACTCTTTTATTAAAAATTTGGGTAAATCCCATTTTTCTCTTAAAGAGACAAAAAAATTTTGTTTGCTCTTGAACAATTAGTTTTTTCCCATTATTCTCACAAAAAAATTAAAATGTTACAATATAATCTATCTGTCTTATTTAAATTTGGTCGTTCATCTATTGGTTAATTTAACACAAAATAGACGGACAATCAAACATAAATAAGACAATGAATTATATTGTAACGTTTTTATTTTTTTAAAGAGATAATATGAAAAAATTAATCATTTGGGGGGAGAAATTGAGAATTAATTTTATCTTTTAGGGGCAAAATGAGATTTTTTCTAAAAAATTAAAATTAAAATGAAATTGATGTTGTGTATAAATAAATAAAAAAAAAAAAACAAGAGACAGAGAGGGAGAGATGTGAAGATGCGTGTAGGTTTTGAAGTACTTATTTGTTTAATATGTATGTGAGTTGGTTTCTTGTTGGGGGAATGAAGTTTGATATAGAAAGTAATTCATAGATTGGCCAAATTGTTGTTTATCCATTTTAGTGGATTTCATCTTTCTTTTTGTGGATGGTTTAGCTGTATGTTGCTGACAAATAAAGAAACGTGATAAAGAGAAAAATATCTATAATAAATATGTTACTCATTCTTACAATGAAGATTGTGCTTTTATTTTTTTTGTTCAAGGTGTTTATCGGTATTCAACGCGATAACACTATACAAATATATAATAATTCAGATATTTTAATCTAATCTATATGTCGTCTCTTTTGTGATTTGAACACATTACGTGGTGATTACTTAGACATTAATTATTATAAACCCGACTGTTGTTTCAAAAACTCGAGAGTTAGAACTCATAATTATTTAAACGTAACACACCCACAAAGTAATTCATTTTTTTTTCCGTTTCACCAGATGTGGTACGGGAAATGTAATAGGAAAATTGAAAAATTATCATTTAATTTGATCAAGTTACTACTCGAACAAGTAATGTAACAAATTAAAATTATGACTCAATGTGTTCTAAAAAAATTGAGATTGATCCCAACGTTTTAAGTCCAATTAATCACAGTCGATATCATTGAGTTATATTTCGAGCTATATTTTGAGTTACCTTCTCCATAAATGCACATATATCCTTCTCCCTTCTTTTTTTTTTTTAGCTATAGGGTGCCGATTACTCTTTTGAATTATGTGCAGCCTTCGTAACTCTAACTAGTTTAAAAAAATGTTTTCTAATGAACAAGGGTGACCGAGTGTAAAAAATATCAAAGATGATACCTCTTGCTAGCAAGAAGGTAGGCTTCACCACAGCACCACCCGAATAGTTTATTCTTCTCCTTTCTTTCCAGCTATAATGTGGGATCCCTGCAAGATTTTTTCTGTGGTCAATTCAAGCAAACTTGCCCTCAAAAACAAGTGCCCAAATTAATTTGTCACGATGCAATATACAAAGGATACGTTAGATCACGACTAACATTAGCTGAGATATAAGGTGCTTCGTACATCTTGAAAATATTTACACATTAACAGCCTCGTGATGTCTGATATGTGTCTAGCTTGCACACAGAAAAACGAACATTGTCCCAACTATTTGGAGTCGGCTAAGAGCAATAGAGCATCTATGTTGGAACTTTTCTGCTGTTTACAGACTTGATATCAAGCAAAATGTCACCCACAATCCAAGGAAACCCCAAGCAATGCATGCTGTCATGACTATAAGTTGGGTGATAAGTCACATAATACCACGCCGACGACATCTTTTGTCGCTCAGGCGCCTTACAACTGTTCTCGAACCACCCTTTAGCCTCCTTGTGTAGGCTCTTAATGGACACCAAGATACGATCCTTCGTTTCTCCATATCTCCTGTTATCCCGCAGCAAATATGAAAATCTTCTCCGTAAGTTACCTGTCAGTATCTCATCTGCACTCTCTGCTCCGTAATAATTCATCAAGCTCTCCATTTTATCCAAGTACATCTCTTTGTGACTTGCAGCAGTTTCCAGGAAGGCTTTAAAACCATCCACTTCAAAATCGTGATCATATGCGTCTTGGATGATCTTCTGTGACCAAACACAATCTGGCTTTTCATGCGCTGTTGTTGATTTGATGGTGGCACGGTAAAGTTTGCCCAAAACACCTTGGGAGGTGTATGTAGGTTTGTCCCACCTCTCCATGAAATCAGGAAACTCCCTTGGTTTCAAAACCCTTGGCATCTCGGCGGGTGCTCCTGTCTTTGCAAAGTCGACAGCCATAGAGTGAAGGGTTGCCAACTGAAGGCATTTTGAACTCAAAGCCTTATCAGGTTCACGATCCGAGTGTACCAAATGTGCAGTAGAGATGATCCCCAGAGCATCATTGATCATGTAATCGACGAAAAATTTATGAATTTCCTGCATGTGATTGAAATGGGGAACAAGAGAGAATAGTTTTGAACAACATATCAATCGTTTTGTTCTATTTATGCCAGAACTTCAGTTTTAAATTACCTCTAAAGTCACATCATGATCCATTATACGCTGTCTTCGCCCAGTGTAGTCCATCGGGGTCACTGTTCGACTAGGGATGAGATTTTCATCCCAGCTCATAAAATACAAGTCACCATCTAAATCACCACCGGAGCATTCATTTGGGTGAGGCCTGTGAATCACATCATTATTGTTAATTGGTTACATAGAAATCATCATTAAGACTACTTTAATCCATATTGCAAAGAAAAAGGATCAACTTGTCCTACCCCATATTGTTTCATTTTATATGAGTGATTAAATAAAAGTCAGAGCTGCATCCCATTCTCTGTCGAGAACAAAAAGTTACCACCCAGAGAAGAAATTTTTTTTGTTTATTGTTTTTTTTTTTTTGGTGCTTTGGGGGGGTTGTAATTGGCCGCTTTCAAAATGATTTATAACAGATAGAGGCAATAGAATAGAAAGTATAGTTTTGAGAAGTGCTCCATACCTTTCTCCTTTCTGAGGGAAAATAATGCAATCCACCACACCTTTTTCCTCTAATGCCACCTCATACACAGCCTCGAGGACTCTGATATCTCCTGGGTGAAGACAAGGGTTTCTTGTGACTACTACCTTCCCTACCACTATAGCAGTCGTCTCATCCACCTTCTGGAAGAAAATCTGCTCACCACATTGTCGCTCCACCTTAGTCATGGTTGTCCGGAGGTAAACCTGACCATAATTCAAAGTGCCTGTTTCATCCAAGCATCCAATGAGGATGCGGCCCTTGGGGACGTATATTCGGCATCTGCTTCTTAGATCAGACAGTAGGTTCTCATGATGAGATTGAAGCATTATTGAGAGGTAGGGTTCTGCATTCGGCTCGTAACCTTGAAGCAACATCTTCGCCATAATGCTTTTAATTTCACCCCCTCCCATACTCTCCAAAACATCTAATGCTGCCCCTCTGCATTTCAACATTTTGTGCAGAAGTTGGAGTTGCTCATCTTGCATTGCCTCAAAAACTTTGTCCTCCACTCCCAAGGTAGATAAAAGGGTAACAATCTCCCGGTTCAAATAGCAAGGCATGGAATCGCTCCACTTAGTGACATTCAGCATCCTGTTGTCTGATTCAAATTTAAGCATACTGCCACGTAAAGATAGCTTTCTGAAGGAATTACGATCAATAGCTATGATACCTTTATAGCCCCCATATCGAATTTGAAATGCTGATGGAGTATGATTCAGTCCACACTTTTGAGCAATTTGCCTAGCAAAAGTGAGGGAAATCTTTCCAATGCCATCAGAGAAGCAGTATCCAACACCATCAGATATCACTTCAACATCAGGAATAACCTCAACCTGTTGCGCGGGGACTTCCAGAGTCTGCACAGAAGAGCTAAATAATTGACCCATCCTTGCAGCACATTTTGACACACTGCGGATCTTGTTGAAGCAGCCCATCCACTCTCTGATATCCTCCGCTCTCACATGCTCATTAGAAGCAAACATCCAAACAGCATTTGAACGGAGTTGACTGGCCGAGAATGCCAGAAATTGAAACCTTTTGGTCCCTATCACAATCCCCTCCCTAAGAATAGACAAAATCCTACTGTATATATTAGTTCTATAAGGCTTCGAAAAGATACCTTGCTGAACACCTGTGGAAATAGCCTGAGAAGGAAGCTTACCCCAATCTTCTTCAACAAAAGTTACTCTCAAAAAATCTGACGCATATGAAGCAAAGTTCTTCACAATGTAATTGGAGGATTCAAGCTCAGGACCCAAGCAATAAATCTTGGACGGTGTAACGAGAACTCGGTGGCAACTCATTATGTTATTACTTGTTATTTTGCTGTGAGATGAAGAAGGAAGATTCTTACCTTTTTTACCGAGAATATGCAATCGGGTTTTGATAAATGATACAGGATCATAACAAGTCAACTTCAGCTTATGCATTTTCTGAAGCACCGTCATTGCAGTGTCTATGTCTACCCTGCTAAGGATCTCAATCAGATCATCATTAACTGCAGCAATACTAATCTTTTGAGTGTGAACAAGGGAGTTCAGCTGGAAAAGGATCTCATATGCCACCTTAGAATCGGAATGGTATCTTACAAGTGGAACAACCTCAGATGCAGAATAAAATTCTTCCCCATCTTCCATAAAAAGTTCAACTAATTCTTTCTTGACATAGGGCAAACTGTTCAAGATGTCTAAAGCTGACAATCCTTCTTCAATCTCCCAACACAGTGAAGATGATTGCCCAATGGACTTCACACTGGAAAAATCTGTGGTGCGAACCCAAAGGAACTCAAAATCTTCCTTACAAATATGGTATCGGTCAGCGCTAAACTTTGAAGCGACGTTTGATCCAGAAATTTTTTGGTACATCTTTGGCGCATGTTTGAGCTGAAAAATAATAGAGCTCAAAATCAACTAAAATATCTCAAAATAGTTTGTTTAATGTAAACTCTAGCTTAGAAGACAGTTGATAACATATTGAGCCGAGAGACTACTTTCTTTCCGAACATCCCCCAGAGACTACTAAACAGGAAATTTATTAACAGAAAGATGAAGTTCTCAGCTGGTACGTCCAATTTATAGAAAAAAATAAACTCATTTGAAATTAAACAAGCTCCATGGACTATGAACATAATTGTCATACAGCATTCCTTAGCAAAGAGTGAAAAATATTTGACCTTGTTAAGCTTTGCTCTACAAAAACAATTATGATCATAGGGTAACATATTCTTCCAAGTCTATTTTTCAAGAACATTTTTTTTTTTTCCATTTGGATGAGTGAGTATACTGCAGGCTTCATACCTAACTTCATTCCAGATTCTTAATCTGACACCCAGACACAGGGGCAGAGCAACATGGCGTACTGTGGGGTCAGTTGCCCCCACTCACTTTGTTTGTGCAAAGAAAGTTTTATGTATGCTCCAATATATGTCAAAATTAGCCCCCTCAATGTACCTAGTCCTTTTAATCATCTGTCACAATTAGATTTTAGTCTCTAAGCTTACAATTAAGTAAATTTAACTAGTTTTTGGTTAGTTGAATCCCCATAATTTTTCAAAAATACTCTTCTCTCTCCCTACATTTCATTCCCTATTTCTCATCACTGTTAATTTCAATATATTGAGAAAAACATTTTTAATGGCATTGAAAATGAGATTTCAGATTATCATGCAATGTTTTCTAAACATAAAAATTAGAAGGGAACAATTGTAACTTACCAACCAATGTATAAGCTACCGTTTTGTGAGAATTAAGTAAATTCAACTAGTTTCTGGTTAGTTGAAACCCCATAATTTTTCAAAAATACTCTTCTCTCTCCCTGCATTTCACTCCCTATTTCTCATCACTGTTTATTTCAATATATTGAGAAAAACATTATTAATGGCTTTGAAAATGAGATTATCATGCAATGTTTTCTAAACATAAAAATTAGCAGGGAACAATTGTAACTTACCAACCAATGTATAAGCTACCGTTTTGTGAGTAAAAAAAGTAATTGCATCATAAAATTTTGATCACTCTATAGTTCAATTTTTTATGTGGTTCTTTGTATAAAATAACCTTATATACGTGCATATGAACATTTGACTAAACTTGGAAGAACAGAACAAATTCAGAGAGCAAATATACAAAAAAGTAAATAGTGCTTTAAATTTTTTTTGAAAAAAGTAAAAAAGTACTCATGAAAACATAGCCAAATTGTTCCTAAGGTTTTTTATTTAGTATAAGCTTGATTTTTCAAATTATTATTGTTAAAACTCCCCCCACTACCGTAGTTTTTTAGCTCCACCTCTGCCCTGAGACTATTTGATCCCTACACAAGGATTTGAACAAAATCTGTAACGAGGATGTAAAGTTAAGGCCAAGAAGAAGTCACAAATGGCCATTAAAAACAAGAAAATATAAGACTCCTTAAAAAATAAAAGAATATATACACTCCATTATAGAGCTAGAGAAACTCTATACACTTTCTTCCTATCATGGTTGAGCAACTACTTAAGCTTCTTCTTATCATGGTAGAGAGTTGCTTTATGCAACTACAATGATACCTACAGGAGCAGATCTCTGCCAAAAAGGCTGCAAGTCTTGTGGGTGGTGACCTCTCAAACTTCTTTTCGTTTTTTGACAGGCAAATGATATAACTAAGCAAATAAAAAACTATAATCAGAAATAAGAATATTCATTAGCTCTGTCTCGGGACAACAGGTATAACACTCAGGCAGAACATTTGAACACTTTGTTGTGATCACCCACTGGGCACCCATATTAGTCGAGGCTTGGAGCTAGGTGTAATTTGTTGGTGGCCACTGAAAGCTTATTCCAATGCTTCTGCACTCAGCCCAAAGCTTTCCCACCTAAGCTTAGGTGCTGAGCTGGAACAATTTGAATTTGTCGAAGACATGTATAATGCTACTATCTTATAGGGCCCCAAGCCTATGCACTAAGATTCTACCAGGCCTGCAAAATAGTCTAATGGGGTTCGGGCATTAGCAGGCCCAATCACTCGAGTTGAATTCTACAATTGAGTAGATAAATGAACCCTTAATTATGATTGGTATATATGTACAGATCCTGCAAGACAGAGCAAATCCCGAAGCTTATGACTTGAGGACAACCATTTTTTTAACCGTATAGACAAATAAAACATAGTTTATGAAATATAGAGACCAACACAGCAACAAAATCATGAAGAAATGAACATTCTTTTTCAACTTAACCAAAGGTCAATATTTCCAGAACACTGCAACAACACCAGATAAAAAAATAGTTTACCACGAAAATGCACTGCCTACCTATTAGAGTTTCCATTTATTGCCATAACACATGCGAAGTTTAATGCATAGAGCTATTCTACTAGTTTAGCAATAGTCTCATGAATGAACATGCCTCATTGGACGTGTGTCTAACACACTCCAAGTGCTCTTCATTAAGATAAGTTTTAAGAAAAACAGAAAACGCAGTCAATCCTAGGATGAAATGCACTAGACAAGTATACTTAGCGATGCAAAAATTTAAAGTTCAAATTTGGGGTACAATAGTGAAGATAAACAGTCCATTGGAAATTAGCTAGAAAAAAAGGAGGAGGAGGACATATGATGTGACGTTTGGTCCATTCAAAAATTTGTGGACACACGCCTAATCTAGATGTATCCCGCCTTTAAATCCTTGCGATATAAGCATGAACATGCCATGTTGAATCAGTTCTTTTGTCCGTTTCTATGCTGCATATCTAGAAAATATTCTCTTCTTTGTTTTACAAGGAGATACCGTTAATGGAAAATAAATATCTAAAAGACCTCTTCATTTCCATAATTGCCGTTCTTCATTTTTCGGAATAGTGGGTACAGTTAAGGAGGGAAAAAATGCAAACAAGATAAACACAGTTTCAAGTTTTTCTTCTTTTTTTGCGTTGAGGAGATGAACAGTTTCACATCTAGCAGCAAAAAATCTGAACAGGGGATGTTACTCATGAAATTACTTTGATAATTGAGATTGTTTATTTTGCAGCATCTATCAAAAAAGGATTAGCTTGTAGTATCTAATAGCATAGCCGTAAGCTACCATATTAGAAATTCGCATTCAATTAGTAGACAATGTTCAGCAGATCAGCAGATTTTAGCCGAGCACCTAAATGCCTAATCCAACTACAATGCACAAAAAAAGCTCACCTGGTCAGCCCCAAAGCCAAGGGTTTAAAAAAGGGCTATAAAGGATATTACTCAATGTTTCTTGTAGGTAACAAATTCTAGTGTATTTTCATCAAAGATATGTAGGATGCCCCTCCTTTCTGAACATTAGTGACGAACACTTTTGTATAAAAATTGAAGATCATTACAAGTCGTCAGTGTGCATGTACATTAAGTTTAATGTTTGTCAGTCACAAGCACAAGGATATGAACTCATGTTCTCATTTCTAAATTCTAGGAGATTGTTGCATTGGATCCTTACAACAAAAACAAATGTGGTCACAGAACAGAAGGCATTTAATAAATTTTAATTCCAGCATATATTCCCATATATTCACGTAGTTTTGTAGATTATTAGTCAGGGAGCGCTGGTTTAGTGGTTAAGATTGGATCCAATGACCTTGATGTTATGAGTTCAAAGCTAAGGGCACCTATTTTTCACAAATAGTGCCAAAAGCTAGATTTGTATCTAATCTACTCCCCCTAGACTCCCTTAATGGGAGCTAAACCTGGATACCTTCACTCATCCCAAAGTATTAAACCCTTGGTTCAACATCATTCATCACCTGTCTAGGACCATATTTTCCATTGAACAAGACTCACATTTCTTCTGCATCCTAGAGTCCTAGACTACACCATTCCTCAAGCAGGATTTTAGGGAATTTCAAAAAATGGACAGCTTATATTTACGCAAACCCTCCTGGCCACCATAGGCGTAGTTAACATCAAATCTGTTTGCATTAAAAGGCCAAAAATACATCAAATCCATTTGCACTAAAAGAGCCAAAAATGGATACCTTCTACTCAAGTACTCAGGTGGCAACTGGACACTTGCAAATCAAAAGCATATTTAGCTAAAAGAAAAGGCTATTTAGTAACAGGTCCAACAATTGATATCATACAATAATGAGTCTAGTCATGATAAATGTATGTTTCTAAATGGTTCATATTGGATTAAAAACCTTGTATCCTCACTAAAATGCTTATCGAACAGCAGCAAATCAAGATAATTCCACAACAATAATTTAACCTCACATAAGGAAAACTAAATCCAAGAATTCTACTAAATCACTGATACCAGTACATTAATCACAATTATTAAAAACCTTGGGATTAGATCCAGGAAGTGCAAAAATACATAAACCAAAAGCTTAGCAAATTTTACCATGGCATCTTCCAAGGCCACAAATCAAAATCAAGTGCCGAAAGACAAGTCCAACAGAAATGTTGGAGTGAGGACAAGCTCATACAACAATAATCCAATAGTAAGAACACACACAACACACTATGACTTAACTGTGAACTGATCACCATCAAATGATGCAAAAAGTATCCCTCTAAGTTCAAGCAAAAGTGGCAATCTTACAAAAAAGCAAAAAATTATACCTTCAAAAGAACTGCAGTGGGTTTCTCACCATCCAAACAACACCCACAAACCTCAAAAATATCAGCAAACTGTACCTCTAACCTATAACACTCCGCATCATGATTCACCCAGAACTCAATACTATTTCTTTCAGGCATAACCCATGTTTTAACACCCTCCCAAGACTCCAAAACACACATGCGATCACTTTTCACCATAAACCCAGTATGCAACACCCCATTTTCGACCCGGTGTTTAGGTTCTATTGGCCTAAAGATCACATCATCAAAGGCATTGGAGAGATAGAGGTGGGACCCTTTAAAGACAAGCTTGCCTTGATCAGAGAGGGCTAAAGAAATTGATTTGGCTTGAAGGGTCTCGAACTGGACTCGGCCAAAGCCTCTGGACTTCCAGTTCTTGCGCTCTGTGAAAATATCACAGGCGAAGACTGAGCCTTTCCCGATGGTGGACTCGAAGAAGTCGAAGAGGTCTTTGGCTATGACTGATTGGGGGATGTTTGCGACTTTCACCGTCACTGTTGGTCTCTCTTCCACTCCCATGGTATGATGAATGAGCGAGAGCGAGAGAGAGGGGGATGTCTCAACAGGGGTTTTGTGCGGGAAAATTACATTGTGACTCTCTTAATTATGACTTGATTTTACTCCATCTCTTGAACTATTCTATTTTTTACATTATCCCTCAAATATTTAAATTATTTCATATCACCCCAAAAGTAAATATTCGTTATCTTTTTGAATGGAAATTGATAACATATCGGGACAAGTAAAAAAAAAAAAGTCACATTGTACAAGGGGAAAAATAAAATAATTTTTCGTCAAATTTACAATAGGCATTAATAATCAAAGTGATGTAAAATTAATCACTTAGTTGATAGTGTAATATAAAAATTATGATAAAATAAATTATAGTTGGAAGAACCAAAATATAATTTGTTAAATTATCTTATTACATTAACAAATTAAATATCTGACATTGGCTTTAAGTGTTGTGTTTTTTATACGCACTTACAATATTTCAAGATCAATCATAATTTTTTCAATTGCAACTTACAACCCACAAACTACATACTGAGATGATCTCATTGACTCATTGAGTAACTTCATCCTCCATCCAATTTGCAGTTGCTGACATCCCCAATTCTCTTTGATTTCCCCCTCTTCATTTAAACCTTTGATCAGAGTTTTTCACTACTCCCGTGCAGTTTGTAATCTAATTTCTCAAACCAAGACAGTTTTGAAAGTATCTCTCAAACACAAAAAAGGGTTGACATTTTTTAAAAATACTTGCGTTTGGGAAATAAAACCGAGTTTTTTCACCATGTTCTTGCATAAATGTCTGGCCTTATAAACAGAAACACATTCTATGTATGGTTAGAAATGCTATTCAATTGTTGCCTTAATGTGATTCCCATGGAAAAGAGAGCAAGTGAGACTCCACTACAAAGGATGCAACCTGAACTTGTCAGACTCTGAGAATTCACATACACAAGCAGTACAGTCAAATTGCTCCTTCAATCACATTATATCCTTCTAGTTAACCACAGGTAGAGCATCAGTAAGAGCATGATTTAGACGAGAATCGTGTTAGCCGAATAGCTGTTGCAGTCTTGCAACTGTCTGGGGAAAAGCATGAGAATCGGCGATTTCTGAGCATCAATTAGATCAAAAAATGAATGAGAAATATGGCTTCTTCATGAGAAATCTAACAAGAAGATGACGAAGCCCAGGTATGAAAAAGATAACAGCCAGAACGAATATAAACAACAAAACCAATTGGAGAGGAACTAGGTAAAATTGCATAACAAAACAAGGTATCTACAATTACTATTTCAAGGTTTTTTTTTCTTTTTTTGTGGTGCATAGGTTAGTTCTTAAATTCGAAAAAAAAAAATACTACTTTCATACAAATATGTCTGATTGGAACGGAATAAATTTGTTATCTTCAGAAGCAATTTTTCGTGTTTCTCGTAAGCATGGCTGAATTGCGCCTTGAGAATCATTGGTCAGAGCTTATGGATCTCTCTTCTTCTTCTTTTATAGAGTTTATCATTACAGCAACTTGATCAATTGTAGGCCTAGCATCAGGTGACCGATTTATGCAGTTCAATGCTACCAGCAACAAGTTCACCATCCTCTCTTCACTAGCACCTTCCGAAATGAGAGCTCTGTCAAAAACTTCAACAGTCCACTCTTCTCTAACCACAGATTGCACCCATTGTGCTAAATCAAATCCATTACTCTGGACAGACTTCCCAGTGAGAAGCTCAAGGAGAATTATGCCAAATCCATAAATATCGACCTTAAAGGTGGAATCATCACCATGGCCACTGGTTGTGTCATTGTTTTCAATACTGCTGGCTTGAGCAAGGAGTGATTGATCTTGATTTTCAACTACTTTGAGACCGTATTCACTTATACATACATCCATATCTTTCTTCAGCAAAATGTTGGAGGTTTTCAGGTTACCATGTACAATCCCATCATCGCAAAGCTCCTTGTGCATGAAAGACAAGGCCTCAGCAATGCTAGCTGCAATGCTTAGTCTGCTTCCCCAGTCAAATAATTGGCCATTTTGCGATCCTGAAATTGACAATAACAAACGAAATATTAGTGTTATTATGGAGCTGCAATAACAACCAGAATATGCTGCACTTTGCAATGTTCTAGTTTGTTTTTTTTTTTTTTTGTCTTGGCAACCTAGGAAATAGAGGCCATCGTTAACCATTGTTCGTTTAAGGCATATTCTTAAAATACCTAACCATTGTTCGTTTAAGGCATATTCTTAAAATACCTATATCTACAGCGGCGTGGTTTGGTAATACACCAGTTCGGCTACTATTAGTCTAAATATTCAGTTGAATCTATCTGTGGGAGTTGGTTCAATGTTTGGTTTCCACGACAAACGGGCATAAATCTGTTATTGGATATCTTCCTTTTGGAATCACTTCGGGTTCATTCATGCCTATTGACATATTCAAAAATTGAGAGGCCTCTATGAGTATTCTTGTTTCAGCCTCCTATGCTGCATATTTTATAAAAGATTGACTCTCAAACAAGGGAATAAAATTAAAGCGTATTACGATAGGCAATGCAATGGATGACCTTACCATGGAGAAGCCTGAAGAGACTGCCATTCTCTTGATATTCATAGACCAAGAGCTTCTCTTGCTTGGAACAATAATAGGCAACAACTGGCATTACATTTGGATGCTTCACTTGGTTTAACCTCTGCATCCTCGTCTCCAACTCATCTCTCGGAATCGTCCAATCCTTAATCCTTTTCACCACTAGAGTCACCCCACTATCAAGCATGACCTTATAGAGGCTCCCATGTTTTCCTCTTCCAACTATTTCAGCTGGGGATCGAAGTAGATCCTCAAATTTCAGCTCATTTACCAAAGGACTTGAAAGAACTATGAGTGGTGATGACGCCGTTCCACCTTCAGCAGAGGTTATCGAATACTCTGACCTGTAACCTTCTGTCTTTAAATCACTGGAAATACCACTATTCTTGTTGCTACTATTATCCGATTTCACCCCCTTCTTCACAGCATTAGTCCTTTCATCATTAGGCTTGTTTCTCTTACTCACTTTATAGGCAAAGAAAAGCACAAAAATCAGGACTAGAATTGCGTATCCAGAGTACATAAAATACTTATAGTTTGAGGAGCCTTTCTTCTTATCTGGAGGAGCTGATGGGCATACAGTAGACAGTGGCTTTCCACATAGTCCAGGATTACCCAAAAAGCTGCTTGAATTGAAATGCCCCTTGACATCAGGAATTGGACCACTGAAATTATTATTGGAAACATTGAACTCTACAAGGTTAGAGAAATCAAAATTTGGTATCGTTCCATTGAGTTCATTGTTCTGAGCAAGGAAGGTTAGCAAGCCTGAGATCTTTGACATATCTGCAAGCTCATCATAGAACTGGTTGTTTGATATATCAATCCTTTTCAGATTATTCAACCCGGAGAGAGATCCTGGAAGTTTGCCTGAGAGCCTGTTTCCACTTAGATACAAATGGGTCAGAGAGATGCAATTTGATATCTGTTCTGCTATATTTCCAGCAACTTTATTGTTGTTCAGGCTCAGAACAGCAAGAGACCTCGCCTCGCAAACAGAGCTAGCATCAAGAACACCTGTGAGATTGAGCTGATCAAGAACAATCTTCTTCACAGATTGTAATCCACCGTCACACGTAACACCTTGCCACTTATCAGTACAAGGATCTGAAGTCGAATTCCAGCCCCAATTGGCATCTCTTAGCACGTTCCCAGGATAAAGTTTCCCCATGAATTCAACCAAGGCCTGCTTCACTTCTTCTTTTTCTGCATTCACTGTGGAGAAGAACAAGAACAGGAACATAACAGATATTACCCGGATCGATATACAATCCATGGCTGATGAACAAGATGAATATTGTGAGAATGTCAGGATAATTTGTTTCTCCTTCTCATGAGATTGGTTGGATTGATTCAAAATTTGCAGAGGGGAGACAGTAACATTGTTGAAATGATTGCTCATATCCTTATATATTGCCAACTGGCTGAAAATTAGTTAACAACCAAAGCGTTTTGTACAATGTGGTTGGCAATAAAGAGTAAAGGACTAATAGAATAGGCACTAAACAACATAAAATATATGGAGCCGGCAGGTGGAGATGGTCAAAACACTGATGCCATGTCTCTGTCTTTGGCTTCTCAATAAATCCAATGTTTTTATGGTACAAGGCATAATGCACTAATCTTGGTACTGTTTTAGCTATAGCATATTTGGTGCTTTCTCCAACTCGCAGATTCCCTGTACCTCGGATGACGGTCGGGTCTTTAGCAGCAAATATCTCAAGATCCCAAGTTCAAGTCTCACAAGAGACTTTCGTGGTTGGTCCGATGCCCATGATTGAGTGCATACACCCGGGTTAACCTAGAACTCTCAAGTCCAAAAGATGCACGGTTAAGACGGTTTTATGGTAAAAAAAGTGCAATCATAAACAAGTACAAAGAACTCATGTGGCCTGCATTAGTCCAGCTATATAGTTTGGCATAGTACAAGTAGCTAAAAACTAAACAAATAACACAGCATAGAGCTGAAACGTAGACAATGGTGTGTATCATGCTAAGTTAGGTATTCGCAAGGTGTACAACTCAGTCCATTGGGACACTATCCTCAATACCTTTAATGAACTCCAAACAAGGATGAAAATTTGATTTCGAGCCATAGTTAAAATGAAAAATCGTTACGGAAACGTCTCAAAAACGTTTTGGGAACATAAGGGAAATAAATAAAAATTTCAAAATATATTTGCAAAACATGCCGAAACCAGGATCAAAATTTGTTTTGGTGCATTATTTTAGTCATCTAGGAAATGAAAATATTTCGGTATGTTTCAAAAACGTCTCCACCCATTTCAAAAATAGAATGAAAAAAATAAAAAATTTAAGAATTATTTTTTCAAAATATTAGTCGAAATATCCTAAAATATCTTGAAATATTTTGAAACATTCTGAAATGATTGTGCAAATACATTAAAATATAACAACAGTTTAAAACATTATAGAACATCTCGAAGTTTAAAATTTCGATTTTATCATTGATTCGTTTCGATCTCTTTAAAAATGGAAATGTTTCGGACATTTCAACTATTTCGAAACGATATTTTGATTCTTGGCCGAAACATTAATCAAAGCACATTGACAATTACCAAATAAGGGTGTTCACCTTACCCTACGGGTAGGAAATATAGTCTTCCGTCTTCCTACCCGATACTTTGCGAAAAAAAATTTTCTTACCCTACCCTACCCGATCAGATGTAGTATTTCTACCAACTTCGGGTAAACACTTTTTTTAACTATTAATTTTTAGATCATTTTAACAATTCAATTAAATAGCATGCACTAATTTAACAACACATTAAATCAATAACACTAAAACTTAAAAACAACTACAACAACAATTATAATAAAACACAAGAAATCATGAACATCAATTTATCATAATTGTTATACAAATACAATAACAATTATTTTAAGTTTAAACTATATGAAACACATTAAAATCATAATTGCACTAATAGATCATTAGTTCACTACAAATTATGTAACCTACACAAAAAATAAGTCAATGTTTTAGCAACTCAAATATCCACAACAACGATAATGTTATAATATAAATTATATCACACAAATACTCTTATAATTACTATAAAAAAATTAAATATATTTTTTGCGGTTAGGATAGAGTAGGAATGCGAAAATTGATGGATATTCTGCATTCTTATTTGATTTTTGCGGCTAACCATTCAGTAGGATCGGGTAGGATAGAAAATTACGGTCAATCAAAAATTTGAACACCCCTACCCAAAAACCTCAAAACATAGAAATTTTCATATTTGATTATTGAATTGTTTTGATTTCAATGGAAACGAAATCACTCCGGCCATTTCAAAACAAAATTTAGTTCCTTGGTATCCAAATGGATTGAATTCTGATCCAGCAGAGGGCAACATCATCAGTAAAAGAAAAACAGAGAATTGACTGAACAGTTATTGTGTTCAACATCCCCCAAAAGAACTTAACTATGCTTTCAATAAACATCTGTGTCCTAAGAATTTCACTATTTTCTTCTTAGACTGCATGGGAAATTTGAGAAATGAAAGTACAAGGAAACCAAGGAAAAAATTCTATATATCTATATAATAAAACAGGATTGTGTTTGAATTTTATGCTAGTCATATTTTCTCCCTCCAAACTATCGTCAATCACTTACCTCACCCATCATTCTTTTGTCAGACTCAAACGTCAAATTACATCATTATTTTTATCACATGTTTAATTATTTATATATTTCTTTTCTAAAAATATTACATCATTCATTTCTATCATATATTTAATTATTTAATATTTAATTAATTTGTAGTTAATATATTTTGATAAAAATTAATATAATATAATCAATTTTTTTGTCGTTCGAATTTTATATTTTATCGTGTCTTCAGGCACGGGTCATGACTAGTATATATATATTGACAAACAGCCAATTTCCATGTTCCCTCCTGAAAAATGAAAATTCATAGTTTACTATCGTCAATTTTCAAAATAAGAACAATGGGACCTCTTGGAATGCTAGTTGAAACGATACCAAGTGGTTTGAAAAATGGCATTTTCTAAATATTTGTGCTGAGGATAAATAGACGCAGACACAACAAAAAACAAAGGACAGAGACAAAATCATCACAAGAGCTGGAAGATGCTACATCACAAATAGATATATGATCTTAGAATGCATTCTATATTCCTGCAATGTGTTCAAAACTGTAATCGAAAACAAAAGATGCTTATAAAAACCGTCTAAGAAAAAGGAAAAGTTGATCTTCATTTTATAGAAATGTCAAGATCGAAACATCTTACACAACACAAGATTTACAAGCAAATTAAAGTATAAATCATACAGCCAGATGACAAAGTTGATAAGCATAATGAAGATGTCTATCAATTCCCAGTACTTCATGGATCTGCAAGTCCCGGAATTTCATCTTCACTTGATGTGCATTGTCCATCACTGACATCGTCATCGTCAGTCTCTTCCTCGACTGCCTTGTTATTAAGGTCTTCCTTCTTCGCGTAACGCTCACAGTACTCTGATTGCAGAAAAGTAATAAGAATGCTATTATGTGAGCAAGTAATAAATGGCTTTTGTGAATATCCTATGCTCTATATCACACATCATTGACAAAAAACAAAAGTCCCATGAATCCATTCAAAACCGCTTTGAACAAATGGCTTCTAATCGTATACCCCAGCTTGAATTGTGCATAATCTACCTGAAAAATGAACTATATGGCTTGGCTGTGTAACTACAAAGGAAATGCTTCAACCCCCAAAGTTCCCTTCTTAATGTCTCCCTTAGAGATGGCTGTACATGCCTACAGAAGGAATCATATTTGTAACATTGTTTCTATAACTTCTTGAACAGACATGATCACCAAATATTTATGTGAGCACCACAACTAAAAACGTGGCACATTTTCAGTGGGGGATCCACTGCCAGATCAGTCATGGCCAAGCAACTGCAAACATAAAAAATCTGGGGAATAGGCTGATAATTTTGAAGTGTTGAACTGAAGAAATCAGTAAAAAAAACAGCCAAAACTTAAATGTTGCTATAGTCACTAAGGTTTTGGTTTATCATGGTTATGTTCCACTTAAAACATGTAGTCCTAATTATAATACACGTGTACATATATTTCCAAAATAAAGGCACTTTTTAACCTGAACAATGTTCCATAAAACAATAACGTTATTATAGGACAAGTAAGGAAGACAAATTAGGAGGAAAACCTTTCACCTTTAACTTTCTGTTCATACATATTTTTGTCCTTCATCATCAGGGAAGCAGCATCGCCATTAAGTGGGTCTGAAGGGTTTGGATAAAGCAAGAGTTGTGGAAGAAAAACTTCAAAAATATTTAGAAGATCTTCAAAAAAAAGTAAAAACACAACTAGGGTTAGTTGTGATTAGTTCACTACCAATATATATAATCATGTGAAAAGAAATAAAAGATACAGAGAGAGGGTACAAGGATCAAAATATCGTTTCGAAACATCCAAAACGTTTCCGTTTCCAAGGAAACCGAAATGAATCAATGATGAAATCGAAATTTTAATACTTCAAGGTATTCCATAATGTTTCGAAATATTTTGTTATATTTCAATGCATTTGCACAATTATTTCAGAATATTTTAAGGTATTTCAAGATATTTTAGTATATTTCGACCAATGTTTTGAAAAAATAATTCTTAAATTTTTTATTTTTTTTCATTCTATTTTCGAAACTGGTCAAAACGTTTTCAAAACACGATGAAACGTTTCCATTTCTTAGGTAATCGAAACAATGCACCAAAATGAAATTTTGATCCTTAGGTAAAACAATAACAAAAACTACACTATGTCCTGATACATATAAAGACATGCATTATAGGAAATAGAGATATAGAGCGAGGGTACGACAATAAAAAAACAACATTGTATCACGATACATACAAAGGCATGTGTATTCCATTTACTGTAGAAGTTTTCAGAGAATTCATCAGAGGAATGCTTTTAATAGAAATTGCTTGTTCTTGGATATCCCTACTGTTTGATCTTGTATATGCCTATTAGTTTTCCAAATTAATCACAAGGATACATATAATTCAAAAGAATATGTGAATGATTCATACACAATATCTCTCTCTTTTATAAATGATTCGACCAATTGGTATGTGTCCACAAATAATTGAAATTTAATTTATTGATCCATATCTTCAATTTTTGGAAACTTCCAATTTTTATGTAACCCTTGGATACAAATCACGATAATTTATATTTTTCCTAAATCAACCTACAAAATCCTTCAAATTGTTTTTTATTAAACCAATGTATTGTATACATTCCCTCATTTCCATCCTAGATTATTTTTAATTTTCCATTTATCGAAAAATTCAATTACTGGCTCATTCTTCATCGAATCATATAGATGATTTAGCAATGATGGAATTACATGAAATTTTACCCAACTCCATATATGGAATGAATGTATGAAATATGTATAAACGAAAGAATGAAGAGAATTTTCTGCACAATTCTAATCCTTGAGCTTATTGGAATCCTTCAATTCAACCAGCGAATAGGCATCACATAAAGTTAAGACGATCTTAAAGCCTATGAGGTGAGAAATGAGATGAGAACTAAGAGAGGTTTTGGATCAACAAGGGATAATTTATGTGTTGCAGGCTTGCAGCCTATTTTATCTGATGGTCTAGCTGCTGCTTCGATTCCAGCCAAAAAGCGAACTGATTGTTTTCTTAGCAGCTACTTGGCTAAACAAGACTCCCTTCTAGCCTTCCTTCAAGCTGCCCCACCGAAAGAATATACACACACATATATATGTATGTGTGTGTGTGTGTATATATATATATATATATATATTAGAGTAGAGACCGTAGGAATGATGCAATTGGCCACTAGGTTTGAGAAAGAGGTTGGCTTTGAAGTCGATGGAGGGAACAACGATCTCGATTGAGAAGTTGAGACCAAGCCCTAAAAGGGGAGATATGTGAGAGAGGGTACAACAATTACAAAAGCAACACTATATCATGATATATACAAAGGCATGCATGCATCAACAAACCAGTGATAACACCATGACAACAGAGATAGAGCACTAATGGAAGGGTTGATAAATCATGATGCATACAATGGAATGCATGCATCTACGAACAGGTGATAAAGTTATAGATAGAGCACTAATGGAAGGGCTGTTGAATTATTATACCAAACATTGGACTCCATGATTGATTAATAACATCCAAGCAAACGGAACCAGACCTGCAGTTTATGGGGAGGAATGAAGTATCAAGTCAGCTGGGATTACCAACAAATTCAACTTATAAAAAAAAAAACTCAGTAGAACAGACATGTTTTCGGTCTTTTCTGTAGAATTCTTGGTCCCCCGTTGCGGTACTCTAAGGTTACAAAACAGCTACAGATACTCTTTAAGTTTGTGGCTGATTTTGATGACTAATTACTCATCTAGAAGTGACCTAGTTTGGTTATCAAATTATAAGTTGGTGAACCAAGTGCATGAGTGAACTCACAGCTCATCAACATTTGGGTGGAATATCTTGTTCACAAATCCAATGGAAGGAGACTTGTATGGATAAGCATCTGGAAGCTCAACTCGAACTTTCCACAAACCACCTTCATAAATACCTGCAGCACCCAGAATCTAATGCTGCTAAAACTAACAGAATCTGATGCATATGGCTTACTACTATTGAGTTCAGAAGAAGCTCATGCAACAAATTGGATTCCAACTAACGGGGCAGGCAAAACACTCAATATATGATCAAAATAAGCAACAAAAGGCTAGGGCATCATCTGTTAGCATTTTCAAAACTAGTTAAGATTGTGTTTAGGGAAAAAGATTTGAGATCAAAATTCCTAGAACCAAAAAAGTGCTTAAAGACAGTTGTGTGGTCCCTCAGTTGTTTTGCAGTGCTTGATAAATTGCCTACCATTCACAAAGGAAATATAAAGATTAAAAGGAATGAATATAAAGATAGGATAGATTAAAAATCAACTGGATATCCATAACATTGAGTTCTCTCGGGCACTCTTCCTTGTCTTCAAAAGCATATTCCTATGAAGGTTTGGGGCATTAAACACAGTACCTAAACATCAATTGAACCTTCACAATACTATGACACTAAATGCTAATTTTTTCTTGAAATGGTTATGAAACTCCAATATTAACTCTCGCATGCAGAAGCTACTCAACGATCATTAATGTCAGTTACCAAAAGGGCAATTCTAGGTGTGTCTTGTGTAAGAACAGGAAGGGGCACAACCAAGAAAAAGCAAGATCTGCAGCAATGATATGTCAATAAACATATTTCGCTGCTCAAAAGGCATGGAAAATCCAGACTGAAGGAAAACAGAAAAAAACAAGTTTTTAAAACAAAATTCTTCCTGCTCCAATCCATGGACCTTGAAAATCTAATCTGAAGCAGTTTTCTCTGTGGAACTGTCTCATGCACATACCATGGGGCAACCAATTAAACCTTTTTTTTTGGGAAACAAATTCAGTGACAAGAAAGTGCAGGAAACTCCATAAGGAGAAATACATTTAGGGTCACACTTAAAATAATCATTGCCTGCTTCAAACAAAATTAACTCTCTCAACATGTAAGCACCCAGAGACACGCACGTGCATGCTCAAAATAAACAGTAATTGTATTGCAGAACAGGGCTATGGAATTCAGTCCTCCCATCGAATGCCCAGAACATCCCCATCCACCAAAGAGAAAAATGGCCAACCAAAAAATTGAGGAACAAAAACATGGGATCGTAGTTGTGGAGGCTTGAGTGTTAATAGCATACTTTCTTTGGGACCATGAAATTCCACATTGAATTCATTGAGTCCATCATTTATCGTCTCAACAGTATAATCGCTCATCATCCTGAATAAATAGAGCAGGTTAAAAGAAACACAAAGATCATTAGCAACAGGTGCAACTTCAGCCTGTAAAAAACATAACCACTGTCTAGACAACAAAAGGGAATCCAAAATTTTGCAAGGATTCAAATTAAGCCAAAGTGATAGGTTAGATTGTATAAGGACACTAAATACTACACAGATCTCATCGACCAAATCAAAGGTAAGAAACATGATACTAGTGCAACTAAGAGCACAGAATAATTCCTGTTGAGCACAGGGATTGCATGTCGTCTGAGTTGTGGACTACAGACACCACATATTGTGCACACTTATGTGATGTAAAGGTACTTAAAAAATATGAACAACACACAAAAAATCAATATATTTATGTGTTGAGTTATAAGTAGCTGTGGCAGTTTAACACGATGCAGATAAGATACTGGTCACTGATTTACTATGGCATGGACAACTGGAAACTCAAATGTTGCACATCACAAATGAAGCTTCATTAGGAAATAAACATTGCGACACCATTTCAAAATTAGAAAAGATTAAAGAAAGCAGTAGAAATAACAGGGGGGGCACTTCACTAAGAAGGTTATCAAGGTACTACTTTTCTCATTTCCCAATTAACCAAACATATTTTTCTCATTCACCATGGGATTTTCCTGCTGTCCATATCAATTACCACTTCTTCTTTCTCAAAAAACTGAACACCTCCAACATAATTTTTGTTATGGAAAGATGTGAACATCTTTGCAAACGATTAATGCAAGACTTCATGATATTTCCCACTGCTTCAGTCGTCTATCTGAAGCCATCCATTTGAGCAACACTAATTCCTATCAACATTTCCTTTTGGTGAAACTTGAAAAACAATATATATGCAAACTTAATATTTTGTTGTATGTAGTAATTCATTGACTGCAATGTTTGATCCTTCATTCTTAAAGAAACATATGTTGACAAGTTAAATGAACTCCCATTAGTGGTCTATCAATGCTGCATTACTTATTCCAAAATTTTTCCGGGGAGCGTCTATATTTGGACAAGTCCATCAGGCTCTGGATTACATGAGGCAAATATCCAAGGATTCTTTTGCAGGAGGTTTCTCAAGTGTTGCCCTGCCAGTGTTGATGCAACCTTTAACTCCACAACCAACTCATGTACCACTGATATATTCCATCATCTCATTTCTTTTTGCAAGTGAGGGTTATCAATGAAATAACGCATTAGAGATGTTCTTTTGAGCCATCAGATATTAACTTATTGTGGACACCCAAGATGCGTTCCATGATAGTAACTGTCCCTTCCTTTAGAGAATATTTTTCAGCATATGATGCTAGGGAAGTATTTTTTTTCATCATTCTATTGAGTGCTTTAATTTATTATTTTTAGTTTTATGTTGCCAATTGTCAATGTTTGAGAGAGAAAGAGAGCGACCAAACTTATCAATGCCTTGAGTGTGCTAGATATATTTCCCCCACCATTGGCTGTACATAACCATTCATTCAACACAAATTACAGCATTAGCGACGCAAAACAAAAAGACCATTGACCATATAAAACAAAATGAAAGTATACCTAATATAATAATGGAAGCCCCAGCCTGACCAGGAAATCAATTTTTTTTATGTTTGTGGTTTCATTTTTTTTTTATGTAATTCACTAAGTTCCTTGCTAAATTAGGTAATAGACAGATTTTGTCCATCATCCCAACCTTGCCAAAACAGATGCCATGAAAACAAGGCAAAATAGCATGAAACACCATCAAGATATTAAATGTTGTCCATGAAATAATATTAATAAAAGATGTTGGACTACAAACAACTATGACATAGTAGGGTCAGAATATTAAACACAAATAACCATGAGGAGCTTACAACTTCATGACATCCATCTCTCTCCTCTTACTTGGAGATGACATTTTAATACATAGGAATAGAGTTGAGTAACTATCTCCTGAAGTCTGTCAAAAGAATCAACTAGTTAGACATACTACTTTACTTTTCAAAATCATTCGCTTATAAGAATACTGAATGGAATTGGGAAAAAAGGATCAAAGCCAAATTAAAGAGGGAAAGAAAAGAGTAAGGCCTTCCATAAAGATTTGCAAGATTGCACACAATTAACTAAAGCAGGATATAAACAATCACCAGAGAATAAGAACCTTAAATATCTAAATTTTCCAAAGCTAGGAAGAAGGTATAGATATATTTGATGAGTGAAAGAACAAAATCACTAAACACAAATTTTTTACACATTATATATCACTAAATCTGCAACAGTAACAGTGTACAGCCAACAATCAACATCAAGAATCAGCCTTAATCAGTGTATCTCAAATTCTCAACAGCTTTAGTTTAAGCGGCCATACTTTGTTGGTCAACAAGTGCAGGATTTATTCTTTGATAGAAGTTTTACAGAAGACATAAACCTCCAGAACAAACTTCAATTTAAACAAACAAGAAACATTTACCACCACATAACATTTCAAATTCTTCATGAAGTAAAGAAAATTGCAATTGTAGCTATAGCAGCCTTCACAAGAATTTTAAGTTGAGAGTTTTTTTCAGATTGCAACTTTCACAGTAGCCGAACTATTAGCTTCCTACATTACCATTCAAGCTTCCTATCTTTTTCTCCTTTTCTATTATCATCAAATGAAAGAAAAATTAAAAATTAAAATTCCAACTAATGACGTCTGCAGGCATTCTTCTTCATGAAGTGCACAATATCTTGTATCATAAGATGTAACTTAAATCATTTCCAAGCAAGTGATTTCACTCCTAAAACTTTAGAAATTTGCTTACTTTATTCCAATTTCACTTGCATTATGCAATGGCAAACCTATGTTCAAGAAGCATCAACAAAAGTCAGTCAAGGCAAAAACCAATGATCCAATGGGCCAACAGAGATGTGCAACAAGAAGTAGTTTGTCGGCATTCAACACCATCATGGATAAACAATCACGTGTTTAACAATTCCAGTAACCAGATGATACTTGCCATGAAATTACCTCCTATAATGGCCAAAAATTTCCTCATGGTATTTGAAGAATTCACAAGCTAGTAACTAAACTCACCGAAGTATCTCTTCCAGTGTGGGATATACAGCTTCATCATGCCGATGCGTGGAGTAAGTGGGGAAGGAAATTCAAAATAGATAGAGATAGATTGTACCTATATAAATAGTGGTTTTATGACTAAATCCCAATAGGCCTGTGGGCAACATTCAAAACCATAGTGGACAAGGTCCATCTGAGTGACTTTGCATTAAGGGGAATGCAAGGTTAAAATATCATCTAGGTTTATGATGTCATAAACTTCATGTCTGGCCTTGAAAATGTCATGCTATTAAAGCGATGGGGGATTTTAAATGTGGTGCTTAACACCGGACCGCAACTTTTCCCATCTTTGAACCAGTAATTCTTTTGATGCTCAGAATTCATAACATAACTGAAACCCATTTACTAGTCCTTTTGAAGCATGGACAGATAAGTTTATTACATTATTTTTTAGGTTAATTCTTCTGAAACAAAGAATATTATAATTTAAGAGCAAACAACCAAATACAATAGGGGTGTATCTGGACCAATACAAGCAGTTTCATAATGACACTTTAAGTTTTCCAACTCAATCAGGGGCGGAGCCACTCAGTAAGATGTACACTCAATTTTTCTGGGCAAACAAATTTATCTATAGTTTGACATATTTTTAAATTTGTCCCATCAAAAAACTCGCATACACCTTAATCAAATTAAACATTTCTCACATTTAGATCAGAATTCTAAACTATTACAGACATAAACTTAAATAATAAGATCACTAAATGCACTCAATATGTTGTCAAAAATCATCCTGAAACTCTCTCTCTCTCTCTCTCCATTGTTAATTTGGATGTGTTGAGACAAACATGATCTATTACATTGATTATGAGATTCTTATGCTACATTTTCAAAATATAAAAACTAATCAGATACAATTGTAAAGGTATTGAAAAAAATTATTACTGAGAATCATTTAACATGTTGTACTTTTTTTTTGTTTTTGGGAGTGGGAGTGGGAAGGGGGACTTGAACCCTTGACCTCAAGAAGACAAAGCCTTCACAAGGCAAGGAGTATCATTGGACCAAAGGTCCATTGGTAAAATCTGCCCCCACTACGAAAAATTTCTCGCTTCGCCCTGAACTCAATGAATTATTAATCCGCATAGAATTTGTAGCCTCATGCCCTCCCAGAACACATATTTCCATCTGTAGAACCTAACCAAAGAGTTACCTTATGCAGATTCTTATACCTAAGGACCAAGGCATCACTGCTCCTTCCACAAATAGTTTTCACTCGTATGATGACCTTAAATCCATATATCACTCATTCCTTTCTGGAAGACTAACAAGTTGGACAACTCATGTTCCCACACAAAAAATCATCCTAAAATAAGAAAAATGTTCATATAATAGGTATTTTTGTTGTTCCATTTCAATTTATGTGTGCCAAATGTCAAACAACCACCAGAGTAATAATCCAACTCCCACCCCTAAATCATAGAACACTATATTATCAAAGAAACTAAAGATCATGGTTTCACACAAAGCTAGTGTCTGATTGATAACGTCATACTATGAAAACTTATGGTAAGGTGACTCTTTGTGTCTGATTAATAATAAGGTAAGCATCAAAGTGCAGTCACTTGTAGGGATTAGGGGCTGGAAAGAGATAATGTGAGCCAAATATTTTGCAATTTTTGACTGGCAGGAATCAAAATAAAGCCATCCATCTAATTCCGTGGGTTTAAAGCCTTTTTTTTTTTTTTTCTCTCTCTCTTTCTACCTTCACAACCACTTGCCAAAAGCATCATGTAATTGCAAATGAGATAAATTTAGTCAAGCGTGCATAGGAAATCATCTTATACACATTGGAGAATCTTCAAAGAAGACAAAGGTCCTAACATCTCACAGTGTGGTTATGAAGAACCAGCAATGTCTTAATAAAAAAGATCTGGGTCTATAATCTCATAAAAACGCAAGAATCACAGACAATAACAAGCGAACAGTCATACAAAAACCCAAAAACATTCGTTAATTGTCAACAGAGAACTATGAAATGACCCATATATGGATTAGCTTTTAGCAAGAACTAGTATGAAAAAGAACGAAGTTTACCAGATTCGAGAAATGCAGGGCAATTTTTTGAGCACCAAAAAAAAGACTCGGATCCCGAAGGTGTTATATAGTCCGTGACTCTGTGGATGGGGAGAGATTGTCAGACAAATTCAAAAGCACGTGTTGATAAAGGATGGAACATAACATTGTGGCATTTGCGAAATTTAAGGTAGTTTATTTATTTATGCTTTAAAATTATAGAGCTCTCATGGATAATTGGGTTTAAAAAAAAAAAAAAAAACAAAATATGAGACTCTCATCATTAAGAATATGAGAAAAATTAGACGTATATAATCTTATCTTACAATTAAATAGACTATTTTTATGACTTTAATTCGTGAACTTTAAATTATAATACATCTTATTTATTGATAAAATATTTTATGGTGAGTCATGTCATATAATT
This sequence comes from Ilex paraguariensis, assembly GCA_963454935.2. Lineage (NCBI taxonomy): Eukaryota > Viridiplantae > Streptophyta > Magnoliopsida > Aquifoliales > Aquifoliaceae > Ilex > Ilex paraguariensis. Next base: position 756,880 of record CAUOFW020000903.1, read on the forward strand.
AAAATAATTGCAATTGAAAGCACAAAAGCTCCGGGGACATGACCTAAAACTAAAAAGCAAGCTATTAATAAAAAAATATGCAATTATCATGTCTAGGACAAAGAAAAATTATAAGTAGCTCTCTACTTTTTTTTTTTTTTTTTCAGGAAGAGAGTCTGAACCCTTGATCTAAGAAGACAAAGTTTTCATAAGATAAAGAGTATCATTAGATCAAACGCCAATTAGTAAATAGCTCTCTACTCTTCTCAATATATACAAGTGAAGAGAGGCCCAAGTATATTATTGTCAGTTTATATATTGGTCTATTTTTGTATTGATCGTAATATTAATTTAGGCATCGGAAGGAACTCCCCGGTTCAACACCAAAGGTCCCTCTAACCGCTCTTGAATTTTGTAGCTGATGCACCATCAACATTTTAGTAATTATAAAAAAATTATCCCGTATATTGATTATCAAATTTTAGCACTTTTAGCTATGTAAGTGTTAATAATTTATGTAAGCGAAACAAAAGAGCATAATAGTTTCTTCTAACCTAATACAATCAGTTTTTTCTATAATCATCCTTGATTCATATCCACCATTTCTAAGACATAAAGATTAAAAATATATATATTATCAATGTATAGTGCGTTCTGTGGCAAAAGTATTTCACTGCTACTTCAATATTAATTAGTAAAAATATTTCCTTCGAAAATCAAAAATATTCCTTGGAAAAACATGACACAACGACTGTGTTTGGTTTCAAGATAACTCCATGAGTTTGGACAGTAACCCAGTTACCCAAAGAGAAAATATCCAAATCCCAGGCCGTTTGATGGGGTAATGGGATAAGACTACAAACCACCATCATACAACAATGGACAAATCTAGTCACTACCGGGCTGTCAATTAAACTTAATTACTCGAGCTCGGCTTAATTTTTAAACAAATCAAATTTAACCAATTTTTTAAATTCGTTTGAAAACAAATCCAACAAACTCGACAAGCTAAATTCATTTATATGTAAATACTCGAACTCAACTCAAATTCAATTCATTTTAGACTTATTCAGACTCGGCTCATTTAAAAAATAATTTTTTAAAACTCAATTAAAAAAACAAACTTTTTTAACTTGGTCCGAACAAATCCAAGTTCGTTCAACTATCAGCCCTAACCACCACCGTTGACACATCTACTGATGCCACAACCAAACCATCACCACCACCACAACTGCCAACCATCAAGATGATATATTGGTGAGGAAAGTGAAATTAATCCCACCTTCGTTCATACAAGCAGAACACAATATTAAGAATTAATACTCATTCGATCCTGTCCAATCCCACCTCTATTTTATCCCGCAACCAAACATGCCCTTGACACAGTATCCAAGTTTTTTAACGGATACTATGGAAAAAACAAATATACTAACAAAATCTGAAATGAACAGCTTTCATTTTGGTGAAGAGCCAGTCCAATCCGCACATTTCAGTATTCAAGAGTCATAAGGCTCCAAGTTGGAAATAACCAACCAGCTTAATGCATCCCTTCCTCTTGAACTCCTTACAGACAGAAAATACAATCAGTCCCATGAAGCTACCCAACACTCTTCAGTGAAACAATACTTGATTTGGCTAACCAGAATTTGCTGTCAAGCATACCTTTCTGGAGCTAATAATCAATGGCTAGTACTGACCAAAAACAGACTTCAAGGAAAGAGGAGCAAGGAGGAGTAAGAAAATCAAAATGGGGGGGCAAGATGGAAATATTGTGCGACAAATTCGCTTATCATCTTATATCATGTCTTGAGATCATCAGACATGGCAGAAGGTATACAGTGCGTAGTGAGGATGTCCACAGTTGCTTCTTTTGCTGTCTTTGTCTGAAGAACCACAATCTGCATGAAACAAAATTAATGCTAAACAAAGAAGAAACAAGAAAAGGCATAACAGAGAATGGGTTTGTGCACGTGTGTAAATGCATGAGAGAGAGAGAGAGAACCTGTTGGTATTCCAAGTCAAATTTCAAAAATTCATCATTGCAGCTCTCTACCATGCTGGCCAAGCCTTTCAGATTCTTCACAGGCTGACCATTGAAAGCATGGACCTAAGCAAATACAGAAAAATGAATACACTCACAACACGAAAGGATCAGACAATTCATACAACAACATGATAAGCCACTTGCATTCCCAGCCATTGCTAACCTGAGTGTTGACAATATCCTCATACCCTATGTTGATGTCCGCCACAAGCACCTTTTAACAAATTTAACAAGAAAAATGTGCGTACTAGATCAAGACACTAGTGCTGTACAAACTTGAAGCTAACTTTAACTAGAGAAAAGAGACAGTAGCTACCTGAGAAACCACAACAATCTGTTCCTCTGGCGATTGTGGCATTTCATGCAAGAGTTTATCCAACAGCTTGACCGGAGCTTCATATTCATAATCCTTTCCATACTGGAGATGAACACATAACAGGTTGAGATGATATAGAACCATGCTAAGACTTCGCAAACTCAACCATGCTTTGATAGATTTGGACACTGATGGAACTTCTATAACAAGACAATCCATATTGGGGGAAAAAAGCACATGCAGAAATTTTGCGCTGTATCCCTAAAATAACTCAACTACCAAAAACAAAGAATGATGAATTCCATGTACATGTGGAAAAAAGAGATACCATATCCTCTTAGAATGGCCCCACTCATATTCACAAATGATGCCCCAAAGCATCCCCCATGCTATTTCCAGCATTGTCATTTTTTTTCACACATTCCACATGCTTATTTTCATCAATTATGGCATAGATGCTATAGTTTTTCTGAGCACTTTCCCACAACAAGAGATCATACAGATATCTTATCTCTTCTCGCAAAGGACTCACTTCATTAGTCAAAGTTTCTGTTTTCTAAGCAAGAAGATAACTAAAAATGGCCTCCCCAAAAATTTATCAAATCTATCAATCAAATATATATAGATTTGATATATATATATAAAACCCCAAACAGATGGCAGGGGGTTTCTTTCACATCAAGAGTGCATCGGGGAGGTCAGCGAAGACGGAACGGCTCGAGAGGTAATGCATATAACTCATCTTTCTTGGTGGGATTCCAAGCATTTGCAGCCTTCAGCAAAGGATAAAAGGGCAAGGCATCGAACATGCCCTATCCTCAACCTCCATCCATCTAGTGAATCTCAATTCACTTTTCCTATACACTGCGCTACAAATAGTAACCCCCCATAATCTAACTTCTATAATCAGGCATGCAACATTACAGAGAACAGCAGTTCATGAACAATCTTAGACACATAATTCATGTAAAAAAGAAAACGCGCTTGCACATGGAACAGTTGTTTAGAATCTTCCAAATCTAATGTCTATAAACAGGCATGCAAGATTAAAGAGAACAGCAATTCATGATGAATCTAGACTTATGATTCATATAGATAAGCCTATATCAGAGAAGTGTTGAATGGAACTAAGAAATGGAGAAAATAGTTGGCTACATCAAAGCAATATTGACACACACAAAGAAGTAGGTTTGTAAGATACTGACGCAACTAATAGGGATCAAGTTTTTCTCCAGTCAACTTAAGCTGAGGTTTAATCGCGTAGAAACATACACATTCACAAATGGATTAACAACATTAATAAAGTAAAATCCGCACCTCAGAACGAAGATATGGAACAGATACAGTTGTAAAAACAAGTCCTGCAATGATGTAATATGAGGGAGGTCTGCCCTTGTTGTGTGCTGGAATTAACTTTCTCTGAGTCACAAGTTTGATGTCGTATTTGAGAGTTATAGAATTGCGAAGAACTTTAATTGCAGCATGATCTCCAGTATATTTTTTCGATACAAGGTAGCTGAAACCTATGCGCTCTCCCTGTCTAAATGGAACTGAAAATAACAAAAAAAAAGTCGAAACCTAGTCAGGAAAAGTACATATGATCTGGAAAGAGCAAAAGAAGACAGACAAAAAACAAGTGTGAACAGTGTTTAATGGGTGTTCTGGATACAATTTAAAAATAAATTCAACCTAGAGCTATCAAAAAAAAAATTTTCAAACGATAAATATTTAGAACTGTGCAAGGTGACTGCTTATATTGACAAAGCTCGGCGGCATTTACTTTTACCCAAAACAAATTTGTCTATCCTTCACCCAACAAGAAGCAATATTCATCGGGGAAGTTATAGCAAGCAACTATTCCAATCCATTTCATAAAGAAATAGATAGACCAGACACAAAAAAAAAATGATGCCAACAAGAAAGTAAAATTACCACCAATTAAGGATCTGTAAACTCAGATTAAAAAGTAGGTACCGATACAGTATTATTACTAGTCTACTACCAACAGAAGAAGATAGAAAAATGGCAGCCCTACCCGTTCCATCATTAGCGATATCAACCCCGTCAAAGCTGAGGATAATATCTGATGGCTTCAAAACCTTAAATTCTGGCGCAGTGGGATCAATTCTTCTTATACGAACACCCTTCTGATCAGGTTTCATCCCCATTGACACACGCAAATCAGGATTTTCCATCTTCTGCCACTCAACCCTGAGAATAGGAAATCCTGGTAGAGAACAAATAACAGTGAAAAGTCAACCACATTTCTTTAATCAAAAAAAAAAATGAAGCTCTAAGCTTTGAGAACTGTACGATATCATATTGTATTTTCCCTTTTTTTGATAGAAATGGTTATAACTTTATTGAGAAGGAATGGCTGAAAGGAGGGAAATAGATTTAATGAAATCACATGCCTGTTCCTGCCATACATCATAACTGTCAACAAAACAAGCATTTCTAGTTAAATGATGCACTACTCTATTTCCAAGCGTTAATCGACCTCTAATAAGGTCAAAATTGGGATGCAAGTTTGGTGTAGTAAGTCATCCGCGTCCACACGAAAAAATAATTTCACACTATGCCAGGAAGGATCCTAAAAAGTATAGAAAGGAACTGTTTGGCTTTAATGGTTCTTTTATTTTTCCAGAAGGATTTGTGTTCTTAAAATTGTCAGTAAACTACACTTTCCTGTAGCCCCCTGTTACTTTATCTCCTTGTGGTTTGAAAACCTACACTTCCGTCACTATTAAAATTTTTCACTAAATTTGACCTTTTTAGGTCAAAATCAGAAAACAAAATAACAAACTAAAAAGAATTTTGTGCTCTTCTAGGTATTAAATCTCCTTTTTTCCGTCTATAAAAATAAGCCCAGCTCTTTCTCTCTGTCCTCTCTCTCTGCACATTAAGTTGGCAAATATTGTTAAAGCAAAAATTTGAAAATTTGAAAACGGTGAAGAGGACATTAATGTCTTTTTATACTAAACCTTTACTATGTTAGCTTTTATACTTTAGTCCAAAACCTTGAGGGGTGATGCATGGATTTTTATACCACAAGAGATTAAGGCATTTTGGACCCAAATACCTACATCTGACCTAATTCTATGATTAAACATCTCAGAAACATCTGGCGATATCAAACGTGTTGGTGATGACCAAGGGACAAGTAGCAACGTGCTGAGGAGGATGCCATAACCCTAACTAACGAACTGACTATGGAGATTTGTTCATGACAAAGCAAAACTCAAAAGAAAAAAAGGTTTTCTAATTAGTGCGAAAAATATATTAATCTTGCAAAAAACTTGAACCAAAAGGACTTTAAAACATTACCAGATTTGCTTCTCGTCTAAAAGTTTCTAGGACTTTCTTTGCCTTACTTTGCTACAATTGACAGGTGATGACAAGTGATGGTAAATTTCATCAAGTGTGTAGTAAATGTAGCCGTTTTTAAGCGAGAGGCATATGATCCAAACACATAATAAACTTCTTGGTGACCAAAGAAAGAACACAAATACACCTGTTTAGCATAACTACTCTACGAAAGCAAATCTACCAGCCACATGTTGATGCAGGTCCATTTCGATGTTGTCCAACAATGCCAAAATAGAGTTTTGATATTTCTGAATCCATTGCACTAATTTCATTTCCTACTCACGATATGCTCTTTATGATCTCAGCTGATGATTCAACTGCCTCCAACTTAGCTATTAGTCCTCAAAGTTTATGTTTTTATGTGTCGCAACATCAAAAAGGAAATGCCAACTTTTCCTCAGAAGACGGCTCAAAATATTTGATTTTAGGTGCATTTCCCTCATTATTGTTTGGGTACAATTGGAAATTTTCCAAAAGCTAGGAACATCTTCTGGAATGCTGTTAAATTCACATCTATCTGTTTTGTACACGATCGGGGGTCTGCCTTAGTCATGAAACTTGCAGACCTCAATAGTTGGAAATATTGATCTAATAGGGGGAATGATCAAAGAATATATAGAATCAGTAGACTCTCTATGCAATTATGTAGCTAGGGTCATAGATGTACATATTTCCCCCTAGCCCTTGGGCCGTTTCGATCTCCGATGTGTGATATCCAAGGGACTAGTTTCTATGGAGATTCAGTAACATATGCGCTCACCCAAACGGACTCATTTTGAGGCAGCGTGTTATTCAAGTATGTGGTCCATAAAGAAACAAAGGAGCATTACCTATGCATGCGAATACACAGATAGTTACAGATCAAGGCTTTTAACCCTTAAGCAAGCTGAGCTATCAATGGTGAAAATGATGCTTAAACGTTTTAATATTACTGGGTCCAACTAAGCACTTGTGCCACTAAAAGGAGAAAACAAAAAAGAAATTGTGAACCAATTTAATGTTGATGCAAATTTAAGATCAGCTACATAAGAATTATGCAATCATTATGACTCAAATTGATGATATTAGAGATGGTTTCTCTACAAAGAGGTTCAATTAATGGATGATGCGACTAAAAAGCTTCTTTGGCACTACAATCTATCAACTTGAGTGGCATGTCCTGCCAATACACAAAGGGGAATGGAGTACAAATCCAAGTTGGAACATAGAAAGACTGCTACAGTATTGTTTATAATTGGGTCATTATGTGACCATATGCATCTAGAGTATACTGCCATCTCAACAAAGAAATTTTCCAGAAGATCAGATCGCACTGCTTATGCTTCATTAGCACCTCTTAACTGATACTCAGAAAAGCAGCTTCCTAGAAATTTGGCTGAAATCATGGGCGCAGCGGGTAATATAGGTATCTTTTTCCCTAGCTTGAGTACAAACTAAAGGAAATAGTCTGATCAGTTATTCCAGAAGGTCAGATCACACTGCTTATAATTCATTAGCGCCTCTTAACTGATACTCAGAAAAGCAGTGTCCTAGACTTCGTTGACTGAAATCATGGGCAGAGAGAGCAATATGGATATCTTTTTCACTAGCTTGAGTACAAAGTAGAGGAGATAAACGAAGTGAAAACATCTACTCCTTGCTACAATTTATCTTATCTTCTTACTTTCTCTGTGATTAATATGTTCCCCTTACACAATAAACTCTAGAAATCCAAACTTCTGGAACTTCTACTTAGCAGCATCAGTCAATATAAGAAATAATACAAGCAGACGGATTCATGGAAGTTAACAACCACCTGAAATGATCCAACGTTCTATTAACATACCAGTATATGCTCCATTCTTCTCATAATCACTGATGAAGTGCATTATGACAGGTGTTGGTATGACATAACCGATATTCTCCACGTCTTCATGTTTAAGAGACTGAAATGCAATACCAACACAGTTGCCCTTGTCATTAAAGGCCGGTCCACCAGAATTTCCTGAGTTTATAGCAGCGTCTATCTGCAAATCAACCATGTCCATGAGACATTAAGGCATGCAAACTAATGCTTGAACTGCAATACTAATTAAATGCTAGGATCACAATTGAACAACCTGCAATCCCAGAAGCTCAGCGGACCCATGGGCATATGATAGAATCTCTATACGCGAAACAACCCCACTAGTTACAGAAATTGTGTCTCCTCCAATAGGATAACCCACAACTGTCACTGCATCTTGAAGTGCAGGTAAATCCCCAAACTCCAAAGGTGACAGACCTTTCCAGAAGTCGTCATTATCTACTGTAAGCATTGCTGTAGCATAACATAAACCAAAACAAACAACGGCCTAAGAATCAATCAGCGCCAAATTTGAACAAAATTCTTACCGAAGCGATGGCAGTTCAATGCAATACTTGGGCAGAGCTACACAGCTCTTCAATTTTTTGTAAGATAGGTTTTAATATATTCTAAATTTGCTTGCACAAGAAACTTCCATACACTTTAATATACTTAATCATCTCTTACATTTGAATTAAATTTCTTAACTCCCAATTAATTGAACTTAAATAATATTTAATTGGTTGAATCCCTCAACATGTGTTAAAGAAATCGTCCTACTCTCTCCCTATATATTCCCCCATCTCTCTGACCGTTGTTAATTGGAATATATTGATTTATGAGATTATTATTTAATGATTATTTAATGTTTGTATAGCATGAAAACTAGTCGGGAACAATCATAAAGGGGAAGGCGCCGGACAGTCTCTTTTTATTTTTTATTAGTTTAATTTTTGTAATCTTAGATTGTTAATAGAGCAACGCTACCGAGATCTAATTTAAGGATCTAATGTATTGTCATAATTGAATTACCAGCAAGTCTGAGAGTCGAATACAGTTTATTTTCTAATCCAGTGCTGGTAATGAGTTAAACCTCTAAATTAGGTCCCCAAACTAATAACATGTAGTATAATTGCTATCAGAATATGCCCTCACTCCTGTAAATTTCTGGTTCCGTCCTTAGCAATACTCGAGGGTATCCATAAGTAATTATGCTTCACACATCACCAAAAAACAAGTAGTCAATTCAACTACATCAAATGAACAAGTCACTGATTCGTCATCACTAAAACCAAAAGGAATCATTGGAGCAACATCAGATAAACCTCAATAAACCTTAAAACGTGCAAAACTCAAGGTATACTCCACAGTGGTACATACTAGTTACAACTTTAGAAAGTTACTTCACACAGCACAAAAGATGATAATAGCAAACAGGAACACAAAAAATGTAAGAAAATGCAAAACATAACTGCAAACACTTCGATTTAGTCTCAAACAATTGATTTGCAATGAGAAAGATTTAGCTCAATGGCATTATAACTTAGGGTCACTAGTTTAATGGTTAAAATTCGACCAAACAACCTTAAGTTTGTGGTTTGAACCTAAGGGTAGCCACTAAGGGCAGCCTTTTTGCAATTAATGCAAAGTTTATGTATGCACAGTTTTGCAATTTATGCAAAAGTTTATGTCTGCACCCAATCTATCCCTCTCAGACCCCATGAACGAGGGGACTATAGTACTTTCTTTCACATAAAGTTAAAGTTTGTGTCACGCAATAAGATGTTATCACAAAATAACCGCTTAACATCATTCAAGTTAAGCACAACCAATTACTTATAATTGCAGACACCTAGTGTGTAATGAGAACCAATTGCTTCATATAACTCAAAATTAGAGGTAATACTTCAAACAGGAACAGCATTCAAATGCAAAGATAGAATCATCCACCATTAACAAATCCAAAACAGTTTAAAGAGAAATGAAGACAGATGAAATTCTCACCAATATCACATTCAGTCCCAATAGCGAGCACGGTGGCCAAGTACTTGGTATCGGACCCGCGCTTCTTTAACTTGACCTGGGTGTAATGCTCCACCGAATGCGCATTCGTCAATACCCTACGTCCAGAAATCACAAACCCACTACTACTCGAACTGAACTGCCTCTTTCTCTGCCATGGCAGCGAGAAATTCGGCTCCGTATGGGTACAAAACACCTTCACCACCGCGTCCATCACCGGCACCACCCTGTCCCACCGCGGCGGAGCCTCAACCATACTGGCAGCATTGCCATTGGCAATTTCGGAGCGTCGGGTAGGGGAGATCATGAGGGTTTTTTCGGGGTTTTGTTCGGTGTGTTTGGGGATTTTCGGGGGACGTCCGCGGCGGCGATGGGTGGAGGGAGGGTCGATGAGCTCGACGTTGCTGACGGAGAACACAACGTCGTCTATGACAGAGAGGGAGGTGGCTGTGGTCTGAGAATCTAGGGTTTCGGGGACTTGGCTTTTGGGCTTCCGGCCTCGTTTACGCTTGTTATCACCCATATCGACACCACCTCAGGGTAGTCAATTTGGGTGAGAGTTGGTAATGGATTCCAGAGGTTTTCAGAGGAGGAGGGAAATGGAAGAAATGAAATCAGACCGTGTGTTACATTTGACATCCAGAAATCAGAAGGAAGACGGGGATGATGCAAAGCGGCGTCGTATAGAAGGAAAATGGAAATGTTTACCCTTTGTTTGGTATAAGGTAAAATTAGATGGATGAAAAACGGAGGGAAATGAGAGATTCTCAGTTGTTTAGTAGAGAAGTAAAATGAAGAGGAAAGGAAAATGAGATGGAAAGAGGTTCCTCCCGACCACCATTTTGACTCCACCGAAATTTGGGCGAAACAGGCCCGAAAAGTTGGTCAATACATGAATTTACCACAATGCCCCTTTGAAGTGATAATTTGAAAGTGACAGTTGCTATTTGCTTCCCCGATAACGAAAAGAAACGTGGGGTGATACTTTTTAATTTTTATTTTCTCAAAACAAACCAGTATGGTGGTGGGACACTAAGATATTTTTAACTCCATATTTTATACAAGTCATGTAATTTAATAAGTTATACTATTTTTTTAATTTTTTTCTCTTACATATAATTCAATAAAAAATTTATTTTTTCGACTTTTTCATCTTTTCTACCAACACAAGAGGAAGGAAAAATATATTATCTTTCTCAAAAGATTGAAAATACATTTCTTCTCTCTTTAGATCTCTCTTATTTTCTATTTTTTCTATTAAATATATCATTACAATTTAGGGGTAGAATTTGAGACGTTTAACTCCAATCCAATCCAATCCGGAGGAATTAATGTATTAGCTAATTTTTTCACTACTTTCCGTGAGCTTGGATAAAAATATCAATTATTTTATTTTAAATTTGAGTCATACTTAAATTAGATCTCGAGCTTTCAAGATAGATTAATATTTTTTATTAGGCGACATGACACAATTTATTTGGATATTTCTAGATCATAATCATCTGAGGGCAATGTTTGATCCCAAGATATGGGATATGCGAACTTAAGAGCTGAACAAAATTATTGTAGTTAAATTCCTTAGCCTTGCAATTTTTGTCTGCTTTTATTTCATTTTGCTTTAACTGCATTCAGCAAATGCTTGTTTTTTGATTGTAATAATGTATCCAAGGAAAATTGTAAAATCACTAAAAAAAGACAAAAGGTTTAGTAGATGGATCAAAATCATTTCCTCTACACATTTTCGTTATTTTTCTTCCTGACATATTATTTAGAGCAATGTTATTAACACTTAATTTATTGACCTAATTTACTATGACATTTGGATTGATTGTGGAGTCCATCAAACATTGGAATTTGGTGTTGATCCAATGGTTCTATTAAAGCCACATCATTATATCAACAAATTAAGTCAAATTTTTAGGTCCAAATAGTATTACTCTAATATTTATCATGCATTAGCAAGAGACTCGTTTATATTCAACGAGTTTTGTATGAATTAATGATAAGAAATTTGTCAAAATAAATATATATATATAAATTAAGTTCAATAAAAAATGTTAGGGTTTTTTGTGAGCCAATATTTAATTTACGACTTAATTGTGAAAAAATACTCAATACATAATATTTTGTATAAAAGTATTTTTTTTTATTTTGAATGACAAAAATGCCCATAAAGTAACAATTATTGGCACAAAAAGTGGGTAAGAAAAGTGACATAAATCATGCAACAATTTCATTAAATTTGGCAATTATTATATCCCTCAAAATATGGGTTTTCAAATTTTTTTTTTAAAATAAAATCCTTCAATTTTCAATCAAAAAAAATGTTGAAGAACCATTAAAGACCAATTTTCTTTATGTTTTAATTGAAATTGTTAATAATGTGACATTACAGTGATACTGTAACACCTTCGTTAACACTTTAATTAAGGACAAAAATGTTGTGAATTACATTCACTAATTCATACACAATTTAAATATAATGCATCACATAATGTGAAATCACAAATATGAAATCCATACATATTGGTTTTCCTGAATGATAATGCTACATCATAATGTAACATTGCAAAGTGACACTGTTGTTAGCTTTGAGAACAACTAGAGCAGTTTAACATTAAAAAATAATATAAAAAAAATAATGGATTGTTTGGTTGGCTTATTTGTTTCGTGTTTCGTGTTTTTGGTTTCGTTTTTTAGGTAAAACAAAAACAAAATATATGTTTGAATTTGTGTTTCTATTTTATATAAAAAAAAGTTGTTTCGGAAATAAGGCCAAAAAACAAGGAACAAAAAAAAGATGTTATAGGAAACACATTTTTTGGAAACACACGCACTCCACAACCTTATTTAATAAGATTCCCTATTCGAATCTCATTAACAACAAAAAGAAGGTTTTTTTATGTTTTTTGTTTGCTATAAAAACCCTTTGAAGGGTTTCTTATTTCTTTTGCTCTCTCTCTCTCAAACGACGAAGAAATCAGATGAAGATCGATTCCTTAGACGAAGACAATGATCGATCTCTTAGACAAACAAAAACAAAACGATGCTTTCTCTCTATCTTGCTCTCGTTTTTTGTGAAATCCAGAAGATTTGTGCATACATATGCATAGATCTGTGCATGCGTGTGTGTGTCTGTGTTGTGTTGAATCTGTGTGTGTATGTGTTGTGTTGAGTCTGTGTGTGTGAGTGATGAGTCTATGTGTATGTGTTTGTTGTGTTCATTCTGTGTGTGTATTGCGTTTTGTGTTTGAGATTGATTGTTATTTTATATTAATTGAATTGTTATTGAGAATTGTAGAATTGTCATTTTATGATTGATTGAATTGTCATTTGAGATTATTGAATTGCCATTTGGGATTGAATTGTCAAATAGATACCAAACATATTTAAGATAAAATTTGAAATAGTTACCAAATATATTTTTTGTTTTTATTCTTATAATTTGATAGACAAAAATGATTCTCAAACATGTTTTCTGTTTCAGTGTTTACCACAAAACAGAGACATATGTTTTTAATTTATTTGAAGACGCGAAAACAAAAACGTTACCAAACAACCCTTGAATTTTAAAATCTGAGCCAAGCCTTTAAGATATATTTCATGTGATATAATTTTGAATTTCAAATATGCTCAATCCCTTAAAATATGAAACCATTAATATAATAAATCAAATCCCATAAAAATGGGACTGCTAAACTAACAAATTTTCAAATAAGAAAAATGGTATTTTAGTGAAAAAAATATTTGAAAATATTTCAATAAGACTATAACACATTTTAAGTCAAAAGATACTTATCTACAAAATATTTTAGTCAGTATATTTTTTCACAATTAAATAGTTTAAAAAATACTTGCTCACAATTTATAAAAATTTTATTACAATAATTTGGACCTATGATCTAATCGATAACAATAAAAACATAAAAATCAAAAGTTTAAAAATAAAAAAATAATAAAAAGTCAACTTATATTTACTTACACCTATTCTCTCTCTCTCAAATAAAAAAAATAAAAATTTGAAACCTCTTTCTTAGTATTACTAACACATCATTCTTATATCTTTCTCTCACATAAAAAATTAAAAATAAATTAATTTTTTTAAAAAAATCAATACTAAAAAAAAAAGAAAAGTTTAATTTAGTGTGTTTTTTTACTCTTAAATTATTTTGATTCGTCCTAATTTCACTAGTTAGCAGACCAACCAAACCACACCACTTGGCTTGAAAATGGTCAGGACTCAGGATCATTAAATGCCCCTAGGAAGGCTCAACCCCCTCTAGTACCAAATTGTTATGATCCATCCGGCGATGTAGTACTTTCTTAATACGAGCAATGCTATGTAATTTAAATTTATATCTCAAATTAATAAGGATTATTGGATCAATAATTTTTATTTAAAAAAATTGATGAGAATTACTCATCCAATGGTCCTCGTTTATTTGGTATGCAAATTTAAATGGGTAAATTGTAAAAGATACATCAAATTAGATTTATTTGGTAAAAAAATACACACTAAAAAATATAAGGTTATTAATTCCTTAATTTTGATATTTATTTGTATCTAAGTACACAATTTGAATTTGCTTAATTTTTTTGTGACATTTTTGTCCTCCATTGATCTATGTGTATGTTCTTTGAAAAGTGGTGCATTAAATATCTTCTAGTTTTATGGGAAAACTTTAGTATTTAATACACCTTGATTCATGTGTATTTGTTAATATATATATTTATATATATACGTGTAAAGTGTAACATTGAAAGTGTAAAGTGTAATATTTTTGAAAGTATAAAGTATAAAATATTATCTTATGTCTTATCTTTCTTAATGAAAAGTATAAAGTGTTATAGAGTAATATTGAAAGTAACAATAACAGTGTAGCAATAAAAATGTAACAAACTATTTACATAAAGTAAGGGGAGACATTACCTAAAGTTTTATACAAACAAAATATACATGTCTCATCTTACACTAAAAATGCTAATTAATTGAGAAAGTGTGAAAGTGTTACACTTTAAATGTTACACTTTCCACTTTTAATGTTATACTTTTCACTTTCAATGTTACACTTTACACGTGTATATATATATATATATATATTAACAAATACACATTAATCAATGTGCATTAATTATTAAAGTTCTTCCATAAAACTATGAAATATTTAATGCACAATTTTCCCTAAAATGAGCATTTATGTCTCTGTATCTAACTAGTGTACCTTTTTCCAAAACATTTTTTAATATGTACTTTTTGTCAAATAAGTCTAATTAGGTGTACCGACTTCCAAAAATCTCAATTTAAATTGTAAATTTGAGTTAAATAATATTTCTCATATACCATATGGCCAGCCTATGGAATCATAGGCTACCTCCATTCGAAAATTTCTCAAAAATATCAGAGAATATGCATCAAAAAAAAAAATTCTGATGCCCCTTCTAATCTAATTTACGTCTTGCACAGTAATTGGAAGAATTCACGTGACAAATCCGAAGTGATTGAATTTTTTCCCATGCACGCACGACGTTGCTATCTTAAAAAACGTAATCTTCAAAATAAATCGAAAATGACTAGAAGATGAGGCCAAATACATCCCAATCAAACAAAGAGATACTAGTTAATGAAATGAATTCCTGCTATAACGACATTTTGAAAACTTATTCTTAAACAAAATATTCCTATCTCTATTTTAAAGAGATTAATTCTTAAACTCGAGCCCTTGACGTAAGTCATCGGATCTTATATAGCTAACTTCTAATGAAGTAGTATTAAACTAAGTCCAACAGTTAATATGTTTCCATTTTTCCTTAAAAAAATTCATCTTTTTAGGTTTTTTCTCTTTTTTTTTGCCTTTTTCTTTTATTATCCATGAACTCATCTTTTATCATGTTTTTTTTGGCAAGTATCTACATGGGAGATTTCCTGCAATGAATAGAGATAGCGACTCTTTCGATAATGAATTTGAAATAATCAAAAAGGTCAGAAAATAGGTCGAGTAAACACCCAACTTATCCTCTCCGAAACTTAAGTAAATAAGAATTGGAAGCTTGAGCACAATGTTTAACTTTTTCTGAGTTTGATTTTGCATACCTTTATTTATATTTCTAAGGAGTATTTATATTTGGATCTGTAATGAGTGCAAGGACCTGGAGTCTCATCTCGACATATAATGACTTTTACTCTTATCCATGCGTAATGAGTGTTTCTCACTCAGATCTTTGCGCATAGTTTACTCGAGCGACAGGGTGATTGCTCGGGACATGTCAAGCACTTTATGACCCTAATCCCGATCATTTCCCTTCTAATTGGCGCTTAGACCTATTCTCGAGCGTTCAATTCTCGAAAAATAGTACCCTGAGGATACGTCAAGGGGATATGCTCGGCACCATAGCCATTAATTTTTTGCAATTATCACTGCCTGTTTGAGTCCGAGGATGCAGAGATTCATTAATAGTCTTATCACAATCATTCACATTAATGATATTTTCATTAATGAGTTGTCATATTTTTTTAAATGTTAGTTTCAGTAAATGTACTCTGACTCTTTCTAGTCTTTACTCTTCTGCGTCACTTTTCGCCGGCCTTTGAATTTCATAACTACTGCATCTTCTTACGTGTAAATATGGGACCTGTTTAGTCGCTTAGAGTCCCATCAGTATCTTTTATCACGTTGCTTAGTCTTTACTTCTGCCATTGGCCAACCCATTCTAGAGTCTTCAATTATTCTACTAGCCTCGTCATTTCCTTTGCTTTAGAGCTACCTTTCGGTCCCAAGCCTTCCACTAAAAAACAAAACAACCCTCTTAGTTTTTTCTAATTCTCGAGCAATTCTTAAATCTTACGTTACACTCTCTCTGTCTCTCCAAGGCATTATAAAATTAAAAATTGCACAACTATAGTTCAAAATGAACAATACAAAAAAAAAAATGAACGATTCCAAGCAACGCAAGTGCAATACGTTAATTTAATGGATATTTAAAGTGATAATAAAGATGAGTTGTAAATTCAAGGGTTGATTTATTTTTTATGAATTCCTCAATTTTGGTATGAATGATTTTCTTTTGACTGAACAAAAAAAAAAAATTAATCGAGATACATATAAACTGACCCGAATATTCTTGACCATTAAAAAAAACAGATAATCAATTAATTCCACAATATTGTCGGGTCAGATGAATACATAGAAAATAAGTTTCAACATTTATTATATAATAATGCATCTTCAAATCATCACATCTAGTTCATATAATTTCAAAACCAACCGACTTTTACAGCATCTCTATCTTGCCAATAACAACTCATTGTCATACATGTCAATGTGGACCCCAGTTCATACCAATGTACTAGCTTTTTTTGGAAAAAAAAATAAAAAATTGCTTGTGGTCCTATATCCAATGGATCCACCCTACCCTTCTGTTATTCTGAATTGCTATGGGGTTGCTATCTTCTGAACTTATTCTAAGCTGTGGTCCATGGCAAGGCAACCCAAAAGACCCAACAACCTTATTTCTATGATGCTCCACTGCAATTTGCATGTTGTCAAGTGAACAAACCTCTATGCATTGCACAAGATTTATTTCTTCATTCTTATGTCTTTTGAAAAAAAAAAAATCAATTGTTGTTAGATTAACTATAAGGCCTAATGTGAGACATGATAATAACAAATGATTTTCGAAGGCTAGTAGAGCACATGTAGTGTATGCATGCGTTCGAATACTCTGAAACTAGGTCAAACTTGATATTGTCACATTTTATTTTGAATTTTTGCCCATTATAACAATACAATAAGAATCGAGTGGTGAGAATTCAATCACATACAATGCACAAACTTGAAGGCACACGAAAAAGGTACAATTGAGATAGCTCCATGCTCATTGTTTGATTCTCGTTGTGAGTATATAATGGATCAACTTTTACCATCCAATTTTTGGTCCAATTTCATTGGATCCAAATTTGTCCACATAGGTGGTGCATTGGAAGGGAGGTTTGTTGATCACTAGATTATGTATATATAGCAAAACTTTCTCTCTCTTTTCTGTGCCATAATTGCCATTATTATCTTGGTAGGGTTTAGGTGCAGGTGGATTGGTACTAGTTGTCCATTGATTACCCTTTTTCCTTCCAAAGAAGAGGCAGTAGGGACTACATGCGGTTGTTTTGATGATACATAGCCTATTCAAAACAAAAGTCGAATAACCCTTAGGAGGGTGGTTGAACGGTAAAGTCTGTCTATTTGTAAATAAAATATTTTAATTTGATATTTTTTAGTTTTTACACTTTTTAGGGGTCAATCATCTTTATTACTCATGAGACATGTCCTTAAACTAGATAGAATTACGATAGTCGACTCAAAGTTCAAAGAAATAATCGTTGTAAATCTGGACACGTTATAACAAAAAAAAAACAAAACAAAAGTTGAATAACAATTAGCATGAATTATTGCACTTGAGAACCTCAAAAATACCAAAAAACGACCATGCATGCATTACTTTTTTGTTTTTTTTTTTGGGGTGGGGGAGGGGGGGGGG